>CM034147.1:78624835-78996983 GCA_019776745.2 Taxus chinensis | reverse complement strand
TAAGTTTTCTATGTTGCTCAAAGGAAACCATGACCACCAAGGCAAGGAGGTATGATACAAGACCCTTTGCATTCATTTCAAAATTGGTCTAATAATTCATAAATGCATCCCCCACATTAGAAAAACCCTTAAGTATGGGCCCCATATCCTAACTAATACCAGCAACATTGGAAACCTCAATACCAAGACCAACCACAACAATAATGGAAACAGCCTCATCAATCATGGAAATGACCCTAGAGGGGACAACAGTGGAATAACCCACATCCTAATTACCAATAAGATCATTAATATCATCCTTATCAGTAGTAAATATAAGCTTTGATTCCTAATCCCCAATTAGGATCCCAACTAAAAGCTACATAACTACCTACTCAACCAGTGCCTAATCCTAATAATAAAGTTGCTCAGCCACCCTATTCCACTGAACCATCTCAATACCCTGCCTATTATATTGATATAAATAATATCCATCTTCACTTAAGAATAACACTTCCTTCACCAGCTAGACCTACCATTATTGAAATTGTATAAGAACCACAATTTTTACATGACGACCCGTAGCAAGGACAGAAGAAATTGCAAGATGACCCGTAACAACTTTCCCAAAACTCTAGCAAACATAAAAACATGATAATGAGCCACCATTTCCTAAAAGGTTACAAGAAAATAAAACTTATCTCATATAAGAATCTGATTTTGAATTTTTCAATCAACTCAAAGACATTTATGTCAAAATACCATTAATACAAGTTATTAAAGATGTGTCCATCTACAATAAGCTACTTAAGGACCTATGCATTAAGAAGCCATGAAGGAAGAGGAAAGACTCATATGTTTTATAGTTCATTGGTTAATTAGTTGATACTATCCTTGGGAACTCAGTTCTTCCCAAGTATATTGATCCAGGAAGCCCTCTAGTAAATGTCACAATCAATGGTACTCTAATAAAAAACACACTGATTTACGTAGGGGCATAAATAAATGTAATGAAAAAAAAATCTTTGACGATTTGAAATTGTAAGGATTAAGACCAATGGCCACAGTCTTTCATCTTCCAAGGAGATCAATTATAAATCATGAAGGATTTTTTGAGGATGTGGTAGTAGTGGTAGACACTTGGGAGTATCCTATTGACTTCATTGTTCTCCGGCCAAAATCAAGCTTAGGAGAATATTGTATCATCCTCAGAATATTGTGGTTAGAAACTACTGGTGCATTCATTGGATTTATATCTAGAAATAAGATCATCTCTAATAGAAGTGGCACCAAAAATCTTATTCTCTACCCCTTACTTAACCATTCACTAAAGAAGACCAACCCGTTTGGGTGGATGAACCAGAAGAAGACCAGATCTTAGTTCAGTAGCTCATGATGTTGGAGAATTCATGCATAATAGAAGGAAAGGAGGAGGATGTTGTTATTCCAAATGTTTTGCATAATAATTATGGTAATACTGAAGAGGAAGATGACAAATTACAATGCATAAGTTTTCCTAAAAATCAAATCTTTCCTCAACGGAGTACTAAGAATGTTCCGGATAAGAATTGTATCCTACACCAACTTCTTCCACATGATTGTATCTTTAATTTTTTAAGTAGAAGCATATGCTCCATGACTAATCTTTCCAATCAAGTGGATATTGCACCTAGAAATCAACTTAATGTGAACAAAACATTAAGCATGCAGTAGGAGTAGTTGTTAGTTTCACTTCTCAAAAATCACAGGACATCATTTGCATGGGATTATAAAGACAAACATGGAATCCATTCTAAACTAAGTACTCATAAGATATACATCAAGGAGAGTTGTAAGAAAATAAGATAGCCATAGAAGAGAATTAACCCAACAATGTGGGATATAGTGAAGGAAGAACTAAATAAATAATTGGATGTTGGATTCATATATCCAATTTCAGATAGTCAATAGATTTCACCCCTTGTCATTATACCTAAAAAGATATGTAAAATGAAGGATCTGCATGTAGACTATAGAGTAGTTGAATGCAGCAACAAAGAAGGATCATTTTCCATGCTTCCTTTCATTGATCAGGTGTTTGGCACTCTTGCTGGAAAGAAATTATTTTTCTTTTCTGGATGGCTATAGTGGCTACAAAAAAATTCAAATTACACCAAAGGATTAGGAAAAGACCATGTTCACATGCCCTTGGGGAACTGTTTGCATATTATGTTTCTTCCTTTTGGTTTGTGCAATGCACCTGCTACATTTCAGTGAGAATTTTTGGGCATCTTCTCAGTACCTATTTATTCAATGACTACATGGAGCTTTATATGGACGATTTTATAGTGACATGGAGGTACCTTTATATGAAGCAATGAAGAAATCTGGAAAAATTTCTTAATATATATAAGGAGAATAACATGTCCTTTGAGTAATGAAAAATGATATATGATGTTGTTTGAAGGGGATAGTGTTAGGACATTATCTGTCATCTGCTGGAATTCAGGTAGATCCAAAAAAATATCAGATGTGATTATAAATATGCCAACACCTAAAGAAGAAGAAAGGATGTGAGGATATTTTTAGGAAATTTTTGGTATTACCAGAAGATTTATACATGACTTCAGTAGAGATTACAAAACCATTATTTGTCCTGTTGGGAAAAAATGTTTCCTTTGTAGTGGACTAGAGAAATGTGAAATTGTATTCTAGAATATGAAGAAAATGTTACACTTCAGCACCTGTGTTCAAAGAGGGACCAAATTGGATTTTTCCATTTCACATTCATATTGATGCCACAGATCGTGCCATTGGTGTTGTTTTAGGATTTAAGGATAGGATACTATAAACTACATAATCTACTATGATTAGTAAGAACCTGCAACACATTGAACTCAATTATACATGGTCACAGAGAAAGAGTTCTTAGCAATTGTTTATGTTATCAATAAGTTCAGGAACTACATCACAGGATATCCACTCATTCATTCATACATGATCATGTTGCAACAATTAAATATTTTATCAACAAACCTAGTTATAAGAAGTAAGAATAATCAGATGGTTGTCTACTCTTGCAAGAGTTTGATGTCACCATTGTGGATCAGCCTAGTAAGGAAAATAGTGTAGAATGAATTTATCTCTCAAGCATGAAGAATAATAAAGAATAACAAGTAGTGGATAAATCTTTCCCAAATGAGAACACATTTTCCATTTCAACTAGAACATCGTGGTTGTTGATATACATAATTGTTTAGTCTCAAGTAAGACACCTCTAAACTATTTATATTCTGAAAAGAAATACATTGTTGAAAAAACTATGAATTTTTCTTAGAAAGTTGGTTTTCCTATTTCACACGAGGGAAAGATAATGTTATAAGAGGATGTATAGATGGTGAGGAAATTAATGATGTCCTCAAATTCTTCCATAGTGATCCATGTGGAGGACACTTTATTGCAAAAATAATACCATAGAAAGTATTGTTAGTGCAGAATCACAGCACCCCCGAATGGTCTGATTGTGAAGTGGGGCATACGGTGTGATTGCACAACATGGAGCATATCTCAAGGTGTGGGACCTTGCGAGTTGAGAGAGCTCTCTGGATTGAGGCTGGTTCTTATCCCTCTTTTCAAGTGCACTCAGAAAAATTGCAAAGGATCTATTCTACGTCTATTCTATCTACCAAGGAGACAATGTTAGAGAGATGCAATAAAATATACCTAAGCTACCGAGGTGATACACCAAAGGAATGTTAGACACTAGCTTTGTAGTTTAACACAGACCACAAGAATGTAATACAAACAACATGCACAAGTGACCAAATATTAAGCTAATGAGTTCAAGATCCTCTAAAATATTAGAATTTTGGAGAGGTTGAATGGGAGAGGGGGCTATATTTTCTGGTGCAACTGACTCATGATCCAGTGCCTCTAAATTTGTCTTTGTCACCTCCATATGCTCCTTTTTAACTGGGCTTGGAGTTGGTTGTTCTTCTTCATTCTCTTGTGAAGAACATGGAAGACTAATATCTTCCAACCTTGGTTCTAGAGATACGTTGTGAGACATAGGATGATGCTCTTGAATGCCCTCCTTCATGGTAGAAATCTCATATGCTTAGAAGATGGAAGATGGAAGAGAAAATGATGTGATCTCCATGGGATTTTCTCCATCCAAGAAATCCTCCAAGTTAGACAGATAATCTACCTCGTTGTTGTCCTATTACATGTGCTCAACCTCCTCCATGCTGTCCTCCTGATCTGAAACTTTCTCACCATGGTTTCCCTCTTCCTCAAACATGAAGTTTGAAAGATCAAACTCTTCTTCAACATAAAATCTTGAAGGGGATGAAGTGGGAGGAAGAGATGAAGGTTCTTCTATAGCCTACTCCACACTTGGGGCCTCTGAAATTGTATCATCCTCCTCCTCTACTGAAAATTCTACCTCATCCACCACTGTCTCTTCAACCTTGACCTCTTCTATTGGCTTGACCATCAAGGGGATCTTTGTAAACCCAAATTTATTAGCCTGACTCATCATATTTTCTGTTATTTCTTTTATGTTGGGCTCTTCTTCTTGTTTTTTTCCTTGAATGGATTCTTGAGTCTCTTCCCAACATGGACTTGAGAAAGTAAGAGGAGTGACAAGTTTTCGTTTAACCAGCTTTGTAATTGTTTGTGGTGGGGAGGGAGGTGGAACCTCCTGTTTTTTGGAGGGGATGACTGTTTGGAAGGGAAAAGAGTAGAAGAACTAAGATGACATTGAAGATCAAGGGATGGGGAAGAGAAAATACACTTTTGGTAAATCAATTGAGGGGCTTGACTCTTTATCATGCTAAAATGATAAAGACTGAGGAAGAGAAAATGAAGAGCTAAGAGGTGGTGTACTTACCCATTAACAAGATTATCTCACACTTTTCTCATAAGCCTCAATTTCCTCGATCCACTGTGTAAGTTGAGGCAGCACTTCAACCATGAAGCCAAGCTTCTCCCGAGGGATGTAATGTCTTGGAAAAGGGCCTTCCCATGGACAAGGTGCCCTATAACCAATATTGAATGCCTTCATTTTTGCTATGCCCCTGTACTGAATCATGTCAACCTCCATTTTTTGAATTTTCTCAAATAAACCAACATTCTCCACATAATTGTCACCATTGTATGCATCCCTTTCTTCTTGATAAGCTCCATGGAAAAACTAACTTTGACCCTGCTCATATGGGTAAGCATAATGGTCCTGGATCTGATTATAATGTTGATTTGGAGGAGATGGGAAATGCATTTGAGGTGGATTGCATTGTTGTGAGTGTGAGTTCTATGAAGGGAATGAATTCATGATTACACAACCTCATGGACTGGGAGAAAATGAAAGAGATGGAAGAAGAAAATGGATGAAAATGAGTGGAAATGGATGGAAAAGGTATGCAACTCAGAGAATGGGTTTTTAACTAGATGGAGTTACCAAATGTGCTTGCATGTGCCTCAAAAGGTTGAGCCTTAATAGGAACACACCAACCTGCTAAAGATTAACTGGTAAGGTGCTTTAGACCTGTCCCACCGGGCGTGTCAAAACTTTTAGTGTAGAATCACAACACCCCCAAATGAACTGATTGTGAATTGGGGCATTTGGTTTGATTACACAACATGGAGCATCTCTCAAGGTGTGGGACCTTGTGAGTTCAGAGAGCTCTCTAGATTGAGGTTGGTTCTTATCCCTCTTTTCAAGTGTACACAATGTTGGTCCGAAAATCTGTCGCGTGGGCAGATCTATGGATAAACGAGCCAACAGTGTGCAGGGCATAGCCCCTCTTTGAGTCAGCAAAGTGAAACTAGTTTATTGCTATTCTACCAGCAGGAATCTATGCAAGTCTCACAGATTCTACCTTCGGGGGTTTGGGATCTCATCCCAGTAGGTTTATTTCCGGCTGCGAAGAGAAAGGAATGAAAGAGAGGAGGAAGAAGGAACAGGTCCGAAGGGAGAAAAGAAATGAATTCCAAAGCAGAAAGGTCAGAAGATTTATGTTTTTGGGTTGGTAGTAAACAGAGCCAAACCTACTTGCATAAATAAACAAAGCAATACTGATGATAAATAAATGACAATAAAATAGAAGCAGATCCAACAGAATAAATACACAGATCTAACATAAGAAAGATCTAATGTATATAACACAGGTATTCAGCACAAAGTCTAAATATTGTATTACTAATTTGTTCTGTTACAAAAAGCTCAAAGTCTTTTCTCCTTACTCCTATTTCTCATCTGAAAGATATTCATCCATCCCTCAACACAACAAGTGTTGGGGTATTTATAGAAGAAGAGGAGAAAAGAAGGCAAAAAGGAGCCAACAACTATTTACAAAGATATTTACAAAATATCTAAAAGTCATGTTGACCTTTTACAACTTGATGGATGACATCATCCCATGATGCAACATGAATGATGTCATCATTTGTGCCAACATACTTTAGACATTTCAACAAGAAAGTCAGAGAAGAGAGAGAAGAAGAAGAAGAAGAAGAAGAAGAATAAGCTACTCGTCGTCATCATCCTGCGGCCGAAAGGGAGTAGCCTGCTTTTGATGCTGCTCAGGTGATGAGATATGGAACTGAGCACGGTATTCCAGAAATTTGTTAATCATTGGCCCAAATTGATCCTGAGAAGGATCCTTGTGCAGCTCGCTGATCGCCTCACAAGTCTCCCGCTCATCTATGAGCTTCTCTGGGAGTTTGGAATAATCCTTTTCTGCCTCAATGAGGAACCCGATGAAGTCCCTACAGGCCAGCAGGTTATTGATAGATTCAGTGTCAAATGTGACCTCTGGCCCTGTTCCTTGAGAAGCGATCTCCTTGAAGATCCGGATGGTTTCATCAGCTGACCTAAAGGTGAAGGAAGGAGTGAGCAACCCTGGAGACATGTTGAGAACAATTCACTCCATTTGATGCATTGCATCCAGGGCTGCTTCCTTTACCTTGTCAATTTTTTCCAGAATAAATTCAAGCTGATCTATCCGATAGTCCAGAGTGGACATGGTTTTGTTGAGGGCCCTTGGATGGCCGAAGACACCGAACTTGACCAGATCTTCGACTGAACAGTCGAACATCTGTTGAAAGGTCTCATGTTGGAGTCTAGCATGATCCAGCTCTTCTGATATGGGCCCCGCTAATGCTTGGAGCTCTTTGTTCATCTTTTCGATGCTCAGATACAAATTGACAAACTCGGTGATCACTCTTTCACTGTCCTTGAGGATCTGGCTCCTCCAAGCAGAAACGGCCATACCTTGCTCACCAATCTTTGCATATTCATTGATTTTCTCCTGGCTGAGAAGCTCAGAAGTCTCGGCGGCAGTTGTGGGAGGCGCACTACCCATCTTCTGTAAGGCTTGGAGCAGATATTTGTTTTGCTCTTTTAGTAGCCTTTTCTCTTCTTTTGTTTCTTGAAGCTTTTGACAGAGGGCGTCGACCGCGGAAAGAGCTTCCCCCTGGAGACTTTCAGAAGATGTCCCCATTGTGACTTGGGTCACAGTAAAATCTGTCGGAGACAGATCCTTTTTCTCTTTGAGGGGATCGGGGTATGCAATTTCCATGATTCTCTCACCTGCAGCACTTTTAGAGAAGCGTGCAACAGGCTTCAGCTTCTTCGCCCCTTTGGCTGGGATCACTGAAAAGTCCATCGGAGCGATGGGAACTTTCCTCTTTTGCTGGCTCAGCTGCTGAGAGATCCAGGCTGGTCCTACGGAAGAAGGACCAGAAACAGAGGAGGGGGCAGCTGCAGTAGAAGAGGGGAAAAACGTGGAGACATGCGGCGGCGGCATTGAGAGAATAGCCGAAGAAGTGTCCACAGGAGGAAGGGAAACTGCAGCTGTGGAAGACATAGGAAGGGAAGGGAGCCCGGAGATGAGGGAAGAAATGGAGGAGGACAGATCAGCGAGGGAGGAGAAGATAGACGAAGAAGCAGGGGAAAGAGTAGAAGAAGGGACAGAGGACACGACCAAAGGGATGGTCGCTTGAGTCACTCGAGGAGGGGAAGGAAGAGAAGAAGAAGGGATAGAAGGGACCTCTATTGTGGTAGCAATGCCGACATCCTGAGTGGATGGGCCTATGGGACTATCCTCTGCTGCTTCTTTCTCTGGCGAATCCAGAGTTATTACCTGTTCTGGCGCTGTGGAAAGAGGACTCTCGGGGGCTTCTCCCTGAATGGTGCTGGATTCACCTTCTACACCTTTGCCTTTAAGCTGCTTCTTGGATCGTGGAGGCACGTTGCCCAATGGGGATGTTGTGAAATCAACCCCGAGGTAGATTAGGCCGTTCATCCGGCACCAATGTTCTGTCCTCCGCAAAGTCTCCTTGACCCTCTCCTCAATTTTCTGAGGAGCTTTAGTTCTATCAATGGCCGGAAAGGGCCAATCATCCCCCTCTGTATCAGTATATACCTTGTCTACTTCATCTTCTGTTGTTTGGTAGCCTTTGGGGACAATGGCTACCCCATATTGGATGATTTCTGCCAATGCTAGGCGAGAATGATCCTTTCTTCTGAGCTCTACCTCATGGAGGACGTCAATATAAATATCCTCGATCTGAGGAACATGGATTGGATCAAGCTTTGCTCTTGGCAGGCAGCTCCTTGGGTCGAAGGTAGGCCTGGCTGGGAAATCATGCTTCAAATTAAGTAACTCCAGTTCTGCAAACATTTCCTTCACCTTGTGGTGGGTAGAGCATGTGTATCGGCCCACTGTGAGGGGGAAAGGAGTTCCACCCTTCTTTCTTTTAAGGCATTTTTCGTGGTATGTGACCAGCTGCCTTGATAGTTCCAGCAGAATCAGCTTAGGCCCAGCATACCTTGGTAGCCTGGTTGGCTCTCCCAAAAAGTTGGCAGCCCTTAGATAGGTGAATGTAGGAAATTGGGTGAACAGGGCTCCCCATTTCTCCATGGCTGCCACTATGTTTTTGGTCGTACGACCATGAGTCAGATTCGGCCTCAATAGGCAGATGATGTGATAAAAGAATGCATCGTTGATTTTGGCGAATTGGGCGATGCTATTCTCCAGCTTCAACTCTGGATAATACTCATATATTTTGACCTGAGGCCAAACTCCACTTCGTGCTAGGCCTGGATAATCCCTCTCTGATGCTGCAGCGTAGACCACGTAGGAGTTCATATGGAATACTCCCGTTGTGCTGAACTGTTGTAGCTGCTCGGAAATGGTGCTGCTTATAATTTCCCCCCAGCAAAAGCGCTGATCAGGAAAATTCTTGTTCATTGTTTCCAGGTAGCGCAGCATCCATTTATGGAAGTAATGGGCGTCAGAAAGCCCGAAGACCCTGCTCAGGAAGGTAATGGTATCGCTGAGCTCTTCTGAGAAGTCACTGCGGTGGATGATTTGGGGCCACCGGGTTACCACCTTCTTGTTCTTCAAGTAGACTTCGTTCATTAGTTGCATGCATTGGTCTTCATTATCTTCCCAGGCCTTGATGCACTCTGCTTGGCTGACGGCCACGAAGTGCCGGTGGTGAGGGATGCCAAGTATCATCTCAAAATGACGGGCAGTGAGGTTAATGACTACCTCGCCCTTACTGTTTTCGACACATCTGGTGTCTTTGTTGTAAGACTGAGCAACCACCATCATAAATTCATTGTTGACTGTGCTGACGGGATTCCTCCGGCGAAGTGCAGGGCACTGCCTATCAATTTGTCCATCCATGGACTCCTTGTAACTTTCTGAGTTCTGGCCCAGAATTCCTCCATGTCGATATGCCCCAATTCTGAGTCTCTGACATCCATGCTGCATTCGGCCTGTGACTCGGGCATTCTGACCCTTTGATATTTATACTTCATCTCTTCCTCAGTAAGCTTAGCCTTCCCTTTTGATTTGGTGGGTCTCTTGCTGGATGTAGACATATGTTCTTCTAAGTTTATCTGTTGATCTGCATAAAGAAGAAGCGAGACCCAATCCGAAAAAGTTGAATTAGCCATTTGATCTTCCATTGGAATGTTAGCAGAAGAAAGAGTTAGAGATTTTTAGGCTCAGGGCGCAGGAAAAATGCAGCTTACAGGGCTAAATAGGCAGGGCGCACGGGAAAGGGCTGTTGCAAAGGTTAAACTGGCGCCAAAGGCGCATGGCGCATGCATACTGCAGAGTGCATTTTAGTAAAGGGCGCATGAGAAAATCGTGTTGCATGGAGACAGGATGCGCCAAAGGCGCATGGACATTTCATGTTACATTGGGATTTGGTGCGCCCTTTGGCGCATGGGAAAAGCGTGTAACAGGGACTTTTCGTGCGCCAAAGGAAATATGGCGCGGTGCATGGAGGGTTTGCAAAACATGAATGTTACTGTAAGGAGAGATGCGCCTGCGCTTTTATGACTATACTTGGCACAGATAAGGCTTGTGTTGCATAGATGCTGGGCGCGCCAAGGGCGCATGGAAAGGTGATGCAGCACAGAAAGATGGTGCGCCAAAGGGGCGCAAGTTTAGCTTGTGCAGCATGTGGAAGAGGCGCGCCTTGAGGGCGTATGAAAACTTGATGCAACAAGCATGATGGGTGCGCCATTGGCGCGGGTTCTAGTTATGCTGTAGGGGGGAACAGATGCGCCATGGGGGCGCAACTGTTTATAATGTTGCATGACGCGCTGGTGCGCCTAAGGGAAAACAGAGTTTTCATATGATTCAACTCTTCTTCCTTTCTTTCATTTCCAAGATTGCTTTGGAAGATATAATGTTTTAAGCCAAAAGGGGTTATCAGACCAAGCTTTCAAACTAACACCCTCTACCAGCAGATCTGGAAAGAGGGATGGGAGGAAAAAAAAAAGGAAAGACAGCACAGGGGAGGGCTAGCTCAACATTTGATATTTCAATACTGCTAAACCACAACCAGACCACAAGCACACCAAGAAACAAGAACGCAAAACACACAAGAGGGAGAAGAAACTCTTACCTGGATAAATAACAAAAGCTCGAGAACGGGTCCACAACACGTTGAAAACGACGAGGCAGGGGCTGACAGGCTTAGAAAAATCACGTGCTCAGCGAAAAGTGAAAATGACATTTGGGCGCGTAAACACATATATATAGGTTAGCTGAACATTAATGCGCCACCCACTTTTTGAAAGGGCGCATGAAAACTGCTGTCGACAGGAAAAAGCATGTGCCCTTTGGCGCACCAAAATATTTGCCAACATGAAATTGAGCGCGCCTTTGGCACACCAAACGCTATGTCGACACGAAGTTATGTGCGCCCCTTGGCGCACCAAAACATTGTGTTATAATAAGATTATGTGCGCCCTTTGGCGCACCAAAAAGTGGCGCAACAAACGTTGTGCCAACACAATGGTGCATCCGTCTTGGCGCACGCAGGGAAGGCTTGACATACTTTAGCGCACCAAAAGTTGTGTTAACATTGAAAATCATGCGCCAAAGGCTTTAAGGGGGCGCACCAAAAGTTGGTGTTACATAGCAATTTCATGTGCCCAGCCAAAAAAGGCTCAAAAGACTAAGTTCGAAAAACCAGATTTCCCGGGAAGGGATTTTACAACGTTTCGAACGCAAGGGATCCCTAACGAGGGATCGGGACAAAATTTCGGTATGGTTATCGGTAAAATTTCCCTTGTCAATTTTACGGGATAACAGCTGGCTCTTTCTGGGGACTATCCCTGAGTAAACTCGGGGGTAGAGAATCCCAGTTCTCATGTGCCTATCCATTGGGTAACAGAGTCAAAAACAAGGGCGACCGGAGGGGGAGCAAAAGAAACACACAACAAACCAAAAGCAAACACACAACAAACCAACAGCAAACTATACAAAGAAGAGAGCAAGCTCTACTTCCTGAAGATCTTCAGATGCTGCCCGCTATAAGGAAGCGGGAGTTCGGTTCCATCCAGATATGAGAGATAGAAGCTATTCTCTCCATTGAGCTGCTTGATCTTGAAGGGCCCTCTCCATAGGGAATCAAACTTTCCGTGCATGCCCTTTGGTTCTCTTCGCTTGTCCCACAAAAGGACGAGATCTCCCACTTGAAAATCCCTTTGCTTGGCTTTCTTATCAAAAAGCCTCTTAACTTGATTCTGATGTTCAGTGATCCTATCGACCACCCTCACTCTCTTTTCTTCAAGTTCTGCCAGATACATGATTCTCTTTTCAAGAGAACTTTGGAAAGTTTCATCTTCAATAGCTCGTGCCAAGCGCAGAGCAGGAAGTTCCACAGAAATGGGAAGTTCGGCATCAGTGCCATATAACACTTGAAAAGGTGACATGCCGAGAGATCTCTTGGGAGTAATACGATCGGCCCACAAAGCGTCGTACAAAGACTTGTGCCACATTCGCTGATTCTCATCTACTAACTTCCGTATGATGGTCACCAAGTTCTTGTTACTGGATTCCGCCTGACCATTTCCCTGAGGGTAATAGTCGGATGCGTGAGCCAAAGTTATCCCATATTCATAGCAAAAACTAATAACTTCCGTGAGGAGAAGTTAGAAGCATTATCAGCAACGATTTTGTTGGGCACGCCGAACCTGACAATGATATTTTCTTTAATGAAATTGCAAACCACCTCAGAAGTGGCATGCTTGACAGGTATGGCTTCCACCCATTTAGTGAAGTAATCCGTTGCTGTAAGGACATAGCTATGTCCAGCACTCGATTGAGGATTGAGTGCACCAATAAAATCAATTCCCCATTGCCTGAATGGTTCATTGATAATGACCGGCCTTAGGGGAAAGGCAGCCAACTTGGGCTTGCCGACGAATTGTTGGCAGGGTTCACATTTCGCCACCCAGGTGGCTGTATCTTGGAAGAGCGTCGGCCAATAGTACCTGGCTCGAATGATCTTGTGTGTAGTTACGGAGGAAGAGAAATGCCCTCCACAAGCCGAATTGTGAAAACTTTCCAGCAGTTTTACTTGCTGGGGTTTGTCAACACATCGCAAAAAGATGCCATCTATCCCACGTTTATATAAACCGTCATCCCAGATGACATATTTAGCCGCTCTGAGCTTTATAGTGTGCTTTTCCTTTGCAGTTAGGTGCATAGGGCATTCGCCGTAGGTAAGGAAGAAAGCGATGTCGGAGTACCATTCATCACTAGTTGCAACGAATAGAACCAGAGGCAGAGAATCAGGCTCTTCTTTCCGGTCCTGTGTTTCATCGGTGTAGTCACCCCTTTCATCAGGGTTTTCTGAATCTTTATTCTCAGCCATTAGCTGACACAGGCCCTTGCCCCTCACTAGCTTGGTTGGTTTAATATCTAGGTCATACTCCTGGACCTTTGCGATCCAATTTCCTCGCAAACTTCCTAACTCCTGCTGAGTTAGAATTGATTTCACCGCCGTGTCTGGGACCAGCACTACCGTATGCGAGTTTAGAATGTAATACCTGAAATTCTTCACTGCTTTGACAATGGTGAAGGCATGCTTTTCCAGTTGATTCATTTTTAGTTCGTGAGGCTTGAGAGGAGAACTCATGAACGCGATTGGAGATTCAATATCTTCCGAGTTCTTTTGCATCAAGATTGCAGACACAGTATGCTCAGATGCGTAACTATACATGATGAAGTCTTTGGAGAAATCTGGACATACCAGGACTGGTGCATGAGCAACAGAAGCTTTTATTTCTTCAAATGACCTTTTTCCCTCTTCACTCCATCTAAAAGTTGGTGACCCCTTCATCATGTTCAATATGTGACGGGTCTTCTCAGCAAAGTCAGGAACAAAACGCCTGAGAAAGTTCACCTTTCCAAAGAAAGAATGAACACCAGTCTTGCTTGTAGGCAGAGTAAGGCTTTGAATAGCCTTAACTCTTTCGGCATCTATCTTTGCTCCTTCTTTGCTAACCACATGGCCTAGCAACTTCCCTTCCGTGACTCCAAAAATAGACTTTTTTGGGTTTAGGGAAATCCCATGCTCTCGGCACCTGGCCAATACTTGTTCCAAATGATCACAATGATCACTTCGTTTTTTAGAGAACACAGTTAAGTCATCTAAATAAACCATAATGACTTTCCCCATCATACCTTTGAACGCGAAGTCCATGGCCCGCTGAAAAGTGGCACCAGCATTAGTTAGGCCAAAAGGCATCCTGCTGTAGGCAAATGTACCCCAGGGAGTAGTGAATGTTGTTTTAAACTGATCTTCAGGTGAAACTTCAATCTGATTGTAACCTGAAAAACCGTCAAGCATGGACAGCATCTCTGATCTAGTTACTGCCTGCAGAACCTGATCCATTATCGGAAGAGGGTAGTTGTCCTTCAGCGAAGCTTGATTCAAATTTCGAAAGTCTACGCATATGCGTATCTCGCCATTTTTCTTGCGTACTGGCACAATATTTGCTACCCAAGTGCTGTGATGGATAGGGAAGATGATTCTTGCATCCAGCATCTTCTGAATTTCAGCCTGGATGGTACCCGAAATCTTGGGATTATAGTGCCTCTGCTTCTGGCGGAAGGCTTTGACATCATCTTTCAATGGGATATCATGCTGAACGTCCTTTGGCTTGAAGGACTTTAGATCGGCGTAAGACCATGCCAATACATCCATATATCTTTTCAGTAACTTGACAAACTTTCGCTTCTCCTCAGGCGTGCAACATTTGCCAATGTTCACAAATTGCGGGTGTTCTACCGAACCTATATTAACTGGTTCGGTTTCTGGGGATGAGTTAGGGTCGTCCCGCTTCTTCTTTTTCACAAAACGGTCATGCCTGTCGAACAGGCGCTCCAGAGAAACCAGGCCCTTTGGGATTTTATTTCCTTTGAGCTGACATATGCCGTCGTTCCCTTCGGATTCATTGCCTTGATTGGTAACTGATTCACGGCAAGTGGAAGTAGACCCTTCAAAGTGTAATTCTTTAAAATTTTCCGCCTTCTCTAGAAAGGCAATGAGTTGATTATCATCATTGAACACCTGCCAATGCTGAGAATTGTCTGGCACGCTCGGGCGGAAAACCACCTCAATGGTGTACTTGTTTGTTTTCAAACCTGGGTGTGGGAGCATGAGAGATGCTGAAACGGCCAATGAATCAGCCATGTCATTTTGGGCTCTTGGAATCGCCTCTATTGAAAAAGCATCAAATTCTTCGATGCTGTCCCATACTACATTACGGTAATGTCTGAGCCTTTCATTTTTTACTTGGTAAATCCTTTTGACCTGATTTACAACTAGCTCAGCATCACCTTGTACTTTTAGATTTTTAATTCCTCTTTCTTTTGCGGCTTGCATACCGAGTAAGAGAGATTCATACTCAGCAGTATTGTTAGTGTTGAAAAACTGCAATTTGAAAGAGAGAGGAATGACTTCTTCCTCAGGAGATATCAGCACGGCCCCAGCGCCACATCCACTAGTTGCACAGCTGCCATCGAATTGCAATGTCCAGATCTTATTAAGATCTCCCTCTTGAACGAGGACACCTGTTTTATCCGTCTCGGTAGATAAGAAGTAGTTCCCCATCCCTGATGATTCAAAAAGGATTTGGGCTTTGGGGTTTTCAAAGCTGGTGACTAAGTACTTCTTTTGTGATTCCGGCTCCAAAGTCTGCATTATGCCTTTGACTGGAATTCTAGCTTTAGACCAGTCCATATGAATTTCTCCACCAACTTCGCTGCAAAAACTTCTTCCCAGCAATATTCCATAGGCTGCCGGAATGTCAGCAACGAGGACTGTCATTTTTACTCTTTTATCTGGGAAAGCCACAAATGCAAATTGCGTCCTTGATTTGGCCAATCAACGAAACTTGCTTAGTTTCCAAGGAATAACACCTGCCGAAAGGCTTGGTAAGAGTGAGGCCCAGAGCATGGGTGACTTTTTCCAGCATGACATTATCAGAAGCCCCTGAATCAATTATGCAGTTACTCAGCTTGTGTCCATTGATCAGAAGAGAGAGATAGAAAGGCTCTATCTTCCCTGACGCAGATGTTGAAGCCACATTTATATGGGATTCAGGGGGAGTGGAAAGGATTCCTTTTGGGGAAACCTGATTAGATATAACAGCTTGATTTTGGATATACTTAGTCAATCTTACAAGCTGTTCGGGGTTTGACTGAAGGTATTCAGCTTTAGATATTTGGATCTTGGTCTTTTTTGCATGATCTATAATATCAAACGCGGCCAAGGGTTGCGTTGGTAAAGGAATGAGTCCCTCACCTCGCGATGATGGGATAGGATTGGTGGTCTTAGTAGGAATGTGAGAGGATTGATTTGGAGGAGAGATAGGGGGAAAATATTTCCTTGTAAAAGATTTGCCAGGGAGTTGAGCAGGAAGAGGATTACCTCTTTTAGCAATGATCGGAGGCGCGTTTGACACGGCCTTCTCCTGCTGGACATGGGCAGCAACTTCCGCTTCTTTTCCTTGCGAGAGAGTAAAAACAGCATATGACTGTCCGCTTGCATATCCCTGGGTACCCTCTTCTTCATCAGATTCCACCTCATCAAATTCCATATACCCGATAGTAGAGTCGCCAGTCGGTTCACCGACATCTTGATCATCTTCGCCTTGAGATGAAGGTTCTTCATAATACTGCTCTTCTTCTTCAATCTCAGCCAGAGCATTGACCGGAGGAGCTTCAAGTGCCAACCGTGGAGCAGTTGCAGGTAGGCGCGGCCTTTGTGAAACATTGTTAGGAACGAAATTCCTCCGCGGGATATCCCGGTATGAGGAACTGGGAGAGGCCTGGGCCAACTGCTTCTTCAATGCAAGAAAATCATTCACCATCTTTTGGAATGCTGGATCAGACGAAGTAGTGGGCGAAGGGCCCAAAGATTTAGGCTTGGCTGATTCCTTTTTCAATTCACCAGATATTATCAGATTATCCTCTATCCGAATGGCAGCGGCTTGGGTGAGAATCAAGGTGGCAACTCATTCCTGAAGGAGCAAGAAACTAACTTTCGAGCTCATAGCATTTACGAAGAAACACTTTTGATTTTCCGGCGTCGGAAGCATGGCAACAGGGACACGGTTGATTAGTGCATTAAACCGGGTGATAAAATCGCGCATGGTCTCATTCACCTCCTTCTTCAGGTGAGTGATTCATGATAATAATGCAAATGCATCCTCTGAAGGCTTGTATCTGTCTTCAAAAGCATCCCGTAAGGTGGCCCAACTGGTAATAGACCCGGCCGGCAAATGCTGAAACCATTCAGCTGCAGGTCCTTGTAGGGTTTCCAGAAAAAGGAGAACCGACACATCTTCGTGAGTCACATCCAAAATACTGCATGACATGATGAATGCAGATATGTGGGAATCCGTGCTTTGATTTCCGCTCCCGTCGAATTTAGGAAAATTCTTTCGATTTCCGTGAGGGAGCACGTGAACTGGATGTGGTAAAGCCAAAGGACCCATCGTGTTTCCCCAAGGAACCGCCATCTGAAAATCCGGAAAGAGAACATGAGCTGGAAGTGTGGTTTCGCTGAGTAGTAAGGCACTACAAAGGGATGTGGATGCCCCCTGCAAAAGACTTTTTCTTCGTGAAGGTGAGACACTCCTGGATGACCGGCTAGCCAAGCTTAGCGCTGAAAAACATGCCAGTGTTACGCTGAAATTGTGCCTTTGAAGCAGATCGAAAGTAGGATCAGCTTCTCCACAGGCTCTCCTGCTGCGCGTAAAAGGTTCACTCGCCAGTGTTCCTTCCAGATCTGTAATGTTATGGCGCAGATTCAAACTTTCTTTTTGGTTGTACTTGCTGATTTTCTGGTTTTTCTGACAAAAACCAGCAGCAAATACTTTTCTAAATATTTAAAACTATCCTCTTCAGAAAACCGATTGCGGTCAAATGACAAATTACAACGAGGATAAGATGGCAGGGAAGATTAGTAAGCTGATCTTCGGATCTGAATTTAACCTTTTTTTTTTAGAGGGTTTCAAACTTTTTGCAAACAATCAAAAACTCAGATCTACAACAAAATACTGATTTTTTAAAAAACACAGCGAACTAAAGATCTTTAACTGGACCAGATCTATGACTCTCAGAAGAAAATTTTTCAATTTGAGCACTTTTGCAAATTTTTGGATTTTTAACAAAAAGTTTAGATTTTGTGAACAGGCAACAATCTTCTGATTTTTCTAATTTTTTTTTTACTTTACCATCATAGATCTGACAGATCTATTCGATCCCCAGTAGAGTCACCAAACACTGTTGGTCTGAAAATCTTTCGCGTGGGCAGATCTATGGATAAACGAGCCAACAGTGTGCAGGGCATAGCCCCTCTTTGAGTCAGCAAAGTGAAACTGGTTTATTGCTATTCTACCAGCAGGAATCTATGCAAGTCTCATAGATTCTGCCTTCGGGGGTTTGGGATCTCATCCCAGTAGGTTTATTTCCGGCTGCGAAGAGAAAGGAATGAAAGAGAGGAGGAAGAAGGAACAGGTCCGAAGGGAGAAAAGAAATGAATTCCAAAGCAGAAAGGTCAGAAGATTTATGTTTTTGGGTTGGTAGTAAACAGAGCCAAACCTACTTGCATAAATAAACAAAGCAATACTGATGATAAATAAATGACAATAAAATAGAAGCAGATCCAACAGAATAAATACACAGATCTAACATAAGAAAGATCTAATGTATATAACACAGGTATTCAGCATAAAGTCTAAATATTGTATTACTAATTTTTTCTGTTACAAAAATCTCAAAGTCTTTTCTCCTTACTCCTATTTCTCATCTGAAAGATATTCATCCATCCATCAACACAACAAGTGTTGGGGTATTTATAGAAGAAGAGGAGAAAAGAAGGCAAAAAGGAGCCAACAACTATTTACAAAGATATTTACAAAATATCTAAAAGTCATGTTGACATTTTACAACTTGATGGATGACATCATCCCATGATGCAACATGAATGATGTCATCATTTGTGCCAACATACTTTAGACATTTCAACAAGAAAGTCAGAGAAGAGAGAGAAGAAGAAGAATAAGAAGAAGAAGAAGCTACTCGTCGTCATCATCCTGTGGCCGAAAGGGAGTAGCCTGCTTTTGATGCTGCTCAGGTGATGAGATATAGAACTGAGTGCGGTATTCCAGAAATTTGTTAATCACTGGCGCAAATTGATCCTGAGAAGGATCCTTGTGCAGCTCGTTGATCGCCTCAAAAGTCTCCCGCTCATCTATGAGCTTCTCTGGGAGTTTCGAATAATCCTTTTCCGCCTCAATGAGGAACCCGATGAAGTCCCTACAGGCCAGCAAGTTATTGATAGATTCAGTGTCAAATGTGACCTCTGGCCCTGTTCCTTGAGAAGCGATCTCCTTGAAGATCCAGATGGTTTCATCAGCTGACCTAAAGCTGAAGGAAGGAGTGAGTAACCCTGGAGACATGTTGAGAACAATTCGCTCCATTTGATGCATTGCATCTAGGGCTGCCTCCTTTACCTTGTCGATTTTTTCCAGAATAAATTCAAGCTGATCTATCCGATAGTCCAAAGTGGACATGGTTTTGTTGAGGGCCCTTGGATGGCCGAAGACACCGAACTTGACCAGATCTTCGATTGAACAGTCAAACATCTGTTGAAAGGTCTCGTGTTGGAGTCTAGCATGATCTAGTTCTTCTGATATGGGCTCCGCTAATGCTTGGAGCTCTTTGTTTGTCTTTCTGATGCTCAGATACAAATTGACAAACTCGGTGATCACTCTTTCACTGTCCTTGAGGATCTGGCTCCTCCAAGCAGAAACGGCCATACCTTGCTTGCCAATCTTTACATATTCCTTTATTTTCTCCTGGCTGAGAAGCTCAGAAGTCTCAGCGGCAGTTGTGGGAGGCGCACTACCCATCTTCTGTAAGGCTTGGAGTAGATATTTGTTTTGCTCTTTTAGTAGCCTTTTCTCTTCTTTTGTTTCTTGAAGCTTTTGACAGAGGGCGTCGACCGCGGAAAGAGCTTCCCCCTAGAGACTTTCAGAAGATGTCCCCATTGTGACTTGGGTCACAGTAAAATCTGTCGGAGACAGATCCTTTTTCTCTTTGAGGGGATCAGGGTATGCAATTTCCATGATTCTCTCACCTGCAGCACTTTTAGAGAAGCGTGCAACAGGCTTCAGCTTCTTCACCCCTTTGGCTGGGATCACTGAAAAGTCCATCGGAGCGATGGGAACTTTCCTCTTTTGTTGGCTCAGCTGCTGAGAGATCCAGGCTGGTCCTACGGAAGAAGGACCAGAAACAGAGGAGGGGGCAGCTGCAGTAGATGAGGGTAAAAACATGGAGACATGCAGCGGCGGCATTGAGAGAATAGTCGAAGAAGTGACCACAGGAGGAAGGGAAACTGCAGCTGCGGAAGACATAGGAAGGGAAGGGAGCCCGGAGATGAGGGAAGAAATGGAGGAGGACAGATCAGCGAGGGAGGAGAAGATAGACGAAGAAGCAGGGGAAAGAGTAGAAGAAGGGACAGAGGACACGACCAAAGGGATGGTCGCTTGAGTCACTCGAGGAGGGGAAGGAAGAGAAGAAGAAGGGATAGAAGGGACCTCTGTTGTGGTAGCAATGCCGACATCCTGAGTGGATGGGCCTATGGGACTATCCTCTGCTGCTTCTTTCTCTGGAAAATCTAGAGTTATTACCTGTTCTGGCACTGTGGAAAGAGGACTCTTAGGGGCTTCTTCCTGAATGGTGCTGGATCACCTTCTACACCTTTGCCTTTAAGCTGCTTCTTGGATCGTAGAGGTGCGTTGCCCAATGGGAATGTGGTGAAATCAACCCCGAGGTAGATTAGGCCATTCATCCTGCACCAATGTTCTGTCCTCCGCAAAGTCTCCTTGACCCTCTCCTCAATTTTCTGAGGAGCTTTAGTTCCATCAATGGCCGGAAAGGGCCAATCATCCCCCTCTGTATCAGTATATACCTTGTCTACTTCATCTTCTGTTGTTTGGTAGCCTTTGGGGACAATGGCTACCCCATATTGGATGATTTCTGCCAATGCTAGGTGAGAATGATCCTTTCTTCTGAGCTCTACCTCATGGAGGACATCAATATAAATATCCTTGATCTGAGGAACGTGGATTGGATCAAGCTTTGCTCTTGGCAGGAAGCTCCTTTGGTCGAAGGTAGGCCTGGCTGGGAAATCATGCTTCAAATTAAGTAACTCCAGTTATGCAAACATTTCCTTTGCCTTGTGGTGGGTAGAGCATGTGTATCGGCCCACTGTGAGGGGGAAAGGAGTTCCACCCTTCTTTCTTTTAAGGCATTTTTCGTGGTATGTGACCAGCTGCCTTGATAGTTCCAGCAGAATCAGCTTAGGCCCAGCATACCTTGGTAGCCTGGTTGGCTCTCCCAAAAAGTTGGCAGCCCTTAGATAGGTGAATGTAGGAAATTGGGTGAACAGGGCTCCCCATTTCTCCGTGGTTGCCACTATGTTTTTTGTCATACGACAATGAGTCAGATTCGGCCTCAATAGGCAGATGATGTGATAAAATAATGCATCGTTGATTTTGGCGAATTGGGCGATGCTATTCTCCAGCTTCAACTCTAGATAATACTCATATATTTTGACCTGAGGCCAAACTCCACTTCATGCTAGGCCTGGATAATCCCTCTCTGATGCTGCAGTGTAGACCACGTAGGAGTTCATATGGAATACTCCCGTTGTGCTGAACTATTGTAGCTGCTCGGAAATGGTGCTGCTTATAATTTCCCCCCAGCAAAAGCACTGATCAGGAAAATTCTTGTTCATTGTTTCCAGGTAGCGTAGCATCCATTTATGGAAGTAATGGATGTCAGAAAGCCCGAAGACCCTACTCAGGAAGGTAATGGTATCGCTGAGCTCTTATGAGAAGTCACTGCGGTGGATGATTTGGGGCCACCGGGTTACCACCTTCTTGTTCTTCAAGTAGACATCGTTTATTAGTTGCATGCATTGGTCTTCATTATCTTCCCAGGCCTTGATGCACTCTACTTGGCTGACGGCCACGAAGTGCCGGTGGTGAGGGATGCCAAGTATCATCTCAAAATGACGGGCAGTGACGTTAATGACTACCTCGCCCTTACTGTTTTCGACACATCTGGTGTCTTTGTTGTAAGACTGAGCAACCACCATCATAAATTCATTGTTGACTGTGCTGACGGGGATTCCTCCGGCGAAGTGCAGGGCACTGCCTATCAATTTGTCCATCCATGGACTCCTTGTAACTTTATGAGTTCTGGCCCAGAATTCCTCCATGTCGATATGCCCCAATTCTGAGTCTCTGACATCCATGCTGCATTCGGCCTGTGACTCGGGCATTCTGACCCTTTGATATTTATACTTCATCTCTTCCTCAGTAAGCTTAGCCTTCCCTTTTGATTTGGTGGGTCTCTTGCTGGATGTAGACATATGTTCTTCTAAGGTTATCTGCTGATCTGCATAAAGAAGAAGTGAGACCCAATCCGAAAAAGTTGAATTAACCATTTGATCTTCCATTGGAATGTTAGCAGAAGAAAGAGTTAGAGATTTTTAGGCTCAGGGCGCAGGAAAAATGCAGCTTACAGGGCTAAATAGGCAGGGCACATGGGAAAGGGTTGTTGCAAAGGTTAAACTGGCGCTAAAGGCGCATGGCGCATGCATACTGCAGAGTGCATTTTAGTAAAGGGCGCATGAGAAAATCGTGTTGCATGGAGACAGGATGCGCCAAAGGGGCATGGATATTTCATGTTACATTGGAATTTGGTGCGCCTTTTGGCGCATGGGAAAAGCGTGTAACAGGGACTTTTCGTGCGCCAAAGGAAATATGGCGTCGAGCATAGAGGGTTTGCAAAACACAAATGTTACTGTAAGGAGAGATGCGCCTGCACTTTTATGAGTATACTTGGCACAGATAAGGCTTGTGTTGCATAGATGCTGGGCGCGCCAAGGGCGCATGGAAAGGCGATGCAGCACGGAAAGATGGTGCGCCAAAGGGGCACAAGTTTAGCTTATGCAACATGTGGAAGAGGCGCGCCTTGAGGGCGTATGAAAACTTGATGCAACAAGCTTGATGGGTGCGCCATTGGCGCGGGTTCTAGTTATGCTGTAGGGGGAAACAGATGCGCCATGGGGGCGCAACTATTTATAATGTTGCACGACGCGCTGGTGCTCCTAAGGGAAAATAGAGTTTTCATATGATTCAACTCTTCTTCCTTTCTTTCATTTCTAAGATTTATTTGGAAGATATAATGTTTTAAGCCAAAAGGGGTTATCAGACCAAGCTTTCAAACTAACACCCTCTACTAGCAGATCTGGAAAGAGGGGTGGGAGGAAAAAAAAAAGGGAAGACAGCACAGGGGAGGGCTAGCTCAACATTTGATATTTCAATACTGCTAAACCACAACCAGACCACAAGCACACCAAGAAACAAGAACGCAAAACACACAAGAGGGAGAAGAAAATCTTACCTGGATAAATAACAAAACCTCGAGAACGGGTCCACAACACGTTGAAAACGATGAGGCAGGGGCTGACAGGCTCAGAAAAATCACGTGCTCAGCGAAAAGTGAAAATGACATTTGGGCGCGCAAACACATATATATATAGGTGAACCAGTCATTAATGCGCCACCCACTTTTAAAGGGCGCATGAGAGTTGCTGTCGACAGGGAAAAGCGTGTGCCCTTTGGCGCATGAAAATATTTGACAGTAGGAAATTAAGCGCGCCTTTGGCGCACCAAACGCTATGTCGACATGAAGTTATGTGCGCCCCTTGGCGCACCAAAACATTGTGTTACAATAAGATTATGTGCGCCCTTTGGCGCACCAAAAAGTGGCGCAACAAATGTTGTGCCAACACAATGGCGCATGCGTCTTGGCGCACGCAGGGAAGGCTTGACATACTTTGGCGCACCGAAATTTGTGTTAACATTGAAAATCATGCGTCAAAGGCTTTAAGGGGGTGCACCAAAATTTGGTGTTACATAGCAATTTCATGCGCCCAGCCAAAAAAGGCTCAAAAGACTAAGTTCGAAAAACTAGACTTCCTAGGAAGGGATTTTACAACGTTTCGAATGCAAGGGATCCCTAACGAGTGATCGGGACAAAATTTCGGTATGGTTATCGGAAAAATTGCCCTTGTCAATTTTATGGGATAACAGTTGGCTCTTTCTGGGGACTATCCCTGAGTAAACTCGGGGGTAGAGAATCCCAGTTCTCATGTGCCTATCCATTGGGTAACAGAGTCAAAAACAAGGGCGACCAGAGGGGGAGCAAAAGAAACACACAACAAACCAAAAGTAAACACACAACAAACCAACAGCAAACTATACAAAGAAGAGAGCAAGCTCTACTTCCTGAAGATCTTCAGATGCTGCCCGCTATAAGGAAGCGGGAGTTTGGTTCCGTCCAGCTATGAGAGATAGAAGCTATTCTCTCCGTTGAGCTGCTTGATCTTGAAGGGCCCTCTCCATAGGGAATCAAACTTTCCGTGCATACCCTTTGGTTCTCTTCACTTGTCCCACAAAAGGATGAGATCTCCCACTTGAAAATCCCTTTGCTTGGCTTTCTTATCAAAAAGCCTCTTAACTTGATTCTGATGTTCAGTGATCCTATCGACCACCCTCACTCTCTTTTCTTCAAGTTCTGCCAGATACATGATTCTCTTTTCAAGAGAACTTTGGAAAGTTTCATCTTCAATAGTTCGTGCCAAGCGCAGAGCAAGAAGTTCCGTAGAAATGGGAAGTTCGGCATCAGTGCCATATAACACTTGAAAATGTGACATGCCGAGAGATCTCTTGGGAGTAATACGATCGGCCCACAGAGCGTCGTACAAAGACTTGTGCCACATTCGCTGATTCTCATCTACTAACTTCCGTATGATGGTCACCAAGTTCTTGTTACTGGATTCCGCCTAACCATTTCCCTGAGGGTAATAGTCAGATGCGTGAGCCAAAGTTATCCCATATTCATAGCAAAAACTAATAACTTACCATGAGGAGAAGTTAGAAGCATTATTAGCAACGATTTAGTTGGATCGTGGAGGTGCGTTGCCCAATGGGGATGTTGTGAAATCAACCCCGAGGTAGATTAGGCCGTTCATCCGGCACCAATGTTTTGTCCTCCGCAAAGTCTCCTTGACCCTCTCCTCAATTGTCTGAGGAGCTTTAGTTCTATCAATGGCCGGAAAGGGCCAATCATCCCCCTCTGTATCAGTATATACCTTGTCTACTTCATCTTCTGTTGTTTAGTAGCCTTTGGGGACAATGGCTACCCCATATTGGATGATTTCTGCCAATGCTAGGTGAGAATGATCCTTTCTTCTGAGATCTACCTCATGGAGGACTTCAATATAAATATCCTCGATCTGAGGAATGTGGATTGGATCAAGCTTTGCTCTTGGCAGGTAGCTCATTGGGTCGAAGGTAGGCCTGGCTGGGAAATCATGCTTCAAATTAAGTAACTCCAGTTCTGCAAACATTTCCTTCACCTTGTGGTGGGTAGAGCATGTGTATCGGCCCACTGTGAGGGGGAAAGGAGTTCCACCCTTCTTTCTTTTAAGGCATTTTTCGTGGTATGTGACCAGCTGCCTTGATAGTTCTAGTAGAATCAGCTTAGGCCCAGCATACCTTGGTAGCCTGGTTGGCTCTCCCAAAAAGTTGGCAGCCCTTAGATAGGTGAATGTAGGAAATTGGGTGAACAGGGCTCCCCATTTCTCCGTGGCTGCCACTATGTTTTTGGTCGTACGACCATGAGTCAAATTCGGCCTCAATAGGCAGATGATGTGATAAAAGAATGCATCGTTGATTTTGGCGAATTGGGCAATGCTATTCTCCAGCTTCAACTCTGGATAATACTCATATATTTTGACTAGAGGCCAAACTCCACTTCATGCTAGGCCTGGATAATCCCTCTTTGATGCTGCAGCGTAGACCACGTAGGAGTTCATATGGAATACTCCCGTTGTGCTGAACTGTTGTAGCTGCTCGGAAATGGTGCTGCTTATAATTTCCCCCCAGTAAAAGCGCTGATCAGGCAAATTCTAGTTGATTGTTTCTAGGTAGCGCAGCATCCATTTATGGAAGTAATGGGCATCAGAAAGCCCGAAGACCCTGCTCAGGAAGGTAATGGTATCGCTGAGCTCTTCTGAGAAGTCATTGCGGTGGATGATTTGGGGCCACCGGGTTACCACCTTCTTGTTCTTCAAGTAGACTTAGTTCATTAGTTGCATGCATTGGTCTTCATTATCTTCCCAGGCCTTGATGCACTCTACTTGGCTGACGGCCACGAAGTGCCGGTGGTGAGGGATGCCAAGTATCATCTCAAAATGACGGGCAGTGAGGTTAATGACTACCTCGCCCTTACTGTTTTCGACACATCTGGTGTCTTTGTTGTAAGACTGAGCAACCACAATCATAAATTCATTGTTGACTGTGTTTACGGGGATTCCTCCAGCGAAGTGCAGGGCACTGCCTATCAATTTTTCCATCCATGGACTCCTTGTAACTTTCTGAGTTTTGGCCCAGAATTCCTCCATGTTGATATGCCCCAATTCTGAGTCTCTGACATCCATGCTGCATTCGGCCTATGACTCGGGCATTCTGACCCTTTGATATTTATACTTCATCTCTTCCTCAGTAAGCTTAGCCTTCCCTTTTGATTTGGTGGGTCTCTTGCTGGATGTAGACATATGTTCTTCTAAGGTTATCTGCTGATCTGCATAAAGAAGAAGCGAGACCCAATCCGAAAAAGTTGAATTAGCCATTTGATCTTCCATTGGAATGTTAGCAGAAGAAAGAGTTAGGGATTTTTAGGCTCAGGGTGCAGGAAAAATGCAGCTTACAGGGCTAAATAGGCAGGCGCACGGGAAAGGGCTGTTGTAAAGGTTAAACTAGCGCCAAAGGCACATGACGCATGCATACTGCAGAGTGCATTTTAGTAAAGGGCGCATGAGAAAATCGTGTTGCATGGAGACAAGATGCGCCAAAGGCACATGGACATTTCATGTTACATTGGGATTTGGTGCACCTTTTGGTGCATGGGAAAAGCATGTAACAGGGAATTTTCGTGCGCCAAAGGAAATATGGCGCGGCGCACAGAGGGTTTGCAAAACACGAATGTTACTGTAAGGAGAGATGCGCCTGCGCTTTTATGAGTATACTTGGCGCAAATAAGGCTTGTGTTGCATAGATGTTGGGCGCACCAAGGGCACATGGAAAGGCGATGCAGCACGGAAAGATGGTGTGCCAAAGGGGTGCAAATTTAGCTTGTGCAGCATGTGGAAGAGGCGCGGCTTGAGGGCATATGAAAACTTGATGCAACAAGCATGATGGGTGCGCCATTGGTGCAGGTTCTAGTTATGCTGTAGGGGGGAACAGATGCGCCATGGGGGCGCAACTGTTTATAATGTTGCACGATGCGCTAGTGCGCCTAAGGGAAAACAGAGTTTTCGTATGATTCAACTCTTCTTCCTTTCTTTCATTTCCAAGATTGCTTTGGAATATATAATGTTTTAAGCCAAAAGGGGTTATCAGACCAAGCTTTCAAACTAACACCCTCTACCAGCAGATCTGGAAAGAGGGGTGGGAGGAAAAAAAAAAAGGAAAGACAGCACAGGGGAGGGCTAGCTCAACATTTGATATTTCACTACTGCTAAACCATAACCAGACCACAAGCACACCAAGAAACAAGAACGCAAAACACACAAGAGGGAGAAGAAACTCTTACCTGGATAAATAACAAAAGCTCGAGAACGGGTCCACAACACGTTGAAAATGACGAGGCAGGGGCTGACAGGCTCAGAAAAATCACGTGCTCAGTGAAAAGTGAAAATGACATTTGGGCGCGCAAACACATATATATATATAGGTGAACCAGTCATTAATGCGCCACCCACTTTTAAAGGGCGCATGAGAGTTGCTGTCGACAGGGAAAAGCGTGCACCCTTTGGTGCATGAAAATATTTGATAGCAGGAAATTAAGCGCGCCTTTGACGCACCAAATGCTATGTCGACACGAAGTTATGTGTGCCCCTTGGCGCACCAAAACATTGTGTTACAATAAGATTATGTGCGCCCTTTGGCGCACCAAAAAGTGGTGCAACAAACGTTGTGCCAACACAATGGCGCATGCGTCTTGGCGCACGCAGGGAAGGCTTGACATACTTTGGCGCACCGAAATTTTTGTTAACATTGAAAATCATGTGCCAAAGGCTTTAAGGGGGCACACCAAAAGTTGGTGTTACATAGCAATTTCATGCGCCCAGCCAAAAAAGGCTCAAAAGACTAAGTTCGAAAAACCAGATTTCCCGGGAAGGGATTTTACAACATTTCGAACGCAAGGGATCCCTAACGAGGGATCGGGACAAAATCTCGGTATGGTTATCGGTAAAATTTCCCTTGTCAATTTTACGGGATAACACACAAACAAATTATATAGGATCTATTCTAAGTCTATTCTATCTACCAAGGAGACAGGGTTAGAGAGATGCAAGAAAATAAACCTAAGCTAACGAGGTGATACACCAAAGGAATGTTAGACACTAGTATTGCAATTTAATACATACCACAGGAATGTAATACAAACAACATGCACAGATGACAAAATCACAATAAGATATCAGAGAGAAAATAATGAATATATGAGAGGGTCAAGAAACATCCATAGACATATATATTATTGCTCAGGAGTTGATACAATATATTTCAGTAGCCAAGAGGAAAACTTGCATTACAACCCAAAGGAGAGGTTAGAAAAGTTCTGTAAAGTCTTCTGTGAACAAAAGAAGAAGGGAGGGTGAAAAACAAAAATGTCCAACCTTTTACAATGAGTCTGGACCCTACTTTTATAGATTCAGCACATAGGGAATAAGGAGAGAGAAGTTGGAAAACTAGTTCAAAGCTCAACCACTGCTATCAATGCCTCCTATAAAATCCACCCCAAATCTTTCTTGACTACATCAATTACTAGTTCGTCACCTGAAAGGAGGAGTAAACGGTGGATCAGATCAAATTTGATCTTGTTGTTAGGGAAAAAAAGATCCTTTATGAATGGCCCAAATATGTTTCTTCATTTTTTCCCCACCTAACCTTTCCAAAATTAAATTTTTAGATATCCATGGTGTAGATGAGGCTGAGATCTTTCCAACGGTGCCAGATTTGCTAGATTTATAGCCCTGAGCCAAAATATATGCCCATTATAGATTTGAATCGGGTCCATACAAAATAGCAGGGAATCAAGTTCAAAAATGGGCCCCTTTTTGAAACCAGACACATGGACAGCTAGCCATGCCTAAGGGAAGCCTCTGTATTTTTCTTTTGGAGTGGAATGGGGTTGACACGTGGCTTCTTCCATGGCATGCTCAGTTCTTTCATGTTTTTTGGCTAAGTCTTTTACTCGGTTGCGACATATATCTGACTGGGGATACGCAGAGGTCTAGCGCTTGTTTGGAAACCTTCTTTTAATTTTTCTCTTGAATTAACATCATTCTAACACTTGGCACCCTCCAATGGCATGTCTCAATGCTTTAACTATTCAACCTGTTCCTTTCCCTTTACAAAACCAGACGCGTGGAGGCTCTACACTCACTTAAAAACCCACTCAAGATTTTTCCTTTGAAGGAGCATCGAGTTGACACGTGGAGGGCTCCGCAGGCTCTTGGACTTTTCAGCAGCTCCTCTTACATTTTTGGACCCTAAGCACATGGCGAGCTAGCACTTTCTTGGGTCTCTATTTTTGGATTAAATTTTGGAGGTGCATCAAGCTGACGCGTGGCAACTTCCACTAGCATTTCTATACTTAGTCATTTTTTAGGCCTGCCCTGTCTACCTTTGACTTTTAGCTTTCACTCTACCCCCACTTTGGGCCTGGGACACTTGGGGGCCTGGTGCTTGTTCAAGTCTCCCTTTTTGGATTTAAATTTGGATGTATGTTAAGTTGACGCGTGGCAACCTCCACTAGCATTTCTATACTTAGTCAATTTTCAGACTCGTTCTGAGCCATTTCAAAGCTTGAAGACTTCAAACCTCATTGTTCCTTCTCTTTTGAGCTTCTGGCTTCTTTGACATTGTCTCCTCCTTCCTCAACCCTACTATTCCATTTCCAGGCCTACCTATAATATTTTTCTGGATTTGAAGCACAAGTTTTCTTGACAGATCCATTTCTTAAATTTCTTCTTGCACAGGGTCGTTTGATCTTTCACAGGCCCCACCACTCCATTGTAGAGTCCCTCTATTGCTTTATTGTAGGACTTGAATGTGATTTCTCTGGTTTTTGTTGTGCGGGTCGTGGCTGACCAATTTTACCTAGGGGAAAAATATGGATATCAAGTATTAAATACATGGTATTATTGGCCTGCATTACATAAGGATGCAACATTTTATGCAATAAGATGTGATAAGTGCCAAAGAATGGGAGGGCCTACCAAATCAATGAAATGCCATTTTATCTTTAACTACTATTGCAACCATTTGACAAATGGGGATTGGATTTTATTGGTCCTATAGATCCTAAATATTAATAAAAAGAGTACATTATAGTATGCAATGACTACCTCACCAAATGGACAGAAGTAAAATTATTACCAAATCAAAAGAGTGAAAAATTTGTAAAACAATTATATGACCATATCTTTACAAGATATAGAGTGCCAAGAGATATTGTCACAGATCAAGGTACCCACTTCATTGCTGAAGTTATTTCTGATTTAGCTATAGAATATGAAATTAGGAATAGGAATTCCGCAGCTTATTATCCATAATCCAACAGCCAAGCTGAAGTAACGAACAAAGAAATTGAGGCCATCTTGACATTGCACTACATAGAAGGGATTGGTCATAAATACTTCCATAGGTGGTTTTGGTATTCAATACCACATGGAAAACAACAACTAGATTCACACATTTTGAGCTAATATATGGTAAAATTTGTGTTCTCCTTATTGAGTTTGAACACAATACATTAAGAACTGCATTAGAATTGGTCATATATTTTTCTGAAGCTTAGAGGAAAATGATTTTTCAACTCAATGAGTTGGATGAAATGAGAAGGTAGGTTGCTCATAATACATAGGTGCTACAAAAACAAAGGATCAAGTACCATGACATGTTCATCAAAATAAGGAGATTTCAAGAAGGTGATTAGGCACTTCTCTTTGACTACAAATATAAGGACCACATGGGAAAAATCAGAACAAGGTGGTTAGGTCCATATGAGGTTGAGAAGATCTTTGGAGCTGTGAAATTCACCACCATTGATCCTGTGAGATTCAAACTACTAGTGAATGGTCATAGATTGAGGTTGTATAACAAACCAACTGATAAGAATACCTTCATCCAATAGTTCAGAGGAGGCCAAAGCGTGATAGAAATGAGAACATCAAAATTAAGGACAGAAGTTGAACCAGTTGATTAATCTTCTGAAATTTTAAAGGAATGAGATCTTCCGTGGCCTTAGTTTATCCAACTTGTTGGATACCCCAGGGAGGAATAAAATTGATGTGATCATCCATCATGGTGATCAACACCACTCACTAAAATAATATCTATTAGTCATGTTTTATTTTATTAGCATTTCTATTTGCAGGATTTGTAGTATTTACAGCAAGGTGTGCATAATCTCTATGAAAGGAGATGGTGTAAAGACTAGAAAGTCCACTTGCAGCAGCATGCAACCAAAGCCCAGCTTTTCATTCATTTTTGATAGAACCTGATTGTATGAAGATTCAAGAGCCCAACTGAGTGATATCAAAGAGATGAACATAGTTAACACCAGAAAATTTAATCTTCCCTCTCCGGGAATTAATTAAATTCATTATGGAGCTTATGCTCTACAACAACACCTACAGTAATAGGTTCTATAGAAACACTACTTGTAGCCACACATTACCTCAACATGTAGCCTCATGCATGCATCCAAGGATGAAAACTCCAACAAGGAACATGTCACAATCATTTAGCATATATCTTGAGTTAAGTGCACTCAATTTCCTTCAATAAATTAATGCTAGAATAATTATATTTAATTAATAAATGTTTCAAGCTATCAATAAATTTTATCAACCATAATGTTCCACTACCTCCTATAATGTGACATGTCTCCCAAGTCACCCCATGATGTCACAAAAACTCTCTTTACACGTGGATATCTTTCAATTCAAATTAATGACTACTTTTCAAACTATCTGCAAAACTGGTCACAAAGTTTGAGAAAGTAAACACTTGAGTTCTTCCATTCATTTAAATTTTGTATAATCAAATCTAAGAAAAGGACCTCTTGCTTCACAGAGTTTATAGAAGTTACAGAACTTAACAATGGGTGGATACTTGATAATAAATGAACCTACATATCATTCATAGCTTCAAAATCAATGAAAAATTCTACAATTCTTCCATGATAATGGTTGGATGGATTACATCAATAAATTTCAAGGTTTCAATGAGGCGCTGGTCATGAAATTTTCCACCACCTTTAGGGATGGGCAGGAAACAATAAAGGGTTTATAAGTCAAGGTTGATGATGGAATATTGGCTGTAGTCACTGGACTACCACCAGAAGGAAAAATGTTTCCTGCAAAATCCAACATAGAGGAAGATCCCATAGAATGTGTAGATTAGGATGACATTTTTTTGGAAAATAGACAAGGTACTCTAAAAACTTCATTAAAACCCTTTTTAGTAGATGTGTCAAATTATATCATAAAATATGTTACTTGTGAGGGTCGATATTCATGGTTAAACATTTTCCATTTTAAACTGCTAAATCATTTAAATAATGACAGAAATGTGAGTGTGCCTAATTTCTTACATTAGAGTTTGAACAAGATGAGTACAGAATCACAAAGGGGAAGGTATGCCTTATCTCATCATTTCCTTGTTACTTTAATTTTCAAGTATGCTTTAGCAACTGAACATACTATGATAAACTGGGGAGACTTTTCTCTAGCAAATCATATTAATGATCCATTGGGAAAGGGTAACAAAAAGGAAAGAATCCCAACTAGTTCTTTTATTCCTCCACCTGAATCCTTAGCTTCAACCTCCATTTATTCGAAAACCAATACTATTATAGAAATCCCCATTCTTTCATAATATTCCACACCTAAATAAACACCTATCTATGAAAAATCTCCATCTCCAAAATAAGGTCTTATACTAATCTCTCCTAACAAGGTTCTAGTTGATGATGCATTGCTAAATATATCAACAACAGAATCCTCTTCCTCCAAAGATAAATGAAAATCCTCAACTAAAGTCTTTGAGCCATCTAGGAGGTCAAATAGACTTAATCCTGAAAATACCAAAACCTCAAATCCTAGTAAGAACATTTAAATTTTTCTAGACAATGATGAAGAGGGACTAGAAAAGAAGGAGGAAGCTATTCCAATGGAAATTGAATATGAAGTCCATATAAAAACATATGAAGACACAATCATGGAGGAACAAACTAGGGAAACAGAAAAGAAAAATAAGGAAGAGTTAGGTGAAAAACCTGATAATGAGTGCCCTACTGAACCATTTGAGGTTCAAACAGAGTTTTTTCATGGTAGGGAGACCCACATACAGCATGAAGAAGAAGTGCTAGTTGATGAAATTGAGGATGTAATCAATGGTCATAAGAGCCCTGATAAAGTAGAGGTTGTTCATGCATAACATGAAGAGGATATAGTAACCAAATAATTTGACGAAGTAACCACTACAGTTTCAGATAATGAAGTGTAGCCTGAGGAAGTGTTAGCAGAAATATTACATGTGACATAGACCAATTCCATTGATATTGAAGCAATTTTTCAACTTGGTATAGAAGAAACAATTGAACACATTGCCCAAACCTTTGAATTAGAACCTAGGTATGAATCTATTGAGCTAATTCACATCGACAATCCTCCAATTTCCCCAGATATATATCATGTAATTTTATAATTTGTGTCTCCAACAATGCCACAACCAAACCTATAGCCACAAGTTGTCATACAACAATTTTTAAGAGAGCCTCCTAGGCAAAAATGTAAAAATATGGAAAATCAAACCAATTTAGAATATTGGGTGCAGAAGTTTGGGAATTATTATAAAAATATACAAAGAAGGTGGGAAAAAGAAATAGAATATTTACTCTTTCCACACCAACAGGATCTAGAGGAAAAGGATAAACAACTAAGAGCCAAGGACAATGAGATTGTAAGGCTTAAAAAGAAACAAGAAGCTACAATTCAAGTGAAAAATTAAATATTCAAATATAGACCTGTTGGTCTAAAAATCTGTCGGGTACATAGATCTATAGATAGACAGGCCAACAGTGTGTAGGGCATAGCCTCTCTTTGAGACAGCAAAGTGAAATTGGTTTATTGCTATTCTACCAACAGGAATCTGTGTAAGTCTTATAGTATTCTACCTTCAGGAGGTTTTGGGATCTCATCCCAGTAGAGTTATTTCTGATGAAGAACAAAAAGGAATGAAGGAAGGAATGGAAGAAAGATGGATCTGAAGGGAGAAAAGAAATGAATTCCAAAGTAGAAAGGTCAAAGGGTTTACGTTTTTGGCTGGTAGTAAACAGAGCCAAACTTACTCACATAAACAAACAAAGCAATACTGATAAACAAATGACAAAAGCATAGGTGAATCCAACAGAATAAGCATGCAGATCTAACTTAAGAAAGATATAACACATAACACAGGAATTTAGCACAAAGTCTCAATTTTTGTATTAATATTTGTCTTGTTACAAGAAAGCTCAAAGTCTTTCTCTCCTCACTTCTATTTTTCATACAAATTTTCTCACCCTGAATACAACAACTATCCAAGTATTTATAGAAGGAGAAGGAGAAAGAAGACAAAAAAGAGCCAACAACTATTTACAAAATATCTAAAATTCAAAATTTGACTTTGGGGCAATTTGGTGGATGACAACATCCCATGGTGCAACATGGATGATGTCATCATTTGTGCCAACATATTTTTAAATACTTTCATAAAAATGGGATTTATCCCAAGAGGAAGGAGCCTATTCATCATCATCCCTTGGCTTGAAAAAAGTGTCTTGTTTCTGTTAGGAGAGGTAATGTGAAACTGAGCTTGATACTCCATGAACTTGCTGACCATTTCCTGAAGTTGATCATAAGCGGGACCCTTTGTGTGATCCCTAATGACTTTGCAAGTTTCTCATTCATCTTTGAGTCTCTCAAGGAGTTTGAAGTATTCATTGCCTACCTCCATCAGGTACCCAATTATGTCGAGGCAGGGTAAAAGGTTGTTGATAGATTCTACATCAAAAATGGCCTCTGCCGCTAAACCCTGCTATGAAATTCCCTTGAAAATCTAAATAGTATCATCCACCTTCCTCAAGGCATATGCTACACCAAGTAACCCTGGAGACATTCTTAAGACAACCTGCTCCATTTGATGCATGGCATCTAGGGCTTCCTCCTTGATTTTGTCTATCTTTTCCAAGACAAACTCCATTTGTTCAACCTGATAGTCTAATGCAGTAAGGACTTTGTTAGGTGCTCACGGGTGATCAAAGACGCTGAATTTCACCAAGTTATCGACTGGGTAGTCGAGCATCTTCTAGAATTTCTTGTGTTGCAACCTGGCATGGTCCAACTCTTTGGAGATAGGCCCTGTTATTGCCTAGAGTTCCTTGTTCTCTTGATCTATATTTTGATAGAGCTCTGTGAACTTTATAATCACTTCCTCACTATATTTGAGGATCTGCTCTCTCCAGGAGGACACTGCTACACCTTGCTCACCGATCTTGGTGTACTCATTTATCTTCTCCTAACTAAGAACTTCAGGAGGGTCAACGGAAGTCTAGGAGGGGCATTTCCCATCTTTTACAAGGCTTGGAGAAGATGCTTGTTTTTCTCTTTTCATATTCTCTTCTCTTCCTTTGCTTTTTGAAGCTTCTTGCAAAGGGCATCCACTATAGATAAGGCCTCTCCTTGTAGGCTCTCTGATGATGTTCCCATTGTGACCTGAGTCATTATAAAATTTGTAAGAGATAGATCTTTTTTCTTTGTGGGATCAGGGTATGCCATCTCCATAACCCTTTCACCTGAAGCACTTTGAGAGAAGCAAGTTATAGCCTTTTTCTTCTTAGGCCCTTTAGCAAGAATAATAGATAATTGCATGGGTGCAATAGGGACTTTCCTCTTGTGTTGGCTCGGGTGTTCAGAGATCCATTCTGGACTTAGCGGAGTGGGACCAGAGGGAGAGGAGGAAACGGGGGTGGAAGAAGGAGCAACTACAGTGGAGACAGGGAAATGTGTCAAGACACTTGGTGGCAGCATTGAGAAAGAAGCCAACACTCTAATGCTCATAGGGTTAGGAGTCACTACAAGAGAGGTAACTGTGGAGGCGGAAGGGATCTGTGAGATGAGGGAAGAAATGCTAGGGGATAGATCCATGAGGAAAGAGAAGATGGAGGAAGAGGGAGGGGGAACAGTAGAAGACGGGGGAGAAGACACAACCAAAGGAGTGGTTGGTTGAGCGACATAAGGAGGGGAAGGAGGAGCGAGATAGGGAATGGTTGATACTTTTCTAGTTGTAGATGTGACAACATCCTGACTGGATGTGTCTGTTGGAGCACTGGCCACTTCTTCTCTTCCTGGGGACACTGAGTCCACAACTTGTTCCTCGGTGGTGGAAGGAGGGCTCTCAGGAACTTCTTTCTGAGCAGTGCTTACCTCTCCTTCTTTATCTTTTCCTTTACCTTTAGGCAAGTGTTTAGTCCTAGTGGGTGCATTCCCTAGGGGAGACGTGGTAAAGTCTACCCCAAGGTAGATGATACCATTTTTCTTACACCAATGCTCAGTGTGATGCAGAGTGCCCTTGACCCTTTCCTCTATAGTCTGAGGGGACATGTTTCTATTAATTTCAGAAAATGGTCAAAAGGTCCCCATCCATGTCTAGATAAACTTGATCAAATTCTTGATCAATTGCTTGGAAATCCTTTGGGATGATAGTCACACCATATTAAATGATCTCTGCCAAGGCCAGTTGGGAGTGATCCTTTCATCTAAGCTCAACTTCGTGATATAGGTCAATGTAGATATCTTTGATCTGAGGGACATGAATTAGATCGATCTTTTCCCTTGGAAGGTAATCATGAGGATCAAAGGTTGGCCTTACTGGGAAATTATGCTTCAAATTAAGAAATTCAAGCTCTGTAAACATCTCCCAGGATTTTCCCTATGAAGTGTAGGTGTATCTGCCCACTGTGAGGGGGAATGGAGTTCCACCCTTCCTCCTTTTCAAACACTTCTCATGGTATGTGATGAGTTTTCTAGACAGCTCCAACAGGATCAGTTTGGGTCCCGCATACCTTGGAAATTTTGTGGGCTCTCCCAAGAATTTAGTGGCTATGAGATAGGTGAAAGTGGGGAATTGCGTGAATAATGCTCCCCACTTCTTTTTGGTGGTGACCACACTTTTGGTCATCTGATCGTAAGTCATGTTGGGCCTTAAGAGGCAAATGACTCCATAGAAGAAGACATCGTTGATTTTACTGAATTGGGCTATGATGTTCTCTAGTATTAACTCTAGATAGTACTCGTATATCCTAACCTAGGGCCATATCCCACACCGATTCAATGTTGGGTAGTCCCTCTCTGAGGTAACAGCATATAATACATAGGATTTCATATAGAACCTCCCAATTATTGAAATTTGTTAAAGCTTCTTTGAGATTATGTTGTTGATAATCTCTCCCCAGTCAAAACATTGATCGGGAACATTTTTATTCATTGTTTCCAAATACCTGAGCATTCACTTGTGAAAGTAATGAATATCATGTAGCCTAAACACCCTGCTTAGGAAGGTGATTGTGTCACTCAGCTCCTTTGAAAAGTCACTATGATGAATGACTTTTGGCCACCTGCTTGTCACCTTCTTATTCTTGAGGTACACCTCATTCATTAACTTCATACATTTGTCTTCATTTTTAGTCCATGTCTTCACGCAGTACTCTTGGCTCACTGCTAAAAAATGTCAGTGGTGAGGGATACCCAACCTGATCTCAAAATGTCAGGTCGTGAGGTTGATTATCACCTCGCTCTTCTCATTTTCAACACATTTTGTGTCCTTATTGTAACAACGGCCCACCAACATCATAAACTCATTGTTGATTGCGCTCATTGGGAGCCCTGCAGCAAAGTGCAGACCACTACCAACTAGTTTATCCATCCATGGGCTACCTGTGACCTTCTTTGTTCTGGCCCAGAATTCCTCCATGTGAATGTGCCCGAGTTTTGAATCTCTAATATCAAGATCACACTTTGCAAGTGAGTCAAGCGTCCTGACCCTTTGGTATTTATATTTCATTTCTTGCTCTGTTAGCTTGGATTTACCCTTAGACTTAGTTGGCTTCTTACTTGATGAAGACATGTGTGGATCTGAGTTCAGCTGTTGATCTGTAAGAAGAATCAAGGAATTCCATTGCAGAAGGGCCATGTTAGCCGTTAATTCATCCATAAAATCTCACAGAATGAAAAGTTAGCAATTTATGAACCTTTGGGCACAAGGCGCAGCTTTATTGTAGGTTGTAGGGACTTAGAAAAGTGAGGCACACTTTGGGAAAGTGTTGCATAGGAGAAAGCAATGCCAAAAGGGGCACAGAGTGTGGAAAGGCTACACATGACATTCAGATGTTGGTGTTAAGGGACATGCGCTTGTGCCGTTGGAAGTCTTTTAGTGGGGCACAGATAGGATTAGTGTAATAGAGTATTATGGTGTGCCAAGGTGCAAATGCAAAATATGTAACATAAAGGTGAGGTGTGCCAAGGGGTTAAGCTTTGAGTGGAGTGGGAAGGGTTTACATAGCATGAAGTATTGTTGCTACTGTAGGTGTGCTCACACCGACGCCTTAGGAATTTTGAAATATTTTTACAAGGAATTGGAAAGGGCTTCTATTGTGTGAGTTCTCAGTGTGCCTTGGCATGACTATTTTTGATGCAGCATGACTAAATGGTGTGCTAAAGGGGCACGACTGCGTTTAGCACAACACATATGAAAATTGTGCCATGGAAGACAGTAGGTCGATTCTCTTTATTTTGTGGTTTTTTACTCTCTCATCTCAAATTTTGATAGCAAGGGGTTAACCTTGGCAAAGCAGGGGATGGAGGAGAAAAGGGGCAAGGGTCTATTCTGAGGTAGAGCCTTCCAGATTAGCAGGTTTGGAATGAGAGTGAAAAATGTCTTGTAGGTGGGTTTGCAAAATGGGTTAGGATTGTGTTATCTTCTTAGTTTCATTGTTATCATCAATAGTCCTAATCACCTAACCCAACATAAAATCCACAAGAAGGGTAAGGGCCACTTACTAGGGATATATAACGATGAAGGAGACGATGTGGGGTCCACGAATGTGAAAAATGGCAACACGCAGGGCTGACAGGAATGCTAACAAGCACAAAGGAATAAATTTTCACATTTTTTCAATTGTGAAAATGATAGGTCAAACGCACCTATATATAGCAAAAGGTGCAATAAATGTGCCACCAACTTTTCCTATGGCACACCTAAGTGGATGTCGACACGAAGGGATTTGCACCATGGCACATCTTTGAGAGTGTCGACACTACATTTTTAGCACCCAGAGTGCACTTTAGAGAGTGATAACAAGATGGCACTTGTGCCTTGGTGCACCTTTGAGAGGTGCAACATTTGGAGTGTTGACACTCCCTAGAATGCACTAAAGGAATAGAGGGGTACAGTTTTGGTTTATGTAACACGAATGAAAATTGTGCCCAACCCAAAAAATTTGAAAATGACCAAGTTCTAAAAACTATATTTTCCGGAAAGGGATTTTATGCCATTCTGAATGTTAAGAGACCTCAACGGGGGACCAAAATAGAAATTTTTGGTATGGTTACCTACAAAATTGCCCTTATCAATTTTACAAGATAACAAGACCACCATCAAGTATTTATTTTAAGGAACAAATGTTGCAATTGAAATACACTTGTATTAATAATGACATACCATTTGATATCAGTGGAGTGAGGGCTTTCTTTAGAATATATCTGAAAATGCCCCATGACATCCAGTTACTTCTTTTTGAATTATATATGTTTAATTATACTTTACAATAGGACAGAGATTGGATCCCTATTCTATACATTGGGATGTACAAGTTTGGGTGCTATGTTCTTACTTCCATAATGAGCTATACATGGAAAAACAAATGGTATAATACAAAAAATTATGTAAATAATAACCACAGATGATCATAGTAGAGGTAGGAAATACCAAGGCAATGATTAAAGAGTATGGTAAATTTATGAACGAGAAGAAAATAAAACAGAGGGCGTACAAGATGAGAGAAGAAGTCCATGATGAGGTCAGAGATCACATTAGGTTCAATGGTGCAGAAATAGTGCAGGCATGCAAAATAAGATGGGAAGAAATATCACCAAAACTCAAGAGAAACAAAATGCATTCATATCCAAACATTATCCCAACTCTCTAGAAAATCAATCCATATATTGAGGTAACAAGGGTATGTGGAAAAACTTGGTTCCCTATTGGATACTATCCACCAATTTTCCACTACTAAATACCTCACTAGTTAAGGGACAAAGAACTGAATAAGGAACTACAAGAAAGGGTAATGGAAAAATCAGAAAAAATGCAAGTTATTTTTTCAATAAATGAGGAGGAACAACCATCCTCACTGCTTTCAGGTGATAATGCAGTATCATCAAGGTAGATCCCAAGAAAGTAGAGAATATCCAAAAGAATGCTTGAATGGGGACATTCAAGAAACCATGTTTGGGGGTGTGATGAGACCCTTTAATTACTATTTTAATTGTCTCATCTATTGTATATTTTTATACCCTTGCACTATTTATCCTTGTTATCCTGTCAGACATTTCCACTTGAACTTAAACTTATGGCACTTATATTAATTAATATACATATTACTAAATTTTCTCTATTTTATGGATTTTGAATGTGTATGTTAATCTCTTTGATACAATGAAATGATTAATAGTGATTTTTTTTAATTCCATAATTGTTTGCAAGAATTTTCTATAGTTTACCACTAACATGCAGCCAAAGAAACTATGTCACAATGTAAAGGAACTTTTCCACAACAACTAACATGTAGTAACTGGGACTCATCCACAACAAAGCCCCTGTAGCCAAAGGATAACACGGACATATGCAAGACCGTGATTGTGGGAAGCTTAATCAACATGTATACTTTACCTATGTTTATGCATATCAATAAAGAAGTAGTTAAGACAACAAGAATTAGATCTCACACTAATACATGATTATGCTCTACAACTACAACTTTGGAACTAGTTGATTTAACTTGATAACTGATTGTTAGAATGAATAGTTGTGTTGTTGTATTAGAACACCTTTTCTTAGTTCTAATTACATGCATAAGAATCTACGGATTTCTTGGTAATGATATTTTACATAATAAAAATGTAAGTGTTAGTTGAAGAGTCTCTTCACATCTTTGTTGAATATAAAGAGAATGGTAAGACTGCATTAGATATAGATTCATAGTTAACGAATTGCTATAAGTTTCATTCTAAATCTTCATGTTGATGAATAAAAATCTGAGTTATATCATTTTGTTATAAACACAAGCTTTAGGAAGGGTTAGCATCCAATGTAGGGCCCACTTATGGTTTTCTTAAACCCTTTTCTTTCTATTTATTGTTTTGGTTCCTTGCATGCATATATTAGAATTGCATTAATTCATTCCTTCAGTTATGTTATTTTTTATCTGATTATTACTTAGTTGTAGAATTTATTTTCATCTGAAACATATTTTATTTTTAGCATTATATTTCCAATTGTTGTAATAGTGGTTTTTTATTTTATACCTCTTGAGCACATGTAACTGTGTATACAACACTAGTAGAGTTGAAAGTTTACATCCCTAATTCTTATGAATAAATTAATGTGTATTAGTGAACAACATATTAATTGTTTTGATTTAATGTGCACCACCAAATTTTCCTATGTTTGAGTATAGAGTTATGGTAATTTATATATTTTTAATCATTATTTATGTTGATTAAGTTTCCTTAATATATGTGTTTCTGGATTTCCATGGTTATGTTACTTATCTATGCATGAATGGATTCTTTGACCATGAATATGATAAACATGCATGCTAACATTCTGATAAGAAAAGAAAAGGATTGACCTGGTAGTTATGTGTGCTTTAGGTGAGCTTCTAGACTTGTCTAGTTAAGGTTCTAGTGTTCCTCACTCTTATTTGGGGTAAATACAAGACTACATTTTGGTTTCATTTTCGCGACCTCTTTTATATTTTTCTACTAGGATGTTGCATGTAAATGACGTATCGAATTTATTTTGAGAGTATTGAGAGTTAAATAGAAGATGACCAACACACTTTTACACAAATATATAGCATTGGACCTAATTTTAATGCATGAATATGGGTAGAAGATATCCTGTATGACTATTTTTATGAGAAATTCTTTATCTTTTTCCCACTAGAGTTGTACTAGTGATTGGAAGCTTATATGAAAAATAGAGGTCTTCACCCAAGAAAGAGAGTTTTGACACATGAATATTATCATAGATACTTTTATTTGACTGATACAAGGACTAAAGTTATAGATCATTGGTTGGGATATGTACTACGTAGATATACTTTAGAGTATGCAATTTTGAAATATTCTTGTCCAAAGGAGGCAGAATTCTAGTTTTTGAGTGAACCAATAGGATCCTATTTACATGTGCTACCCTTCACTATAGAGATCTTGATGGTAGAATTCAGAATGGAGAACTTACCTATGGCTACCTAAATATCCACCGCATGTAGGGGTAGGAGTAGATTTGGAGAGGATGGCAATGAATCTAGAGAAATATATGCAGAGAGAAGAGAGATGGGTCAAGTGTAATGAGGCACGATAGATGGTAGTTTCTGAAGCATTTAGATCGATAAGAATGATGACTGGTGAAAGTGATGAGAGCCCTATGGAAGATGAGGAGTCACAGTATCATGTCCTCTAGATATTGGGAAAGATCATTAGAGATACCCCATCAGATTCTGATGAGAGAGTGTCTAAGGATTGAATGAGGATTTTGGGTGCACATCTCATATATCCTAGATACCTATCCCTTACATAAGATGTTCCACATCCATAGGTAGCTATTGAAGAACATCATAGTGAAGGCTAGAAATCAGCATCTCCACATTAGGAAGGAGATACTTGTAGGCATATTCTAGTTTAATCTTAAGAAGTGCAACATATTAAGAATGCACACATGGCAACACAATAAGAACCAATATTTTTAAGTAAATTAGGAGGAAATTTTACAAACATGTCATCAAAATAGAGTTTTTTTGTGCATACAATTCAGCACAACAACTGGGACACAAGGAAGTTCATCTGCTGGACCACAGGTCATGGCGGGAGGCTCAAGAGGTTCATGACAGCCACCACGCAATGGAAATTCTAGTGGAGGTTTAGGTCTAGGATATGGTCCAACTCTAGGTCTAGGATCCCCCACCACAGCAATCTCCCCAACAACCACCAAAAAATAAGCCTCAAAATATGCCACATCAACAACCAAAGAAACAAACACCTCAAGTTTTCTTTGAGATGTATCTTCACTTACGAGAGTATAGAGGTGTGGAGGAGGATGCAGAGCATGTACGTAAGTGTGAATTGTTATGGAGAGTTAAAGGCATAAAAACTTCTAATAGAAAGGCAAGTCAATTTTCCACCACACTTCAAGGGCATGCACACAGTTGGTATAGAAAGTATGATCCACACCAGACTGTGGTGAAGTATGATGTGTTGTGCACTACATTTTTGGCTAAATTTCAAATTCCAAAGTTTGAGCAACATAGTATCAGCGTTCTCATGGACATCAAGAAAGGGTTATTTATAAGTGTAAGGGAGTATGATGCACAATTTAAAACTCTCTTTTCCAAGCTATCTTATGATATTCATCAGATCCAACATGCACAATGGTTCGTCGGAGGATTTTTGAGTCTATTTAAATGGACCTTATCACATAAAACATGTATTGATCTGCACGAGGCTTTGGAATCAGCTCTGTGTGGTGAATCAGTTGGGAGTGTAAATACTAGGGTGAGCCCTTTTCTTAAGGCACATATAGCAGTTATGGCTAAACAATTGGAGAAGCTTTTTGCTAATGTAGCGCATGAGACATGTAGTGGGTTATGGTGCACTGAATGTGACGTACAAGGGCACACTAAGGATAGTTTTCTGCACCAAAATGTGTAGTCACTGTTACAGTCTTGTGAGATTTTCCACAAGAATCATGATGTCTATAATTTCCCTCTCTTTCAGCGTGTAACAATGAAGAGTGTATCTATGTACTGCAATATTTGTGATGCACATACCCATGATAGATCTGATTATCATGTGGTAGACCAAATCCATGAGGCATGTGAGACTGGTTTACGACATACCAAGGTGGTAAGTAGCTCCCAAGCATAGGAAACCCAACCTAATGAGGGGAGTAACAATGGAGATGGTGGGTTCTAAGGTGTATATAGGATCAGAGGCCGTGATGGTAGAGGAATATTCACATGTAGGAATTTTTATACTTGTGGGTCTCTAAATCATTACCAATGTGAGTGTCCCAAGAACTAGGCATGTGCGTATTGTAGAAAGTAACATAAGGTTGAAGAATTCCCTAATCTTTATGAGCATATGTGTAAAATCAAGAAGAAAGATAAAGGTGTAGGGATGATCAAGGTACAATGTGCAAAGAAGAAACAATGGACACCAAAAAAGATGTTTGATCTAAAATTATAGCCTATGTTGGTTACTAACATGTAGAGGCAAGGTGCACATGCAAGCCCTTTAAAGAAAAACCACTCATCATGAGGGAGGAGATTATGTATGTAAAATATCTAGATCATGCTCATCATAAGAAGGTCTATCAAGAAACTATGGGAGTGATCAAATATTTTCAAGGTGAGATCTGCTACTTGAAGGAGCAGGTGTATAAGAGGGAACACATGAAGAACATTGAGCTCCCACAGAAGGATGTAGATGACTTGAAGGAAGTATGTAAGATATTGCAACAGGAGAACATCATCCCACTGTTAGGAGAGTGGCTACGCAAAAATTACCATGTGTAGGAGTTGAGTGTGAGCGTCAGGAACTACATGCACACTTTTCAACACATAACTATGAATATGACAAGGAAATCACACTAGTTGCAGTGATTGACAGTTGGCTGGTGAGTAATATTTTGATTGACATTGGTGTAGAGGTGACTATTCTAACTTTGGATGCATGGAACCAGATGGGGAGGCCATTGTTGCATCCATCTTCTAATGTGTTGTATATGGAAAATAAAACAAGGGTCATTCCTATTGTGGTGTTGAAAGATGCCTCAATTACTATTCAAGGATCCAATTTCCCAGGATATTTTGAAGTTTTGGAACTTTTTGAGGTAGATAACTTCCTAGCACTACTTAGACATCTTTAGGGTTATGCGAACAATGCGGACTTATGTTTCAATAAAAGATATATCATTTTTTAGAACAAGTATGAGCACATTTTCATACCCCTGGATGATGTGAAGGTTGTGCCCTACATTAAGCCTATGAGTGAAGAAGAGATGAATAGGATTTATACACATATAATGCGCAACCCTGAGAATGTGGAGCCATATAAGGAAGGAATCCTTCAAGGGAAGATGCACAGTATGTCAGCAAAACCACCAGTGTTTCCTGTGAAAATTGGGCCCATGACACGTATGAAATGGTTAGATGCAAGGTTAAGGGAAGATTCACTCAGATAATCAAACTATGCATGATTAGGCATGTGGGAAAAACTCAGTTACCAAGGTATACTAGAGAGGAGAATCCTGAATATTTTTTGCATGTCATGGAAGAATGAGGGAGATAGAAGGAATATGTTGGTGTATACCTTGTTCATAATACTAACACACTAGTGGGAAACACACAGAGATAATATTTTGGGTTGGTGCGAGGTGAGGGTAGCCTTTTTGACAAGGTTTACTTGGACCAATGTTCCCTCTCTTATACATGAGTATGATGGAAAGAATTTGACTTTGGTACATGTCCATAACTGTGAGAGATGATGGGCATAAGGCCAGGAGGCTTTACCACCATATCTTTGGGTACATAATTTCTATTCCACTTTACATGTGGATGCGCATGAGCATGATATGTGCATGTTGAGCTCAAGAAAGAAACTACAAGTTAGTGAGACATGACTAAAGGTATGGCTCACACTTTTGACTATTTCTAATAAACCACTAGTACATGAGGCCTTGTAGATAATTGAACGCATCATGTTAGGAGATAGTACAAAATCAGAGGAGCTCATGCTTCAGTTACTTGGGGAGCCTAATCCCAAGGTGTGCGACGATACATTGGAAATAGAGGAGACATAGTTAGAGCACACCTAGAAAGAAAAAGAAACAGGGGAAAATGGTATACCTCATTGATGATGAAGAGGTGGAGAATTTGGATATTATCCATACAGAAGGGTACATGTGAGGTAATGGACTCTGCATATGAAAAGGAACACGTGCGTACCATGTTCCTATGAAGACCAAGAAGGTTAATATTGGGACTAAGGATGGGCCTAAGGAGGCCATCATTGGAGATTACTAATCAAGAACAAGAGAGTAAAAAATATCATTGAGCTCTTGTGCTAATTTCTAGGACTTGTTTCCAAGAGGTTATCATTAGTTTAAATGTGTGCATCCCTCATTAGGAGAAATGAATATTAAATTGAAATAAGGCATGTGAATGGTTTGGAAGAGACCTTATAGGATGAACTCAAACTTGTGCATGAAGGTGAAAGAGGACATTGAAAAGATGCTTAAGTCTAGAATCATTGAATCAATTGAGGAATCTGAATGGGTTAGCCCCATGGTGATCAGCATCAGAAGGATGACAGGATTAGGATCAGTGTAGATTACAAGGAACTCAATGCTTTATGTTTCATAGATCCTTTTCCTACACCATTCATAAAGGAAATACTTGAAGATGTTACAAGATTTGAAATTTATTCATTTACTGATGGATTTTCATAGTATCATCTAGGTGCACATTACATGTGAGGATCATGAGGATGCTACCTTTACCACTGATTGAGGAATTTTTTCATAAACTATGATGCCCTTTGGATTGAATAATGCTGCCAACAATGTTCTCACTCATAGTTGTGCATGCATTTCATGATTTCATTCATAATTTTTTGTAGGTTTATCTAGATGACTGTACTATTTATGGGTTAGTAGAAAATCACTATGACAATCTAAGTCTGATGTTTGAGATGTGTAGGCAGCTAATTGTCTCCCTCAATATTAATAATTGTATCTTTTCCACCCCTTTTGGAACTTTACTTTTGAACATTATCTATAAGGATGGATTTTTGGTGGATCTAATTAAGATTGCAGTGATTTTGGGATTGGAAAAACATACAACCCAAATTGAAGTACACAGTTTCTTGGGGCATAAAGGATGTTACAGAAAGTTTATCAAAGGCTATGAAAAAAAAAATATACCCCTAAAGGAGTTTCTCAAAGCTAAATTAAATTTTTATTTGGGTGACACGTGCAACAGAAGGTGTTTGAAACCTTGAAGGATAAGCTTACCACTGCGTCAATCTTGCACTTCCCCTTATGGAACAAACCTTTCCATGTACATATTAATGCCTCTGACATGGATATTGACATGGTATTTTCACAACCAAGAGAGGTTAATGTGGATAATCCAATATTATTTTCAAGTAGGAAGTTGACACCAGAAGATAAAAATTATACAACAAATGAGAATGAGGAATTATCTATAATATACATTCTTCACAAATTTTGAAAAAATTATTGGTCGTGTCATTTATATTTTATACATATCACATGGAATTGAAGTACTTGGTCAAAAAAATTGTTTATCAAGGGTGCATCTATCCGTGGATACTCATCTTTCAGGAATTTGATTTTACAATTGTAGTAAATCTAGACAAGAGTAACTTAGGACCTTACCACTTATCAAGGATCAATTCTGGAGAGGACATGCAAATCAAAAAATATAGTATGTGTGATGCATAGTTATTCAGGTTGAACTATGTGCCAATAGATTTGGAGGACATAGTTGTATTTTTATGCATTGGACTTGCACCTAGAGGGGATGAAGACTTTAGAAAATAAGTAACTTGTTATTCATAGAAACGTCATATCATCTTATTGGAGGTGACTTGATAAAAATGGGTAGAGATGAGGTCTTTGCACATGATGTGTCCTGGATAGCATGATCTGTGAGGCCATTATGTATGAGGCTCATAGAGGGATAACATGAGGACATTATGTAGGAGATGTGACTATTAGTTGGCCTATGGTGGGAAACCTTGTATAAGGACACTAAGGATTTTTTCAAAGCATGTGATCACTACCAAAGAATTAGAAATCCTGGAAATAGAGATGAGATGTCCTTAAGACCTATAGAAATCACATAACCTTTTTAAAAATGGGAAATTAAATTTTTAGGACCTATTGCACCACCTTCCCTTAGGACTAGAGCACGCTAAATCATCATTTGTAATGACTACTTGACAAGGTGGGTAGAGGTAGTGCCTAAAAAGGATTGTACAATATCCATGCCAACAAGGTTCCTTTGGAAGAATATTATCAATAGGTATGGATGCCCTTTGAGCTTGAGAAGTGATAGAGGAGCTCATTTCTTAAATGAGACTATTAGAATATTATTAGTAAAGTTTATGGTGACACGTCATAAGACTATTCCTTATCACCCTCAAGAAAATGGCACTTCTAAATATTTCAACAAGATATTAAGAAAAACTTTAACAAATATATGTGATGTTAGAAGAAATAATTGGGATGATAAGGTATCATCCATTCTTTGGGAATAAAGAAGAACCTATAAATGGTTGAACAAGGCCACACCCTTTCAGCTGGTGTTTGGCATGAAGGTTGTACTACCTATGGAATTTATGTTAGCATATCTATGTATTGCACACACAAGAGGATTGGCTGATGAAAAGGATTTGGAGGAGAGCATTGATAATTTTATGTAATTAGATGAGAGGTGACTTGCCATTTTCTGTTAGATCCAGAAGATAGAAAAGGAAATACAGAAGGCTTGACATGATAGGAACATCAAGAAAAAGTCTTTTGTAGTTAGAAATATGGTACTTCTGTATGAACTCCAAGTTTTCACACCACCCAGGGAAGCTAAAAATCCACTGGCTAGGACCCTTTGTAGTACCAAGATACTTGACTCAGGAAGGTGTCAATACAAGTATTGGCTAACACCATGTTGGCCAGTTACTTCAATGGGAGTAGGTTGAATCCCTACTATAAATAATCTTCTTAGTGTTTGTAATAAGACAATATTTCCATTCAGATTAGGTTTCCTTTTAATTTTTTATTTTGATTTTCTTTTATTGTTTTAAGTGTGTTCATGCATAGGATATGATTGCTACTTATTGAGTTGATACATAGAGAACTATGCATACCTTTAGTGTGGGGTGGAATAAGGTGTGACTATGTGAATATGAAGTCTTGGATGATGGTACTTTCCTTGGATTTTTTTCATAGGTTCCTGTGATAATATAAATAAAATGTGATTGGTGGATGTAGATTAGAAATGCAAGGTATTGCATGTGTTTTAAGGATATTTTCTCATAATTAGAAACCACACGAGAACAAGGGAAAAGTAGTGTAATACAAGGGAGGTAGTAATAGAACAAACTACTTGGTATATGTCACAGAGGAATATGGGTTGCAACGTAGAGGATTGCATGCAAGGATAATTGTAGCCAAGGAAGTAGTGACATGTCAGAAGGTTATGACTACCTCATGTAGAAGAAAGTAGGAAAAAGTGTAGAAAAATATAAAATCACATTTAATGCTTTAGATTGGTGGTAGGTGAGGATAAATTGATGTGGAAAAGTTTTGGAAAATTATAAAAAAAATTTACAGGAAAATTAATTCTTACCTTACATATTCAAGAGAATTTAGCCATTGAAGAGTGATTAAGTGTGAAGAGCTTGTGTGAAAGATATTTGAGGTGAACCAGAGATAATTTGTACACGATCTGAGTTAGAGCTCCTTTAGAGAAAGTGCGAGCATGGAAGGAATGCGTATGGATAAGTAATATGAGGTTCGATAGTTCATTCATAGAGCTAGGGTTTGATCACGTAGAACTTCCATTTTACAGAGCTAGGGCACAAGGAATTGAAGAATGAACCAGAGCACGAGGAAAGAGCAAGGATTTGAGAGGATAGTTGATGAATTGAACCATCGCAGAGAAGTAAATAATATTGAGTAAGTATTTATAAGAACATAGAGCACACATTAATTGAAACAAGAGTTTTCAGTTTGAATTTAAACAATGGAAGTAAGGTAAGAAACCATTGCATCACCTAAGGGCAAAGGAAAGGGGAATGGAAAGAATCTTGTAGTAGAAGACACACCAGAGGAGTGGATCTCAAAGATACAGTATCCAAGAGAGGTGCTTGTACAGAAACTAAGGGATTCACACTTGACTAAGTGTCAGATCTTTGATTACAACCACCGCTCAAAGGTACAAGAGCTTGAGATAGCAAGGGAAGTTTTGAAAAAAATGGATCAGAGGATTGAATATGGTAAGTTGGTATATGATTACAAGGTATAAAAGGACTTAGAGAGTGCGGGAGATATCCAACTTTACAAATCTCCCTTCTTTTGAAATCCCAAGTGCTTGTATCAATGGTTGTTTTTTTGTGTCAACAAGGACTATTTTTACTTTTTAGGCATAAATAAGTGCATCACCGCGTAGTTTATTGGGAGAGATACACATTTTCGCAGTTTGATCCTTGAGATAGAGCATGAATTGGAATAATATTACGTCATGGTAGAGGCCACTACCATTATGTTCAACTATCAAAGGGGAGGCCATGTGATGGATGTCATGAATATCAGTAACCTAGGAATAAGAGTCATTACGTGCCTAGCTAGTTACAAGTTGGGTGCTTCAGAAAGGTGGACTCAGGTGAAAAAAAAATGGCTCCACATAACACGAAATATGGCACAAAAGACTCCATACAACATTATGTAGTTCATTTCTGAAAGAATTATTGATGAAGCATGTGTGTAAGTCATCAAATGAGATAAAATAACTTGGGGTGCCATCCTTCTGTTGATTTTCTTTTGTGAGATAGAGGTGCCTGATGGGTCTGATGAAAAAGTATGGAAATACCTTATGAATATTAAGTCCCTAGCATAAAGGATCATGGAGTATACATGTGGTTGAGGTATTAATAATTCATAAAAGATTCGAGTGGACATATGGTACATGTGGATGTGTGAAGCATTCAATCATGAATGTTGAGTACCATGGGAGATGCCTTTAGTCTTAGAAGAAAAGGAATAATTTGCAGTGTGCCAACATTACTATTTTGGGAGTTTTTATATGAAGACTGAAGACAAGATCCCTTGGTGAAAACTTATTTTCACCTCCATGGTGAAATATTTCCAAACATCCGTGAATAGGATTTTTGATGTGCAGAAACTAAATTTCGATGTAAAATGGTAGATGTTGATTGCCATAATTTACCAACTATGTATGTGTATCCTGACAAGTCAACATATGTGGAGACAATGAACACTCATAACATAGAGGTTACTTCTAAAACGCTTATGGAAGGCAAGGAAGCAGAAAATGTCCACATCTATTTAAGGCCTAGAAAAACAAATGGGAAGTACATTGATGGGGAAGACCTTCCTCTCCAAAATCCATAAAGGGGTAAGAATACTGTGGGAACTAATATATCTAGTGAGGATACCCCTCCCATAAAAGAAGAAGAAGAAGAAAAATAAAAAGAGGTGGAAAAAGAAGATGACACCACGCTCAACCATAGTTGTAAGAAGAATTTGTGGATAGGGCACAAGGAACAAGAAAATGGCGTAGGGACTTCGAAAACAACAAGGAAATCCCCAAGGGTGACTCCAACCAAGCCAAGTGTAGAAAATAAGACCACTCCAAAGAGAAGAAGGCGAAGGTTGGTAACCACTGGAGATAGTGACGAGGAAAATTTTGAAGAGGAGGGTGCACGCAATGAATAATCCACAGTCATCCATGATAGAGATGAGAATGAAGAAGAGCCTAAAGATGAGAATGTGTAACATAATGAAGAGGTGCCTACTACGCATGAGGGAGAAGGAGTGGGAGCCACAGGCATAGATGGGAGTAGTTAGTGCCTAAGTACAAATACACACATACTAACAACAAGTCATACTATTAGAAGAAAGAAAAAGGAGGAAGTCTTGTGAACACCCCAGGTAAACTATATTGATGATCAATCAAATGTGTTACATGCAAGATTCCAAACCACGTTGCATAACAAATACCTTTATGGATAGGAGGTGATCAATCTAGAAGGTGTAACAATATGCACAAATAAAATTCTCTCTTAGAATATGCAAACTCACATGGAGGATGTTGAGTTTTAGATTAATGATAAATCATATGATAGGCATAAGATTAAGAAGGCACCAGGTATATTCCTCATGACTATGAAGCCCACAAAGTTGATATATGAGCAGGGTATCAGTGCTCTGAATAAGAGGGCAATAGAAGTGGCACAAAGTAATTTGTAAATGGGGGAACTATTAGAGTCCTATTATAAAATAAGAAAGATAAGGAGCAGGAGGTCCACTGGATTATTAAGGAGATGGGAAAGGCAGAAAAGTGCACCAAGTATACTTTGAACAATGTTATCCATATTTCAGATACCATTACAACAATGTGCCCCGACCTGGAGGAAAATTCTAAGGATGAATACTCTACATCCTTGCACTACTTAGAAGATCTATTACTTATATGGTTGCATGAGAAAAATGTATGTGTAAGGGTCGATAGAAGAAGATTTGGTCGTTAAACAAGAGAAGAATAAAAGAGTAATAGTATGAGAGATAGTGGAGTATAAGGTACTAGGAACCACGATCAAGGATGCGCTGAGAAAGGTATGATGGGAATTTAAAATTCGCCAAGACCTTGATCATATCCTCAAGGCATACACCATGCAATAATAAGTAGAGCTTAGGTAGGTTCAAGAAGCTAAGAAGGATGGTAAATTTTGGAGCAAATATATTCTAGCCAAAGTTGTGTAGAAGTTTGATGCACTCAAGACTATTAAAGATGCCTTTCAGACAAGACTAAAGGAGCTTGGTTCTTTATTTGAGTGGAAGATGGATGCCTCAGACAAAATGGCATCAGCACTTTTTTGGGGCTGCCAAGAATCTAAAAAACAAGGGTAAATAAATGACCCCCATACAAGTACTAGATATTATTGGGGCAGTACCAAATACAGATGCTAAGGAGCTAGCAGCATGAGAAAAGATAGAGAGCATCATAAATACTGAGTTCCCTGACCTACTTCATCCATCTTAGGAATGAAATCAAGTGTGTTCCTGAGAAAATATTACATTATTTCATTTATTGGGTATATGACTACTATTATTTCATTTTCACATTCTTTATTCTTCCATTCTTTAGAAGCATTCTTTGATTCAATATTACCAAGGACGGATAATATCCCTAGTGTGGGGTAATGTTGGTAAGAGAAAATTTCTAAGTATTAGTGGATCATAAAGGCTATGTGCAAGGCTATGTGCACACAGAGGATCAGAATAAATTGCAAAGGGATTGCATAGTAGAAATACAGACCAATGAGTGATGGTACATGCATGCATTCAGAAGACCAAGGATGACAAATTTTCCATAATGGCTAAAAATATAAAAGTAGGGTTGGAGTGATTCTCAAGTAAAAATTAAGAAATAGATAAAAACACGAAGACTTAGCGTCCAAGAAAGGGGAAAGAAAGCACATGCATAGAAATATAAAGCACATGCATGGACCAAGATAAAAATAGGAATTAAAGCATGTCTGAAGTATTATTAGCAAGGCATGCAGTCTATTTTTGTATGCACGCCTATTATTAGGAAAGTGCATAAAGCGGTGAAGGGAAATTCCACACCCTTATATATAAGTAGTGCATCCTTATTGTAGGAGAGGTTCTTAAAATCTTTTTGTATGACAGAGTGAAGTGTGGATACAAAGTTTAGTAGTATATTTTTTTGAGTCTAGTTGAGAGCGTGCATGGTCCAGTGCTAGGATTTATTGTGATATTGTAATCAGATGCTATGTATGTATTTTATTATGGCTTGTAAAGGGAAATTTTATTTGGGTTTCTAAGTTAACTATGTATGAGTATGGAGTAATGGGACTTCAGATCTTGTTAATTATTCTTTATGTTGATTGAGTTTCCTTATTATATGTGTTTCTATATTTCCATGGTTATGTTACTTCTTTTTGCATGAATGGATGTTTTATCCATGAATATGATGAACTTGTATGCTAATGTTATGATAAGAAAATAAAATGACATACCTGGTAGTTGTTCACGCTTTGGGTGAGATTCCTGACTTGTCTGAATGAGATGTCAGCATGCCTAGCTCTGGTTGGGGTAAATATAAGAATACAATCACAAAGTTCCCTTAATCATGATACTAAGAAGGTATTTAAGTATCCTTTTTATCACCCATAAGTAATTTTAAATCCCTTATATAATCATTTCATAATCTTTCTCAATATTAAATTTGAATATATGTGCATTAATGGTGTCTAATTACTTATAACATTGGTAGGTGAGATAATTCCATGTCATTGTTAAGTTAGTGGTTATATCTAGTCACCTTTGAATCTTGGTCATATTCACGTGTCCTTTTTTTTTTTCATGTTCAAAATGATAAGGCTAGAATATGTCTCGTTAATGTACAATAAATGATCTTATTTTACTCTCCTTTTTATCAAGTTTGACTACATTTTGTGAATTTTGTTTGATCTAATATAAGTTAGGATGTAATTGTCCATCTTTTGTAGATTGTAGTTCTAACATTTAAAAACTCTGTAATTCCTAATAAAGTGCTTCATAAATTCAATTTTGTAATAAAATAGGTCACAATTAGTTGGAAGAACAAAGTATGAAGTGGTTAGCATGTTTTTGGAAGTATTGGTTTCAATACAGCTTAGTTCCAGAAATTCCAGACTTAGTTCCGGAACTCCATTACGTAGTTATGAGCTCTATCACTTAGTTCCAAAAAAATTTAGACTTAGTTCCAGAACTCCAGTATTTAGTTTCAAAATTTTCGAACTCAGTTCCATAACTCCTGCATGTAGCTCAAGAACCCTCACAGTTAGATCTGGAACGAACAATTTCCTTTAGTTCCAAAACTTCTCTAAAGTTATGGAGCCGATGAGAATTTTTTTATTCCAGCAACGTCTGGTGATTTAGAAATCAATGATCCTTTCAATCAGGATAAGATTATAAGATTTATGATTCTTCATACTCACAGATCTAGGGATGACTATCATACAGTAGTATGCTCATCCATGTTCCAATTCAACATCTATTTTTGGCACAATTCAGTTCTATCTAAATCAGTTGGATAGCTATGGATGTAAATACACCTTTGGAAGGAGTTTATATATGCAGACTTGTGGATAGATTTAAAATATATAGTAATAAAGAGATAGATGGATATACATAGATACAAATATAGAGAGATAGAAAGAGACAGTATGTCTTTGTAATGTAGAAAATTTTATCAATAAAATAGCCATTTCAGTTTTGAGAGAATATTAAGCTGTCAAATCATGTTTCAAGTTGGAGCAAGGGCCCACTCCTCCAAGAACTAGGATCTTCATTTTATTGGTATTTTATTTCCAGATAAAATATTATAGATTTTTTAATTCTGTAAATACTTTTGATTATTCAAGTTAAAATCTATTGTATAATTGTTCCTGCAGGTGTTCTAGATTAGATTCTTATTTCCTTGCAATTTCAGCATTCTCAACTGTGTGTTTATTTTCAAAGAAAGTGTGTCTATTTCTGTAACATTTGTTTACTTATAGCAATCTATTTCATTCCAAAAATGTGTGTTTATTTCCAGCAATTTATTTCTGTAGAGTGTTTACTTCTAGCAAGTTTTCAGTTTGATTTCAATAAGGTTTTGGCCAAGAAGTCCTTAAGACATTGAGAAAGTCTCCCAGAAAATATTTTAATAAAAGAAAACAAATACCTATACTTAATTACTAGATCACTAAGATTTCTTGTTGCATATAGCTTCGGAAACCACCCCTGGTTTGAATATGACATCAAAAAAAAGTTGATTAAATGAAGGGAATAACGACACCCATCATTTTTGGCACCATTTCCAGGGACACAATAGTTGGAATTGTCTAATTAGGTTTCAACAAGAGCAACAATCATACATCTAGTAATTACAGGATCTTCCCTACGTCATCATAAAATTTATGAGTAGACCAAGAAACTCCAAGGGTTGAGTACTCCCAAAAATATCTAAAAAAGAATCATCATCTTCTCGATCAAATAAGGAAGTTGATTAAGAATTATAAGCACCATTATCCCTTGTTAGACAAGAAGTAGAATTTCCACCTTTGGAATTATTAGATCAATCACCAAAAGGAAGTAGAACCTTTAGAAATAAGATCATATCCCAAGACCGGTTTAGAGAAATTTTTGATTCATAATTGAGTATTCAAACTTCTACTCCTGACTTTTCACCTTCCCCAAAACAAATCACATACCATATTGATTGGGAAAAAATTCTAGAAGGTAGTGTAGAAATGGAATGAGAAGTTGAAAGAGAACCTGATAGGACCTTTACTTATTCAATTCAATTGGATGATGATGTTGGTGTAGGTTATTTTTCATGTATTTATTTTAAATACACGGAATACCTCCACATAGGTGATTCACCATGCTTAGGTGTCCTTGGGTGTCATTATGGCTCTTACACATGTCATAGAGCGTCATTGGAGTTACATTTGACCGGCTATTCCGGGAATGTAACTCCCACTTCTCGACGGCTACATTTTTGGGGGAGTTACACACCCCACTACTATTTGTACACCCTTTCATATTGGGCAACATATGGGGAATGGAATAGAGTTTGGTTTTTTCAGATTTTGTTTCCTCAATGCATGCACATTGCTTCCATGAATGATTTCTTGCTTTGATCTTGAAACTACATCGTTTTGCAATTGAGTGCAACGTTTTGGTGCTCACGGATTCCCTCCAGATCTTCTTCATTCCTCTAACATGGTATGAGAGCTCAAGGATCGGAATCATGTTGCTCGCAATAGTTGTTTACTACTCTTTGTCTCGTAGTTTCTTGTGCAAGCTATCATTTGCATGTGCTCTACTTGCATAATTTCTAGATTCTAGTGGTTATCTTTTTGGGTTATTTGTGTACTCCTTGTTGGTTACGGTTGAGTTAAGGTTCAGCATCTGTAGGATTGAAGTGCAGCATTTTTTGAGCTTTAAAGGATTATTTTGCTCTTCAGTGGTCGTTGTTTTAGTAACTGCTCATTTGAACAAGCTCCTACATTGTTGACTCAACTCTGTCATTCGCTTCTTCTAACTCCACAGCTCCTGACTCGGGATTCATCCCTGCATGGTTGTCATTGTATTTGGCTTGTGCTTTGGTTGAAATGTTCGCTCATTTTAACATGGATGTTTTACAATGATATTTTGGGCTCTTTCCACTTAGGTTGTTGCTCTAACCGTTCATTGACTCAAAAGCTCCCACTGTGCACTTCACCAACCTAGTTCTACCTCCTTATGCCTAGCTCATGTTTGGTTGTTGGCTCATGTTGGTGTGCACACTAGTTTCATGTTCAAAGATCGTTTCTCTGCACCATAGTTGTTTCCATTGTGGTCACTCTACTCAACGAGTTTACTCACCATTTCACCACTACTTGTGTTTGTCGTTTACTTGGATTCCACGTTTGGTTCCCTATCGATGGTTACTGTGGTTGGATTCATGTCCGACAAACTCTATTGACTATTTTTGGATCTCTTTTACATGCTACCAACTCTGCACAACTGTGGAATCTCCCCTCGCCCACTGTTATAACAACTTGCAGTTGGAATAATCTCCACAGCTTAGTGGTTACTATCAACACAACCCCTGTACATGTGAATTGAACTCTGTCGATAGACTGTTCTTTTGAAACGTGGTCACAGCCACCGATTGACTCAAATAAGGCCTCACCTCTGCCATTGTAACTCAGTCTAGCTCACCTTCCATCCTTGGTTCCTCATCTCGGCTTTGTGCATGTGACTCTGGTTCACTGTACTCCCACTCTATATCTTCCTTGGATTATTTACTGCCGGATTCCCTCCTAAATCCTCCTGCCAACTCTGCAGCCTTGGTACATGGCATCCAACTCCGAGTGCATAGCCAAAGTGCGACCACTCCAGCTCAAAATCTATGCTACCAAGCGTTCACTGTAGTTTCTTGGCATCCTTTCTGGGCTCCCCAACACGTGGCATCCACTTGGCAATCTGCTCGGCACCACTCCTCACCTTGTGCAGATCTGCAACACCTCCTTGCTCAACAAAGTCCACCAGCAACTCCATGACTTGAGAACGTGGGCCCCGTCCCTTTTAGAATTGTTCGGTGGTTAAAAAAATCCCTTTTTTGATATTTTAAGGATAAAAACATTAAACCATGGCATGTAATAAATTTTAGGCTTCATTTTTTCTTGTATTATGTCCTTCCTTCATGTTTCAAAGAAAAAGAGCGGGGTCCGAGGTTGGTAGGAGGCTAATCCCCCTCGTAAGAAAAATAAACTATACCTAAAATTTAATGCCATTTCTAATGAGTACCCACATGATACCCTTTGCACCCATCTTGTGTACTTTTTTAATGCGTTTGCAGTGTTTAGTGGAATTTTCCATGAGTTGCAGGAATCGTTTTAATGCCATAACTTTTGAATCACAACTCATTTTTGAGCGCTTCCTTAGTCAAAGTTGCATGATTTCTCACAATTTACATGATAACATTGTTAGTTTTGTAAATGCACTACTTTATAAAGTGCTACATTCTGGGGGGGTTGATTGTACTCTTGGGCCTTCACACGCAGACGCATTATCGGCCGAGTCTGACATCTTGCTTTTGTGCACCTTGCACTTTTGATTCCACATCATGGAGAGTGCTCTTTATAGACTTGAGCATCATAGGATTGCCTTACAGCCTCTTCCACTTCTCACTAGGAGATGGAACTATTCAGCTTGGCGTTCCTCCATGGAATGTTACTTCGCCCACGAGGGTCTTTTACCCTTCTTTCTTGGGCCAGTTCCTGCACCTTCTAATCATCGTCATCTAGAGGACTTCCTTGACACTTGTGACCATGTATTTTTTCACATGATGATGCATGTCTCTCATTCTCTCTGGTTTCACGTGGCAGACTCAGATCCACCCCACCGTGTCTAGAGCATTCTTCAATCCTTCTGTGGAGACCATTCACATACTATAGTCATTGTTGTTACTGATTCAGTTGTCTCCTCTTCTTTGTGTGATGACCATTCCACTGACATAGACTCATTTGGTTCTACTTCTGGTGATGAGGATTGTGCACCCTATTCTAATATCAAGAGTACTACAGAGGACTCTTCTCCTCTTTCTCTCACTATTCTAGAGAGTGTTGACACACCCCACATCTCATCAGATATCAAGCAGTCTCATACTCAGTCTCATACATTCATCACACCCACCTCCTTTCCACTTCCAATGTGCAAGGCCCATTCCACTCCTCTACCTTCATTGGATGACTCATACCTATTTGACATCGCTCTTCTATTTATTGAGCCCCCTCATTGGGATGAGTGTCTTCCTGATCTTAGTCATCTTTTCACAGAGTCTACTTGTGATGCTCTACAAGTCCCTCATCCATCTACAGGTGTTTCAGAGGAGTTCATCATCTCCATTGTTGGGAGTGTCCATTTTCGGACTTTTACCACTTCCACTTTTCCGGAGACCTTCATTGATCCACCCTTGCTTATGGATCCCTTTTTTGTTGTGGAGGATGTTTTATTCCCTTCACATCACTTGGACATCCTTTCTGCTAGTGTTCCTCTTTTTGACTCTGACAGTTCTATGCATGTGGCATTACCTTCGGTTCCTTGGCACTCACTCGCTAGACCTATGTCACACTTCCATGCACCAAACTCAGAGTTCTTCATGTTGTTGCCTTCGTTTTCCTTTGTGGAGTGGGTGGACTTCCAACACATCATTTATGTCCTTCCTAAGGGTAGGCACATAGTTCAGTGCAAGTGGCTCTTCTTTAGTCCAAAGGTAGAGGATCTCATGATCGACATTATTCTGGGAGACCTCCTAGAGCTGCAAAGTTTAGATCCATCCATGGCATCTTTTGCATTCCTCTCATCTCCCTCTTCTTCTCTCTTCTTCTTCTTTCTGAGAGATTTCCTCTTTGTACATGGGTAGCCTTTCAAGCTCGTCTATGGCCGGGACCCATATTTGGCATCTTTCTTAGATTAGAGAGTGTTTTGTCTCTCTTTTAGGGGGGAGTTTTTCCCACTAGGTTTTCTCCTTTTACTCCACTTTTCGAGAGCTTCTTGTACATGGGTACCTCATTAGGCTTCTTGCCAGGACCCACTTCTCTCCTTGTTTTCATCTATGTCTCCACCTAAGCTATGCTTCAGGGGGGGTTGGTGTAGGTTATTTTCCATGTATTTATTTTAAATACATGGAATACCTCCACATAGGTGATTCACCATGCTTAGGTATCCTAGGGTGTCATTATGGCTCTTACACACGTCATAGAGTGTCATTGGAGTTACATTTGACTGGCTATTCTGAGAATGTAACTCCCACTTCTCAACGGCTACATTTTTGGGGGAGTTACACACCCCACTACTATTTGTACACCCTTTCATCTTGAGCAACATATGGGGAATGAAATAGAGTTTGGTTTTTTCATATTTTGTTTCCACAATGCATGCACATTGCTTCCATGAATGCTTTCTTGCTTTGATCTTGAAACTACATCATTTTTCGGTTGAGTGCAACGTTTTTGTGCTCACGGATTCCCTCCAGATCTTCATAATTCCTCCAACAAATGATGACACACCTATGAAAAATATTTCACCTGCACATTTACCCATGTTTAGAGGGATATCATTTGAAGACCTTGACCAATTTCTATTTGAATTTAAAGTATTGTGTCAAAATTATGATTACAAAACAGATAATCAGAAACTCAATTTATTTCCATCTACCTTGAAGGATGCAGCAATGAGGTGATTTATGGGATTAACATCTAATTCTATTACCACTTAGGCACAAATGGAAGTTTCCTTCCTAGAAAAGTATCAAGATTATTGTAAAGGGAGGAATAGGAAGGAAATTTTCAAAATCAAGTAGGAGGAGGATGATAATATGGAAGATTATTTAGACAGATTCCTCTTTGTGAGAAAAATATGTGGATTTTTACTACAAGAAGAGTTAAGCAAAACCATTTTTCTTAAAGGTCTGGATGATGAATCAAGGGAGGCACTTTATCTAATGGGAGGTGGAAACATTGATCAAATAAGAATGAATGATACTAAAGACATTTGTATAATTTATTCACGAAAAAGGGGTGAACCTAGAAAATGAAAAACAGTTAAAAATTTGAACCCTGATATGAACAAACTAATGGATGAATTGGAAAACTTTAAAATAGACATTTTAGTTCAATTAACCTCCACCATGGATGGATTGCAAGCTAAATAAAATGCTAAAACTGAACCAGTAGCTATGTATTTTCCTAGATGCAAGAAGAGGCATGCAATAAGAGATTGTCCCCTAGACAAAATAGAAATGTGTCTTATCTTTGAATCTAGGGACCATGAGAGTAATGCATTTTCTCTTCTTCCATTTATTAAAAATCATCTTAAACAAATCAACATTCCATCCATGTTAGAAGAAGTAATTTGTTTCCAGAGACAACCTAGCCAAGGGTAGTTCATGCCCAAGTCAATTCCTAACCCATGGTTGATGCCATGGGAAGCTCAGATAGTGTCACAAAACTGGGGACAACCACCTTAGGCACCACAACCAACATAAAATCATGAGGATTGCATAGGTCAATCTTGGTATGCCCAAGGACACCAACAACCATGGTCTGGTCAAGGAAACCTGAATGCTTGGTCACAACCTAGTTGGAGCCCTAATAATTATACTCAAGGTAGGACATATCCCAATCAGAATCAACAAGCCATAATGGTTTCACCAGCACAAAATTTATAAAATGAAAATGTGTTCTAAACCCAAATACCAACACAACCAGTAGAAAACCCAAGAAATAAATAAACATCTCTTGTCTACAGAATAGAACCAGAAAAATTAGTCGATGTGAATTCCATGGATTGTAAGGATATTCAAACTAGATCTAGAAAAATAATTAGTTGTCCACCTATTATAATCACTGAGATGACAGAAGAAAGTGAAACCTATAGTATGATTATTCCCAAGAAGGATGTAAAAGAAAAAGATAAGGATCCAGATAGAAACTCTACTAAGACTCCATTTCCAAAGAGATTTAAATAAGTCGTAGAGACTAAGGAATCTGAGTTAGTACAGGAACTAAGGAAATTGACTATTGAAATACCATTGTTACAAGAAATTAAGGACATTCCATAATTGAACAAATTAATCAAAATGCTATGTTTTAAAAGACCTAGAAGGAAGAAGCAGTACCCCAGGACATAATAAGGTAGATGGGAAACTTGTTGATTTATAAGTAGGAAAACTTTTGCTTCCCAAATACGAAGATCTTGGAAGTTCTGTTATTTTTGTCTCTATAAGGAGTAAAGATATACATAATGTTTTAGTTGATTTGGGAGTGGCTATAAATGTGATGGTAGTGGACACTTTGAAAACATTACCATTAATAGGTATACAACCTACTAACACCATATTGCAGATGAAAGATCAGTCTGTAGAAAAACTAGGAGTTATTGAAGATGTGGCGGTTATCATGGAGTCATGGGAATATCCAATTGATTTCCTTATATTACAACCAAAAGGTAAAACACTTAGTTATCCCATTATTTTGGGTAGACCATAGTTAGCTATAGTTGTTGCCTTAATTGTATGCAGATCAGGTGATATGACTATCTCAAATGGTAAGAATTCTAAGAAAATTTCCTTATATCCTTCTACATGACCTTTTGTTGATAATCAAGAACAATTTTGGGTTGATGCTCCTGATACAAATAATAAAAACTTGTCTTCTTTGGCCATGATCATGTTTTAGGATCACATATACGAGGTAGAAAATATGATTAATCAACCATTGATTTAACACCAGTTGTCCTTAGAGCAATCGGGAATAGTTCTGGAACCAACAAACTTAGTTCTGGAACCTGCAAACTATGTTGTGGAATCATCATATTTAGTTTTGGAACCATCACATTTAGTTCTGGAACCACACCAACATCAATTCCTTGTAACTGTACATAATTTCACTCCGGAGGAATGAGATTTCTCTTAGGGAGAGAACGAATCAGTCGATTCAGTTTCAAATATATCAGGAAATGGTGAAGAATTTTTGGAGAGTAGTAGTGATGAGGATTTCGACCTACAACAAGATAAGTATCATAACTCTTCCTACTGTCCTTTTTCCAATATTATCTCTCAAGGAACTTATGGATATGTTGCTACATATCATATTTTTTTTCCACGTGCATGTCTACTAAATACCTTAATGGAACCCTTTCAACAAATCAATTCATCACATATTGGAACCAAACATGTTGAGATTCAACCAGGTAAAATTTTGAACATTAACAGTTGGTTGAAGATTGATGAAGAAGATAAATTGTTTGATGTTCTGAAAAATCATACTAGAGATTCTTTTTGGGACTACAAACTTATGAAAGGAATCCATCCAAGTATTTTCACTCATCACATCTATACTAAAAACATTAGACCAATTAGGAAACCTCAAAGAATGATTAATCCATCCTTAAGAGATATAGTCAAGCAAGAAATTGAAAACTTATTACAAGTAGGTTTTATCTATCCTATCTCAGATAGTCAGTGGGTGTCTCCTCTTGTAATTGTTCCTAAAAAGAACAAAAAATGGAGAATTTTTGTTGACTATAGGGAAATGAACAAAGCCACACTGAGAGATTATTTTCCCTTACCATTCATAGATCAAGTCCTAGACAACCTTGTAGGTAAGAATTACTTTTCCTTCCTAGATGGCTTTAGTGGATAAAATCAAATCAGAGTTTTTGCTAAGGATCATAACAAAACTACCTTTACATGTCCATGGGGTACCTTTTCTTATAGGGTATTACCATTTGGATTATGTAATGTTCCAGCAACCTTCCAAATATTTTTATTAGTGATTTTTTTAGACCTAACAAATGATTTTGTAGAGGTATACATGGATGAATTCATTGTGCATGGAGACACATTTGATGATGCCTTGAGGAATTTAGACAAAGTATTTACAAGATATGAGCAACACCATCTATCTCTTAGTCATGAGAAGTGTTTGATGATGGTTGATGAGGGGATTTTATTAGGAAACCACATTTCAAAAAGAGGAATTCAGGTTGACCAAATCAAAATTAGAATTATTTCAGACTTACATATTCCTCAAACCCCCACAGATATTAAGTCATTTTTAGGGCATGTTGGATACTATAGGCACTTTATCAAGGATTTTAGTAAAAATTTTGCCCCTATGTTTAATTTTATTAAGAAGGACTATGAATTTATTTGGGATGAAATATGTTAGCATGATTTTGAGGAAATCAAAGAAAAATTAATCACTACCCCAATATTGAGAGGACCTAATTGGGAAAAACCTTTTCACATTCAAATAAATGCCTCAAATAACTCCATTGGTGCAGTTTTGGGACAGAAAGATGAAGAAGGGAAAATTTATGATATTTATTACCTTAGTAAAAATATTACTCCCACTAAAAGAAATTACACTACCACTAAAAAAGAAATTCTTCCTGTGGTCTATGCAATTAATAAATTCAGACATTATATTATAGGGTACAAAATATTTGTATATGCAAATCACTCAGCAATTAGGTACTTAATGAACAAACCAGTGGTTGGAGGTAGGATACTTAGATGGTTATTACTTTTACAAGAATTTGATATTACCATAGTAGATAATCCAGGAAAATCTAATGTGGTAGCTGATTTCTTGTCAAGACTAACCACTACAGGGGAGAAAGATCTAGTTAAGGACAACTTTCTAGATGAACAATTGTTTTCTATTTTAGCTACTGATATGGAAAATTATCTTACAACAGGGAAGTTTCCTCCTTTCACTAAGAAAGAACTGAAAAAATTGATCAAAACCAATGCACAATTTAAATGGTTAAATGGAATGTTGTTTAAATGTGGTCCTAATTTGGTTTTACACAAGTGTGTGAGAGAAGATGAAATCTTTGACACACTCAGGGCATGTCATGATGAACCAATTGGAGGACACTTTTCAATGAAAAGAATGTCTCACAAGATATTTGGCACTAGCTATTATTGGCCATATTTGTACAAAGATGTGAAGATATATATCAAGCAGTGTGATCCCTATCAAAGGATGGGACAACCAACTTTTACCAATGAAATTCCTCTACAACCTCAAGTAGTGATTGAACCATTTGAAAGATGGGGGTTGGATTTTTTTGGTCCCTTTAGTCCTCCTTCATAAGGAAATGAGTACATTCTTTTTTGTACTGATTATGTGAAAAAGTGGGCAGAAGTGTAAGCTTTAACAAATGCCAGTGAAGAATCAGTTGCTGATTTCCTTTGGCACAGAATTATGGTAAATTTTTGTGCACCAAGAAGTATAGTTTCATATTAGGGGCCACAATTCATATCTAATATGATCCAAGCCTTCACAATAAATTATCAGATCAATCATAGGAATTCATCTCCCTATCACCCACAATCAAATGGACAAGTAGAAGTAATAAACAAAGAATTGGAAAACATACTTACCAAAATAGTTGAATCAAGTAGAAGAGATTGGGTAAAGAGACTACCTGAAGCTATCTGGGCCTATAATACAACCTGGAAGACTATAATAGGATTTTCACCATATGAGTTATTCTATGGGAAAAATCCCTTGTTACCTATCAAATTTGAACTACAAACATTGAGGACAGCAGCTAAAGTAGGTATTGGGTTGGATGCAGCACAAAAGGAGAGAATTATTCACCTCAATGATTTGGATGAGTTAAGGATTGAAGCACTTCAGCAGACAAAGATAATCCAAGATCAAAGAAAGTAATGTCATCACACACATATCAAGAAGAGGAAATTCAAGGTAGGAGATTTAGCATTATTGTTTGATTCTAAGTACTAGCAATTCAAGGGAAAGTTGAGAACCAGATGGCTGGGACCCCATTAGATTGAACAGATATTTGACAATGGTTCTATCAGTTACTTCCCATTAATGGTAGAAGAAGGACACTTTTGGTCAATGGAAATAGACAAAAACTTTATAGGAAGCCTCCTACTAAGGATGAATTCTTGAGGTAGATTGAAGTAGACAAAGAACTCAATCATATGGAAGAACCATGTTCTTCCAAAATGATCAAATAATCAGATGGATAGATCCAAAATAAAGGGAAGAGAATGGAAACCAGTAAATGGCATTCTCTTCCCCTAAAAAAAATAAAAAGGGAAGGAATGAAATCCAATAAATGGATTTCTCTTCCCCAAAAAATTTCTCTTAGATATCAATTGAAAACTAGTAGTGGCAGTTGATCTCCTCAATAAATGGATAATCCAAAATAAAAGGAACATTTTTGAAATTTCAATTGTCTTTTCTAACTGTTTTTCCTTTTGTTTCACTTTTAGGAATGATGAGTCATCATGACCAAGGGATCACATCATCAAGGAAGGTAATTATGTCTTTAAATTATTAAAGGTTAGATTAAAAGTTCACATGTGTGATTAGATTTGATTTAAAATTTGGTATGAGTAGTCATCGATTGTATATTATTATTAAAAGTGAATAATCATGAGGATGATGTCAGTGGAACAAAAGTGGAGGAATTTTTATAATGATCTATCATTTGTGTAGAATAAATAAAGTGAAGAAGAAGTTGCAAAAAAACTTCAAGGAAGAAGTAGATTTACATTCCACAGCTAAACACAGCATTTCCACAGCTAAGAAAAATAGTTCCACAACTAAACCCATTTGTTCCGCAGCTAAGCAAAGAGTTATGTAGCTAATCCATACAGAATAATAATTTGAAGGAGAATGAGTTTGAATCGCCCTATTTACCATTGGGATTAAAAAGAATGTGGAACTTGAGGATGATACCCAGTTTCCTGTAGATAAATAAGTGACAACTATCTTTGAACAAGAAGGGTGGTTGGAATTCTTGAAAAAATTATCGAACTATAATGACGAATCGGTAAGATAATTCGCTATAAATTTATAACAATCTAAAACAAAGGTTAGAAATATTGTAATTTCTTTTTCTGTGAATACAATAAGCAATGTATCTAGTGTGCCAATTGTGCATGTCCCAAATCCTATCAAAGGGACCTTAAAAGAACTAGTTGAAACCCTGCTACAAGGGGGGGAAACTGAAGCCCACTATATTTACAACACTAAGAAAATCATAAAAGGGGTTAGAAGGGCCAGCTTGCCCAAATCCTTTGATAGAGTGGCATTTTGGATAGTCAAGTATTTAACTTTTGATGGTCAATTTGGGTTGGTAGGAAGAGAAGTCCTGAAGATGATCATATATCTTAGATATGGAGTTACAAAACCAGAATATATAGTAAACATTCTAGAATTTATTTTTTACTCCATCCATACAATGGCCCAGAGGTATTCCTGGGGTGTTGGAATAATCAGACATCATGGGTTAGTTCATTTGGTGTGCCAGCACCATTTTCTTGCAAAGAAAAATGGAGAAGAAATATGGGAGAAATTTCTTAACAAGTTTAAGCAAAACCCTAATATTATCAGGAGGGAAATACCAACTCCTTTTTCTCCTATAAATAATTTGGAAATTGATGCCCCTGTAGAGGAAAAGAAGGAAATATGTGGGGAGAATATACCAAAAAGAAGAATATTTGGAATAAGGATTAAAATTGCATAACCTAATGTACCTTTAAAAGAAACTCCTTCCTCTACAGTAGCTACAGGAGAGCTAATATTTGTATTTGACAATGACAGTTCACCTAGGCAAGAGAAATGAGTGAAAATCAAAAGAATCTCTAGGAGGAAACCCACTTCTAGACATTTTGAAGTTCTTCAAAGAAGAATAATGCATAAGAGGTCTAGATAAATTCTAGAGGGGATGAAAGAACAAGATAAGTTGGAAAAAGAAGTTGTCGATATTTTGGTAGCATGGCCATGAATCCTCTTAGACCAATCCAAACTGAGATGGAAAAAGAAGATGATAGATTTGAGGAACATTTTTTTCAAGAGTTGGGTGAATCAACAGCACTATCACATAAGAAGAAGAGTTGGCATCTTGGAGACAAAAAGGGAAATTCCCTTTGGTAGAAGAGGAATGTTCAACCCCCAAAGAACTTTCAAAGAAAGAAGAGAAACAACAGGTTAGACATGCTTTGTTTTTGTCCAGAGCAGAACTCATTATCAGAGAAAAGGATGAGGAGTTGAACTTCCTCAAACTCAAATTGAAACAAAGAGAAATTCTCATTAGGGAACTAACAACTCAACTCACAAAGAAGACTAAGGAATTAACAAGATTTAAACATCAGATGATGGAGAAAGAGGAATAATGTCAAATTTCCAGAAGATAGAGTGTTATGTCAATAGCTCTGCACAAACTAGATAAAATTCTTGGACACTCAAGAAATTATTGGATGATACTTACAGGGAACTCAATGAAATCAAAACATCCAATAAGGACTTGAAAAGAAAGATGGAAGAGAAAAAGAAAGAAAGAAAGGAATGGGAAGAAAAATTTTACAAAGAAGAAGGAGACAAATTTAAATGTCTTGTAAAAATACAAATGGTTTGTATAATGAATGAAAAATTGCTTGCATGCAGGAGACCTTCTCCTGCATCTGGCATGTTTCTAGAGGAACAACTCATTTGTTGGTAGCTGTTAATAATTGCATGTGGCCTTCCACATGAAATAAAAGATGAATCTAAGTTCAAGACAACATATTCTTCAGCCAGTGTAGAGCAGAAAAATCTTCTTTGCAATCTTATGCTAGAAAAGAACACGGGCTTCATGATCAATTTGTATGTGGGAGAAATCCATCTTAATGCATTTGTTTATGTTCTTAAAAATCAGATTTCATGGAAAGAAAGGGATTTTGAGCATCTATTCAAAGCTAGTTCATCTAGTCTCTGCATGAGGGCTCATTATGGTAAACCATCTACTTTCATTAAACATTTTAGAACCCATGCCTTTGATAGATAGTTCAAGACACATTATCTTTCCATATTATAGAAAATTATTGATGCCTTCAGCTCTTATGAGGAGGGGAAATTTGAGGAGATTTATGATGGATGTTTGAAAATATGGGAGCTTCTTACAGTTGCATTGAGAATAAGATAAGTAATATCTCCCACAAACTTAATTTGGAGCTTAGAAAGAGTTAAATCCTTGTGCACACTCATCCCTCAGGTCAATGAAAAGCACAGGGGCATATGTATGGGAATGAGAATAAGGCATCCCCTTATTCTCGCTACCATGTCTCCATGGAAAAATAAAAAACCTCAAGATCCCACTCAATTTGAGGAATGGAAGAGGAAAGTAGAAACAGGATCAGAGTATAGTATTTCTGAACTGGAGAACTAGGATATTCAATTTCAGCCATTTGACCTAAGAAGTCAATTAGAATGCATAATACACAACCCAAGATTTGAAGAGTAAATTTTGTAAGAGGACTTACAAACAAGTAAATACGGGGGAGATGATAAGGGTATAATATGTCTCATTAATGTACAATAAATGATCTTATTTTACTCTCCTTTTTATCAAGTTTGACTACATTTTGTGAATTTTGTTTGATCTAATATAAGTTAGGATGTAATTGTCCATCTTTTGTTGATTGTAGTTCTAACATTTACAAACTTTGTAATTCCTCAAAAAGTGCTTCAGAAATTTAGTTTTGTAATAAAACAGGTCACAATCAATCAAAAGAACAAAGTATGAAGTAGTCAGCATGTTTTTGGATGTATTGGTTTCAATATGGCTTAGTTTCGGAACTCCATTATGAATTTACGAGCTCTATCAACTAGTTCCAGAACTTTTGGACTTAGTTTCAAAACTCCAATACTTAGTTTTAGAATTTTTAGACTTAGTTCTGGAACTCCTACATGTAACTCTGAAACCCTCACAGTTAGATATAGAACGATTTCCTTTAGTTCCAGAACTTCTCTAAAGTTGCGGAACTGATGAGATTTTTTTATTCCAAAAACATCCAGTTATTTAGCAATCAATGATCCTTTCAATTGGGAGTAATTAGAAGATTTCCTATTCTTCATACTCACAGATCCAGAGATAACTATCATACAGTAATACGTCCAGCCATGTTCCAATTCAGCATCTATTGTGGGCATGATTTGGTTCCATCTGAATCGGTAGGATATTTATGGCTGTAAATGCACCTTTGGAAGGAGTATATATATGCAAACTTGCATATAGTTTTAGAATATATAGTAATATAGAGATAGATTGATATATAGAGATAGATTGATATACATAGATACAAACACGGAGAAATAGAAAGAGACAGTACGTCTTTGTAATATAGAACATTTTATCAATAAAATAGCCATTTCATTTTTGAGAGAATATTAAGTTTTCAAATCCTTTTTCAAGGTAGAGCAAGGGCCCACTCCTCCAAGAACCAGTATCTTTGTTTTATTGGTATTTATATTTCTAGAGCAAATAGTATAGATCTGTTAATTCTGTAAATGCTTTTGATTATTCAATTTGAAATCTGTCGTATACTTATTCCTGCAGGTGTTCTATATTATATTCTTATTTCCTTGCAATCATCTTTCAACATTCTCAATTGTGTGTTTATTTCCAAAGCAAGTGTGTATATTTTTGTAACGTGTGTTTACTTACAGCAATTTATTTCATTCTACAAATGTGTGTTTATTTCCAGCAATTTATTTTTGTAGAGAGTCTTTACTTCTATCGAGTTTTCATAGTTTGATTTCAATAAGGTTTTGGCCAAGAAGTCTTTAAGACATTGAGAAAATCCCCCAGAAAATATTTTTTAAAAAATACCTACAGTCAATTACTACATCACTAATATTTCTTGTTGCATATAGCTTCAGGCACCACCCTTGGTTTGAATATGACATTAACAAAGAGTTGATTAAATGAAGGGAGTAACGACACCCATCACAAAAACTTGTAGAATTTCCATGTGCCCTAATATATTCCTATGCGTCATTATTATTCCTTGTAAAAAAAATCATGTGCTTTGCACTCTCTTATATTTCTTACACGTACTAAAACACCCAACATACATGTAGTTACCTAAGCTTTGTGATGTTCATGAATCAAACACCTTGGTTAGAACAAATGTGAAATTTGTCTCATGAGTTAGGTTCTAGAGTATGGCATAGAAAACCAAGTTGCTTTACACTTATTCATGTCACATATTCTTCTAAGTGTCCCTTATATTTTACAAAATATTCCTTTTATTATTTTCCAAGAATTTTCCATACAACCCTTAAATCCAGTATGGTCTCAATTTTTTCATCCTCTCATATATGGTATTTGTCTCTTCCAATCTAAATTTTCCTCCACATTCAAGGTATCTCCATAGACTCCTCCTTATTTCTCCTCATCCTTTCATATATTAACATCCTCTTCATGGAACTCATATGCATCTAAAATGTTGAATATCAGGGAGATTTCTAATCCTTTGAGACATTCTAACTTATATACATTTGGCCCAATTTTCGGAACTACCTTTCATGTTCCACTGTTTGGCACTACCTTATATGATCCAATCTTCTTTATCTTAAATTTGTTATAAATTCCATTTGAAAACATCTCCTTCTATAAGTGTTCCATCACTTGATCTCCTTATTTAAATTCCTCGGTCTTGCACCTTTCATCTACATGTTCTTTTTAGTTTTGACTACTTTTATCTAATCTCCCGTGTACTTCCTTATGTAGTTCGCGCATATATTTTGCATGCTCCTATTTTTGTACACTACATTTTTCTACTACCTTGCCTAACTCAGTGACTCCCCTCGTACTTATTTCATAAAAAATCTAAAATGGAGTCACATTAGCCTATCTTGTCTTCTATTAATTTGTGTAACAAGTTCTCTAATATTTTTTTCACTAATGTTTTCTGCCCATCAGTTTACCGATGGTATGTTGAACTGTAATTTTACATGGTTCCCATTTTCTTCCACACAATCCTCCAAAAATAACATAGGATCTTGGTATCTCTATCAGAAACTATGCTCCTTGGAAATCCATATAGTCTCACTACTTGAATAATAATTATATGATCCCCATTATATCATTTGTCTTCCTACATGTAATAAAATGTTCCATTTTTGAAAATATGTCAACTACAATAAAGTTGGAGTCATTTCCTTGCTATGTCCTTGGAAATATAAGCACATAATCCATGCTAATGTACTCACAATGTATCTTTGGTATTGGTAAAGGATTATATAACCTTGTGTTGTACTGACACCCTTTAGCTAACTAGTAAACCCTACATCTATTCACATATTTACACACATTGGTACTAAATTTTTTCTAGTAGTATTTCTCTTGTAGCTACGGTAGGGTTTTTTCACCTCTAAAGTGACCTCCTAATCCTCCACTATACTTTTATCTAATCAACTTATCACACATTGAATCCCTATGGTTTACACAACTATGCTCCTAGTACTATCATTCTTCCTTAAATAAAATATTCTAACCAAGGCATCCTATCCATACACATTAGTTTTCTACATGGTTCCCTACTTCCTTGAAATATTTTCTTTACACGTATAAATACTTCATGGTGTCAAATCACATGACTTTATTGCACATTTATATCAATGTTAACACTCTCCTACTCAACATGTCAGTAACCTTGTTATATTTCCCACTACAGCGCTTATATACAAAGGAATAACTTTGTAGGAAGTCTACCCACTTCATATGTATTTAGTTTAACTTCATTTAGATATTGATGAACTATAATTCCTAATGGTCGTTTTACAAAACAAACTCATTTTATAACAAATAGTATCTCCATTTCTTCAGTGCTTGTATTATCGTGTAAAACTCTTAATCATGTTTCAATTATTTCCTTTAGGCATCATTTACATTTTCACTGAAATAATTTATGGGACTCCCTTATTGGAAGAGTAATGTACCAATAGTTAAAATAACATCATAATCCACATGAAATACATTTTCAAAACTTGACAAAGCTAACACTAGTTCCAATCTAATATTTCTCTTTAACTCTTGAAATTTTCATTCCACTTCTTTAGTCCACACAAACTACTTGTGATCTCCCTATTGGTGACAAATCACAGCACCCCTGAATGTTTGCAACTCTATGGATTGAGACTCTCAGTGCGATTGCATAACATGGAGCTTTTCCCAAGTGTGGGACCTTGCGAAATCGGAAAATCTCTCCGGATGAAGGTCAGTTCCTATTCCTCTGTTCAGATGCACAAATGAAAATGCAGAGGGTTTACTAAAAACCTTATCTAACTTTCCGAGGAGACATGGTAAGAAGATGCATAAAAATAAACCTAAACTAACAAAGGTGATGCACCGAGGAATGAAAAACACCTGTCTTGCCAATAAACACAGACCATTAAGATGCAATGCAAGATCATGCACAGATAACCAGATTTGTAGCAAAAGATCAAGAGGATGCAAATGAACACAGAGAGGGTTGAGAATCATCCACATGCATGCATTATTTTCTCCAAATATTGATACAATACACTATAAAATGCCAAGAGGAAAAGTTGCATTATAGTTTTAGATGGGAGGTTTGAACTCCACAAATTCACCTGCTAAAGAGAAGAAGGGAGGGGCAAAACAAGAATGTCCAACCTTTAGAAAGAAGCCCCTCCTTACAATTTATAGGAAGAATGAGAGAGGGAAGAGAGAGGAAATTCAAAACTACCCCAACCACCTTTAGGTTGCATTTATTTCATCTCATTATGGTGGTAGGTGAGAACCCTAGCAAACCCAAAAAGTGGCAAACTGTATTTTGAATTTTTAAGAATTTTTTCCCACCCAATTAAAGATATCCAGTCTTAGTTGGATAGAGGACCTCGTAAGCTTTCCGAAAATTCCAACCTTGCATTAATGGCCATCTGAATATCTGGGTCAGGGTCTACTTCCTGTCAGAGCTCAAAATGTTGCGCCTCCTGAAGGTGCGCCTTGGCGCATCCATCCTTATGTCGACATACACTTATGTGTGCCAAGGCTCACATTTTTCCATGTCGACACTCTGTTCATGTGCCCTTGACCTACGCCTTGGCACATATATTTTCATGTCGACATCCATTTTCATGCACCCTTGACCTGCGCCTTGGCGTTGAGCTTCCTTGGTTTCCATATTCTTCTACTTGTCTATATCTACCTGGGGGGAAAAGATATATACAACACTCCCTTCCTTATCTCTATAATCAGTGCACATATGCCATTGAAATTAATTATAAATTTATGATAGAATCTTGTTAAACCATGAAATATTCACGCCTCATTCACACTTATTGGTGTTGGAGACTATATACACGCAACTTCTATGGATCCATTCTCCATCCTTCTTAGGATATTACCAAACCCAAGTATACAACACTTTGCACAAAAATTCACACTTCTTTATGTTCACAAACAAATTCTATTCTTGCAAGAGCTTCATTACCTTATGTAGGTGTTTAATTTTATCTTCTATTATCTTGTTAAACATAAGTATATCATCTAGATACATGATTATAAACTCTCCAAGGAATGGCTTCATCACTTTATTCATCAGTTAACATAAATGGCATAACTAGACACTCATACAATCCTTCCTTCATTTTGAATGTGGTCTTCCACTCATCTTATTATCTGAAGTGGGTCTCATGATAACCACTCTTCAGATAAATCTTAGAAAAATATTGTGTGCTACTAAGGAAATCCATCAGATCATCCATCCTAGGTAATGGAAACTTATACTTAATTTTTATCTTGTTAATAGCTCTAGAATCAGCACACATGTGTCATTCTCCTCCTGTAATGCCTCCAAACATGACTAGTACTTATGATGATTTCTAATTTAAAAGGTACAAATGTTGACAAGTGATTTTTTTTTAAGACGGTGTACTCTTATGACTTTGAAAATCATGTTTGCAATAGAAAATAATTCATCTATTGAAAAGGTACATTTTTTCATTTCTTTGCTTAATTAAAAATGAAGCAATTCATATTTTTTATACATGATAAATCCACTACACGGGATTATGAATTTGAGTTTAGGTTTTCATAATTTCAGAAGAATCAAACAACATTACCTTGGATAAATTCCATTGATCCAAGGTATGCTTCTAATTTTCATGGCTTGTTGACATGATGTCCAATTTGGAAAAATGGAAGAAGTTTTGGATCTGGAGTGTGTGAGGGTTGTAAATGACCGTCTTCATATATATTTTCTTTGTATTGGATCCAGTAACGATTTTGGTTCTTATTTTCTATTAATTTTAGGATGATATATCATTGGAGAGCTTTAGACCTAATATACCTAAGTTTTAAAACTAATGACTCTATCGTAGGGGTTAAACCTAACCTAATATTTTATAACTTATCTTTATTGGGAAGGAAAAAGGATTAGGAGGGACCTAGACTTATACTATGGACCTACCTATGGACCTACCTATGGACCTATGTTGTTTTCCTAAACTAATGTTAACCTAACTTAAAGTATGGCTAACCTAAAGGGGACTTGTGGAACGACATGGACACTAGGTGGTCGGTGGCATCGGTTTCAAGATATTAAATGGGATTTAATACATTCTTATCTCTTCCTACTACCAACTTTGGCATGGGCATTGGAAACATTAGGGGAGGTTGAGTTGACACCTCCACTGAGTTTGGTTGTATGAAAATTTTAAATTTAGACACTGCTAAATATGGAGATATTGGTTACGTGGGAATTGGAGGGAAATGACAATCCTGTAGACACCAAAATTAGGTCACACTCCCCTTAGTCCCCTTTCGAATAACCAACTTAAACACATTCACCTAACCATGACCCGTATACCCCACATTAATATTAATTTAATTTTTTACAATTAAATTAATACTCATCCTCACTTCATTCATTATTTAATTACCTCGATTAAAACCAATTTCCACCTCACCCCACTAAATCACCTAGACACCTCACCATAGACCTATTCATAGCATACTTCCATAACTAAAAAAGACTTAGTTTAACCCTAAAAATCAATGCCTATTATTCCTCTAACCACATTTCCACTCATTAAAAGATAACATACATTTTGATCTATGAAAAATGGATAGACCTGACCCAAATGATTGTAAGATCTGTCATTTTTAGTAAACCTAGGGAATATCACCTTAACCGATGTCGGTCATCCCAAAACTGACCCGGTCAACCAGGAACTGTCGTTAGTTACCATAAAACCATTATGGTAACCTTGTTTGAGAATTTAGCCACATTCTCAAATTTTGGAGCAAAAGGATATCTGCATGCAAGCAAGAACCAGAGCTCTTTCACACATCCAAGTAGCCATAGCTAGCATCAAGACAGATCTAGAGGTATTACTCTCACGGTAGCATTCTGGGAAGCACTGCCATGACACTAAGCACCATTCCACTGATCAACCACCATCACCACCCAACCATTGGACCTACTATATCGATAAGTGTGTTTATCACCTGTGTCATTCCATCTTTATTCTGTTTATAAGGTTTTTTCATCTATGTTGTTATTTGTGACTTGCATTCCCATTCCCCCACTATTCCTCTTTCTATAAACTCAACTATTCCTCCACCCACACCATAAAACCACCTATACCCAACTTATACATATCTTTGAGTGTTCCTAAGATCCCCACATACCTCTTCATTCCCTCTGTCATCTCTGCCTGACCTCATCTTAAACCCCACAAGTAGATCTTATAGAGTTTTTATTAGCCCACCTCTACTAACGTTGGTTACCCATAACTATCATCGGTTCTTCCTAAACTGCGATCGTTCATACCCAACCTACGTTGGTCTCTATATTTGTCCATCCTATCAATAACAGAACCTAAGAATCTTTATCCAAGCAACCTAAGTGACCCAGAACCTGAAAATGACCTATTCCAGCACTTTGACACCTTACCCTACCTCTAGATCTAATCATAACCTAGCCTGTTATATTAGATTTCTTATTGTATTTGAATGAGATACCTAAATCATATCAACTACAGTAGGAATTTGTTTGTTTACATTATTTCTGACATTAAGTTGTATTAAATAGTGAATTGATAGCTATTTAGGAAGTATCACACTTCCCGGATCTATCACTCGCTAGGTAGTCCACTGTCATATATTATTTAACTCTTCTTTTGTGGTCTTTTTTTCTATTTCAAGTAGTTCCTCCTAGCCAAAAGGAATCTCTCACAGTCAGCATCGGATCGAGAAGTCAGAACACACACACAACCTTCAAACCAACCATCACAACAGGTATTCCTCCTTAGCCCATAACATTATCTATTTCATCACATTCAAAACGTAAAGAAAATGGTGAAACATTTTGGCACAACCCGGTGGGACCCTCATTTGTGGGTTCCCTTTCTTTTCATATAGGTTGCATCTTGTGTGTTTCCTTTCTAAATATGTTATTCACTAAATCTTCTTCTCTAGTAATCCTCTTTTTCTTTCTAATTTCTCTAAATGAAACATTTCTTTTTGTGTGTTTAAAAAGAATCATTCTTCTTGCTTTCTATATTTTGTGAAAGTGAACCCTCTCTCCTATGCATCATTTTGCTTCATTGAATATCATATTTCAATTTCAGTTTAGAACACTTGCATTGCATTCTAATTTGTTGCATTATAGCTCACATTAAAATGAGGGCAACCTATATGCTGGAAGTCATGCCCAGCTGATGGTTGACACAATTGAACCATAAAAAGCACTCTCTTTCTTCTTCCGCTAACTACACAAATTTAAATATACACACTTTCTTGAACAACATCTTACCTGGGAATACCCATCAAAAATCACATGATCAAGGGATTGACAGGGACTCCCTAGCTGGTTATCTTTTTCTAGTACCCCATCAGAGGAAGGACCCCCCCTGCCATAACATAACCTGAAACCTCACCTTCTAGATCTCCTTCTTTCTAGGATGCCTTCCCAACCAAAAATTTTGTTCTGAATGCACACGGTCAGTTCTAAATAGTGTAAGCTAAACAAACATAAAGAAAAATCACTCTTAGGATCGTGTTTTTCTTAGCTTTCTTCTTGGCTTGAATTTTGAGGTGTGAGGCTACGATTCTACGTTTTTCTTTTTTCCTTGCACACTCCACCATCATAGTTGGAGTATTCTGACTTTATCTGAGTGTGTCAGGGCCCCATCTTCTCATTCTTAGATTTCTGAGTTTGATTCTTCACCTAATTTAATTCACAAAACCTAGTTTTCTTCATTCTCTCTAAATTTCACAGTAACCAACGTTTGTACAGTGACCATCATTAGTTTTCATTTGACCATCATCAGTTAACAATAACCGGTGTCAGCTTCTAGCTTTCTGGATATTTTTCCTAGGACAATCTTCATTAGCTCATTCTGTTATGATTTTGGCCCTCAGGGCACCAACATATTTTCCTCCTGTTGGTATTACTGTCATACAAAACTACTTCCTTGCACATTCATCAGTCATGTTTCACTTTTTGAAACTGGTGTTTTTCCATAGTAACCAACATTGGTTTCTGTGACCAACATCGGTTCCCCATTAACCGTCACTGGTCATCCTGACCATCGTCGGTGTCTATGTTTGGTTTTCAAAATCCAAACCTTGACCAAATTCACCCTCCTAGCCTCATTTTTCTCTATTCCTATTATTTTCTGTGTCATTTATAGAATACAGTCTTACCAGGTCAACACTTATTCACATGGTGTTGACTCACAGCCAAACTAATGCTCTTATATTACATGCTAGCCATCAACCACTCCCACCTAGTCCCTCACCACCTTTATATCCTGTCACCCATGGATCTGAATCCTCCTATCACCATTACTATAGGTGACGAGGAGTTCACATGACTCCTCGATCAGAATCCCGTAGCCTTACAATTCTATCTTTCCCACTCATCCACTCGGGAATCCTCAGGTCAGTTGATATATGGCATGCCCATATCCATCTCTCCTACCCTTTCCCCACTTCTGCATCAGACCCTACTAGTTTAGCATTACCCTCACCTACTTTTCCCCCAGTGGTTTTACAGCTAGGCCCCACACCCACTATGACCGCTGCATCTACAACATCTGTCACACCCATAGTATCGATTGTTCCTTCATCAACCACCCAGAGCATAACCCCATCTGCGCCTATTATCTCACATATACCAATTGTGACAAAACCACCCATGGTATTGGTGACCCCTACCCCATTCTAGAATCTTGTCCTCTCTATCCCGCAGTCTCTGCCCCCAATCGCTACTAGAGTCACTTCGACTATCCCACCTACATATACATATTATCAACAACCCCCTATCTCATCCATCATTCATTCTAGGTATATGCCCTCCATGTCAGTCCCCCATTCTCAACCTTCCTATTCGGCATCACCATACACTGGAATGCCACCCACATCACATGTTCAACACCAGCCCTCTTACACCACAGGAGGCACCCTTCTATCACAACCTACCAATGACCTCATCAAGTTAATGATGGAAAATATGCAGACATTAGAAGCATCACTTTTCTACTCATACAATTCCCTCACCTACGATGAAATCTGTAATGATCCCATTCATCCATCCATTCCTATTTTCCCATACCTTGTACATTGGGAAATGCCAAAATTCAACCACTTCAATAGTAAAGAAGACCCACAACAACATTTGTGGTCCTTCAAACATGGGTGTTACCTAATTTCCCATGATGACGCTTTACTCCTATGGACCTTCCCGATGTCCCTGATAGGACCTGCATTAGACTAGTACAGTGGGCTACCCAGACATTCCATCTACTCGTTTAATCAAGTAGCCCAAGCCTTCTTAGACCACTTCTCAATCAACATTGTCAAGAAAGTCACCATGACTGATCTCTATTCCACTTGACAGTATGACGATGAGTCTATCGCTGACTTTGTCACTCATTGGCACAACCTAATTAACCAGCTCACATTACAATTACCTCAAACTGAACTCATATAGTTGTTTACTCGAGCTTGCACTAGACACATTTCACCAACCTTGCAGGTGCAAACCTTCCACACCTTTGACGAGGCATTCACCATGGCACAAAAATTAGAGATTCGTGCTATCAAAGAGAAGAAAATTCAGCTATGTAACAAAAACACCGCATTCAAATCAAATGATGCTTCTTCATCTTTGAAACCCTATAAAAACTATTAAAAATCCAAAGGATCTACCAACACCATGGTTCACAAGGCATGACCCTCACACCCATCAAACCAAGCGAAACCTTCTTCTAATCTCTCTCCCATCCAAACTTTATAGTTCAGATGAGAACAATGAAAGTACACCCCAATAGGGGAACCATATTCTTCAGTTTTGGAAAATCTTATTAAGGCTTGTGTCATTACCCTTCCACCTATAAAACCACACACTAGTTTTGACCCTGATCACCCCACTCCTGCATGGTATAAAGAACATGAATTTTGCAACTATCATCATGTCAAAGGTCATAGCAATGGTAACTGCATCACCTTCAAGAATATCATCCAAGAAATGTTAGACAATAGAGATCTAGTCTTGGATAACCCAAATGCACCAGCCAACCAAAACCTACATATCTTCAAAAAACTATTCCCTAATCATGCCCCATCTTCCAACCAAACTAGTGATGCTTCAACTAATGATAGCAATGTCCATGAGGTCCACACTATTTTCGATGACATACCAGTTGATTCCCAATTTCTCCATGTTCCTTCCATAGACAAAATCCTAGCCCAAACTCCCCTACCTGCATAGGAACCTACTTCATATACTCCTCCACCCATAGAGGAACCCCCTTCATTTTCTCCTTCACCCTTCAAAGAGCCCATAATTAGCACTTTTCCTTTTTCCTCTCAAATTACCGAGAATTTGTTAGTAACACCTCTCCTACTCCTAGGGGACACATGTCCACTCCCTACACCATCACAAGGACTACCTCATCTTGCCCATCATGTCCTTTACCCATAGAGGATCCACCATTGCCTTTAGGTGATCATTCTCCTTTCCAAGATCATACCTGCTTTCATCTCTCTTACCCATAGAGTCTAAAGCTAACCATTTCCCTATTTCTCAAACATATTTTAGGGATTGCTAACACCTCATTTCCTTTAGGTACCATTCTTTCATCTCCTTCACCCATAAAGGATGGCATTCTAAGATCCTACTGACCTGCTTTTGGCTCTCTTACCCACAAAGTCTAAAGTTAACCATTTCCCTATTTCTCAAACATATTTTACAGGGATAGCTACTTGATCCACATCGGCCCCACTTACAACATTACCATTTTCACGCTCGGCTAATCACCTAGATTATGTTGATATATCCTTGCTTTGGGGACATCTTCTAGTTCCTGCCACAAGCAACCCAACCATGCTTTGTCACCTTCACTGTCAACCCACCTCCATAATCTATCCAAAAGTGTTTCAAGCAACCAAACCAAACATACACCTTCTATGTCATTTCCCACAACCCAACATGCACCTCTACCCACAAACCAACACACACCTATACCTAAACACCTACCCATGCCTATATTATCTCCCTTACCTAAACCCATCACTACCTTAGGGGTCACGCCAAAATCGAACCTTACTCATCCACTTGCCAAATTAGATTTAGCCACATCTTCCCAAACCAATACTAAACTCATTTCTACACCTAAAAGGAAGACCCAACCTTCTAGGCCTCATACACCAACCTCTCCTACCACACCGTTGTCACCTTCACCCCTTACGTCCATCCTAGGACCTCACCCCTCAACCATGGCCAAGCAACCTTATTCCACTAGTAAAAAAATAACGCAAGATCCCACCTCCTCATCATATCCCTCTAATATACCCAAGTGATCCACACAACCCTCATCATCACCTGTGACCTTCTTACCACCCATACCACCACTACCTTCCATAAATTCTTCACTACCTATGACACTCTCCTCTCTTCCACTCACACTTTCCACACAATCTCTGCCAGCGATCGGTACTGCACCACAATTATCCCCATGGGTAACTCACCCCCTTCCACCATCTTTTCCATCTATGTCATGACTCTTTCCACCTCTATACAATAGAAATTGAAAATCCCACCCTCCATTGAAGTGGTTAGACTTTCCTCACCTCTACCTAAGAAAGTACAGAACAAATTAAAAACCCCAATTCCCTCCATTGAAATAGTTAGATCTATTGTTCCCCCCATTACCAGTTCATCCGTTGCTCCTTTACCCAAGAAGGAGCAACCCAAACCTAAGACGGTACTAATCCCCAAACCAATGGTCCATCCTATCCCACTTCAAGACCCCTCACCTATGACACCTCTCACACCACAATCACTCATTATTCCACCCAAGCCCACACTCACCTCACACTGTGATCCATTGGCGGGGTTGTATGCCACTATCCTAGCCAACCTCATCGAAACCTCTATCATCACATTACCACCTCTTAGACCTTACAACCCACTCAAACCCAAACCAAAAGGGTTTGATGAAACTGAAATTCACACCTACCATCATGTGCTAGGAAATGATGTAGAAAAAATTAAGGCTTTAAAAACTGCTCTTATCCAATTATGTCCTCCTAAAGAAAATTTTGATGACAAATATCTTCTTGATGAGGATCCCATTCCACCTTCGCAAATATCCCCAAATTTTCTTCCATTACCTACTCAGTGACCAATATCTCCACCCCCACAACCCTTTTATCCACCCCAAAAATTTGAAATCAACATGATCCACATTGCCACCCATGCCCAGAAAGATAAAGACAAGGAAAAGGAAACTAGCCCATCAACCAGCCATGTACCCAACATACCATCTACACCCACACCAAAAGTCACCATTCAAGGTTCCATGTATCCTATTTATGATGGGGTCACACATCACACAATGCTAAAATAATTACACCAATACTCACTCAAAATGTCTTTATTTGACCTCATCCAAACCTCTGAGTCACATCGTTAAGCCCTCATAGAGGTCCTTCAATATATTGAGGTTTTACCAAATGACCCCACACTAATAGGCTCCATCATTACCCCTCATCACGTAGCCTCTCTCACTAAGTTTTCACCTGCTACACCTCCACGTATTCACCAAGTAGCTACCCTCAACTTTTCGAATGAAGAGATCACTCCCTTCAAGTATGATGACCCTGATCCCTCTCATTTTATCTCTGTCTATATCGATAATATATGCATACGACACGTTATGATCGATGGTGGTGCTAGTATTAACTTCATCTCCTCCCATGCGTATAACCAAATGTGCATACCTTCTAATTGCATGTATGGTAACCCAGTTATGTTTTATTTCCAAAAGGGGTTAAAGTTGTAAAATGAGCTGTGACTTTGCTCATGCTAAGGAATAAAGTCAAATGTTGAGCCCGCATAACAATTCAAAGCGTGAAGGCGGACCGTTGGAGTGACTTGGGAATTTTTGTTTTATTTCCAAAAATAGAGTTAAAAGTTATAAAATGATCCATGACTTTGTTGAGGTCTTGAGCCTACATTGAAAAGTCAAAGTAGATAGGTGGATTGGTGGAGAACTTTGAGTTTTTGATCAGTTTGTTAAAAAAAAGTTAAAACTATAAAAGTGATGCCTCTCCCACATTTAACCCTATTATTCCTACTACCACTACAGCTGACTCACATACTTCTTAATCATTTGGAAATTCATGTATCCCCGCTACCCACATATCGACTACTGATCCCTTAGAAGGTGTTTTTCAATGCCTCACTCTAGGGGAGTACCACCTATATAATATCGACACATTCCTCACTCTGCAAGACTATGGGAACCTGCTTCAGCACCCTAGTTATGACTACTGCGTAGGTGATTTTTTTCCTTATGGTCCTCCCCACCTTCATACTAATCTAACATATGGGGGACTTGATATTGCCACTTATTCACTTGAATCTCCATCCCAAACATGGTTGTTTTCATCTTACTTACACTCCCTTGCTAACTGCCACTTCACTCACACTTTCCTTCACCGTTGCGTATGGAAAGGCTTTGGCTTCAGCTTTTACAAATAGGGTCTCCATACTATTATCTCCTATACCACTCAAAAACACAATGTTCGTAGTGGCATTAGCTTTGCTGAACCACCTCCCAAGAATGCCCTCATTGGCATCATTGAGGAAGACAAACCTTCTCCACCTCATTCACCCATGTCACCATCTTCACCCATGGAGTCCATAGATCTCGAATCTATTCCTCTTAAAAAAAATTCGTAAACACAATTTCCCTAGGACTTCTAACCTATCAACGTGATTGTGAGGCTCCCTCTTCTCTCATATTCCTATATCCTGACATGGTCGATGATGATACACCTTCTATTAATGTCATTTAATGTTAGGATGATGATTCCATCCTCACCTACCTTGGTACAGAAGACACTTATATTCACCAGTCATTACCTTATGAGACACAAACCATGTTGAATGAATTAACCATTTAAATCAACATTAACACTTAGGATGACCCACAAATTCTAAAGATAGGCCAATATTTAGATGCTACTGAGCAGGAAGCTTTTGCCTCTTTCCTTCAGAACCATAGCAATATTTTTTCTTACTCCTATGCTGATATGTCTGACATTGACCCAAAAATCGTGGTCCATAATATCATAACCATTCTTGATTCCAAACCCATAAAACAAAAGTTGTGTAAAATGCATCCTCACATTGCTCTTCTAGTCAAAGAAGAGATTAAGTACCTGTTAGGAATTAGTATTTACATTGTGTAGAGAATAATTACATTTGGTAATTATTATTATATTAGTAATTTGTTATTTATTTGTTATATAAAACAACTAATAACAAATGTGTGTTGATTTGTTTGGTTGTTACAAACAACTCACGTGATTAGTATTTGTTAGTAGAATAGTTTCCTAATTTATAAGAAACTATGTGCCTATATATTTGTAATTGCATCTTATGTAAATCATCCAGAATGAATTGAAAGATATATCATTATTCCATGCATTTTATTCTACAAATATAGTCCAGCTCTTACATTTGGTACCAAAGTAGGTTATTCCTATGAGAGCCAAGAAGATTTAAGAGGCCAAAGAGAATATTCAAAAATCCATCCAAAAAAAATACAGCAAGTAGTGTTCAGTAAAATGAACATATCTTCCTCATAAAACATAGGATTTAGGCGATCATTTTTGGGTTGAAAAGATGAGAAAAATATGCACAACTTTGTAGTTTACATCAGGGTCAGATTCATCATGCAGATATGATGAAATTGCTGTCAAACAGACATTTTTGTGGCTGGAAATGCACATCCGGTAAAAGAAATGCAACACACAGGTTTTTTCTTATTGGTCAATTTTTTTTAATTATTTAGCAAAACTATAGTTTAAAGTATATATATATTTCTTTAGTTTTTTCTTAATAATTGAATTTTGAGGGAAATTCAATTTTATTTTAATTGGACCAATTTACGGGAAATTGTAACCTCCATAACTTTTGCACGGTAACTCAAAATTGAGCACCGTTTTTTGCAAAAGTGTTTATTTTTTAATTCTCATTATAGTGGTTCTAATTTTGGGATAAAATACCCACTTTGAAAAATATCATATTTTTTGGCTATTATTTGGGACGCATTATTGGTTGCACCCAACGTCCTAAAAGTAAAATGTTTCACATTGCGGGGGGAGAATAAATTCAATGTGGAAACAAATGAGCTTAAAATTTTCATTTGGTTGAGTTAGAAGCCACAAAAATGGAGGAAGGAGGCATCGGAGGAAGGAGGTTGAACAGCAACCTCTCATCAGTCACCAATGATGGGGCCGCACAGAAGCTGTGGTGGCATATGTATGGTGTGAGTATTAGATTTTCAGTGTGGTTTTCATTTTCTCAGTGTGCTTCAGTTTGTAGTGTTCCTGTTTTGTGTGGTATTTGATGGATGTTGGAAAGAGAGTTGTGTTAGAGCACAGATGACTGTCAGTGATTACTCTGACTGACTTGGTCCTCTGACTTCCGTACTTCTTTGGAAGATGGTCAGTTAGAAGAATACGTTCACTAGCATTAGTTACCATGTGCAGCAAGACCTAACTAGCAAGATCCATTCAGGAGTATGTTCTTTGATGCATTTTGCTTCTCAGTATCTATTTGAGTGGAATTTCACATTGTGGGGGGGAATACATACCAATGTTCCATTCCCATTCTGTACCCAAAATGACTTAGTCAAGGAAAGCTTCCAGTGGCAGTGGTAGTTTTCTATGTTGTTCGAGATCGAGTGGCAACGATCAATGACATAGACTACAATTAAGAACATTACGATTCTTATAGGAAGTAATGCGAATTTTTTTCAGTATTTCTTCTATTGTGCCATTTTGGGATATGCATGTTGTGTTTCCTACATAATTCCCTGATGTATAAGCATAGTGATGAACAATAGCACCAGAGTAAGTCAGTTCATGGATCTTGAAAGGGTTTTTGGGAGGATCCAGAAAACCACACAAGGTGGATAGTTGATGAAGTTCCTGTCACATCAAGGTTTGTGGTAAGCCTATTTAAAACCATGGAAGGAGAGAGCCTTTCTTTTGGATCAAGGTCATGAGTCACAGAGTTGGACATGCCACAGGCGTGCAAAAGATTCTTATATTCACTAGTTATTACCTTTTGAGACACAAACCATGTTGAATGAATCAACCATTGAAATCAACATTAACACTCAGGACTACCCGTACATTCAAATGATAGGCCAATCTTTAGATGCTACTAAGAAATAAGGTTTTCCCTCTTTCCTTTGGGACCATATCAACGCATTTTCCTGGTCCTATCCTGATATGCCTAGTATTGACCCAAAAATCATGGTCCACAATATCATAACCATTCCTGGTGCCAAACCCATCAAACAAAAGCTACGAAAAATGCATCTTCGCATTGTTCTTCTTGTCAAAGAAGAGCTTCAACAACTTCTCTCAATTTCCTTCATCCTACCCATTGAATTATCCCTAATGGATTTCTAACATCGTTCCTATCTTAAAGGCAATAGGGGGACTCCACATTTGCATGGACTTCTATGACCTCAACCTAGCTTATACCAAAGATGATTTCATCCTACTAGGCATTGAATAACTAGTTGATCTCACCACCAACCATGAAATTATATCAGTCATGGATGGTTTCTTGAGTTATAATCAAATATTACTTGATCCAGAAGGATCAATACAAGACTACCTTCATCACTCCTTGGGGGACCTTCTACTATCAGAGTCATGCCTTTTGGCCTTAAAAATGCTGGTGTTATATATCAGATGAGTCATGAATTATATTTTCCATGACATCATTCATCGCATATTGGAATATTACGTAGATGATCTTCTTGCCAAATCCAAAAATTGATCTAAACACCTGACCGTCCCTTAAGGTCATATTTTACTACCTCATCAAGTATTGTGTTCGTCTTCAACAAAAGAGGTACATTTTTGCGGTAATTTCAGGAAAACTCCTTGGTTACATCGTTTCTTTTCTTGGCATAGAATTTGACCTTTCTTAAGTAACGGCTATTCTAGAAATGCCTCCGCCTACAAATATCTATCAACTTCAAATCCTGTAAGGTAAGTTGCAAATCCATTCGTTGTTTTATCTCATAACTTTTCTTACTATTTTCAACCATTTCATCATATTCTCAAGAAATATGTCTCATTCAAATGGGATGATGAAGGCCATAAAGCCTTTCAATCTTTAAAAAAATTATCCTTCTTTAACCACCAGTGATCATTCCTCTTCAGGATGACCACCCCTTTCTATCTATACATTTCCGCCACCTGACCATTCTTTAGGTGTCATGGTTGTCTCATTGTGATGAGCTACCACAGAGAGAAATTTTTTTATTACATAATCTACACCGTTATGGTCTGCAAAAATATATACACCCATGTCAATTTTTTTTACTTAGTCTTAGTTTTCATTACCACCAAATTCATTCATTACCTCCTCAACCACAAAACCTTTTGTTGTTACAAATATTGACCCCTTACACTATATGTATGCCAAACCCTATCAACGCCAGCATGTCACGCATGTTGGCTTGTGCTTCTTACTGACCTTGACCTCAAATTCATTCATCAAAAGTCCATCAAGGGCCAAGATCTCACTGACCAACAAGCAGATGCACCTATTCCCAGGAATCAATTCTCTAACTTTGAACTTCCCAGACGAATCCATAACTACCCTCTCCTTAGATGAACCTGCTTACATGAAATGATAGTCTTCTTTGATGGCTCCAAGTGTCAGCGTGGAGGTGGGCTTGGTGTTATCCTCATTTCCTGTTGATTGTGAACCTATGCCTTTATCTTTTAAACTCAGATTTTGATTTTACAAACAATATTACATTGAATATGAACCACTTGTATTGGGTATCCAGGCTACTTATGCCCTAGATGTTAAGTCAATCAATATCTTTGGTGATTCTCAGTTGGTGGTAAACCAAGTCAATTGGTATCTACTAGTGTCATAATGAGATAATTCGAAAGTATAAACATCACGTAGACATACTTTTGACCACCTTTGACCATTACGAACTTCAAACCACCCCATGTTCTACTAATAAATTTATGGATACCATTACCTACTTGGCTTCTCAAATACCCACTTCGCCCACCTGTAAATCTCTCAAATATTTGTCATAAAACAAAGGTTGAAATCAACCTCTTATTTACCTCATGAGGTCTACTCTATTGGAACCATTGCACATGATCCACATGATCCTTTGGTATAGGTTGTTACAAGACTATATTTCACTTTCCATTTTTCCTGCTGGTCTCAATCGTTATGGACAACATGCCTTTCTTAAAAGTGTCACTCATTATGTCATCATGTGTAGTCTCCTTTATAAGCGTGAAATTCGATGGTATTCTCTTACGATGCCTTACAAGTTTTGAAATTCTCTACACTATTAAGGAAGTCCATGATGGGATTTGTGGAGGTCACTTTAGTGATTTACCTATTACAAAATGCAAAATCTTTACCTCTAAATATTATTGGCCAACCTTAAACCATGATTGTTGTGACTATGTCAAAGGTTGTGTGAAATGCTAGCAACATACTAATCTTCATCACACACCTAGTCATGGCTTATAGGTCACATGATACCTTTGGACCTTTCTCTCAATGGGGCTTGGATCTTGTTGGCAAGATTAATCCCCATTCTTCACAACGCCACTAATGTATTATAACTGCTACTGAATATTACACTAAATGGGTAGAAACCATTCCCCTCATTTCTACAAAAGCTGAGAAAATATGTGAATTTATCAACCATCACATCATTTTTTGCTTTGGTGTTCCTCACCGTCTCATCACTAATAACAGAAAGTGATTCAAAAACAAAACCATATTAAAGTTTTGCAACACTTTTGGCATTCAACTCAGTTTCTCGTCACCATATTACCCATAAACAAATGGCCAAGTAGAATCAACCAATAAAACCTTGAACAAATTCTTATGAAAGTAGTTAACGATACTAGGAAGGATTGGCATATGTACATTCCTTTTTCCTTATGGGATTACCGCACTAGTATTCACACTTCGACTACAACCAAAAATTTCTCTCTGGTCTACGGTATTAAGGTGACAGGTAATCAAACAAAAAGTTCACCTTCCATATTCTCATTTTTGAGGATCCATGACTAAACAATAATTGTTTGATTACCCGTCACCTTTCAGCCCTATCTTCAATATGAGTACCACGGCTCTACTCATGGAAGGATTCTAATGGATACTTTTTGTCTTTTAAAAATATGGAATCCCATGGTCGTTCATCACTCAAAACCACCCCTTTCATAGTTAACCCCTGTGTACTATGGTTTTATCTTCTAAACAAGAACCTAATCTTCCTCTATAGTCTTTTCCATGACTTAAACACAACAAAATGATATTTAACTCCTTGAGTCAAACTTCCAGAAAAAGATGAATCCCTAAAAAAGGGACATATTTTGTCGCTATAAATAGACTTCTCCCTTGAAGGAAAGCTATATAAAGTCATTGCAAAAATACAATAAAAATATCTCGAAGCTTGCCACATCGATCAGCTTCGCAAAGACCTCAAGGAGATAATATACTCATCCCATATATACTTCTCCATCGATCAGTCTATTAAAAACAAAAAATTGAAGAAAATGATGAAATTTTTGTCATGGACTTGCCTATTTTTTATCTTGGGTTTCTTTCTAAGAAAAGCATGTTGTCATACACTAGGTTATACTTAACCATCCACTATCACCTCATTGCCTTTTGTGCCATCATTTTCTCTCTACTCAAGGGACTTGCTACAAATGTGACATTTCATGATAGTGTTACTTTCTTCACCCTCAGAATATCCCATTATGTAACACTTTTAGGGTCTTACATTCATAATCCCATCTTGGGTATGGTAGACTCATTAGGGTTATTATCAATTAAGTGGCTCTTTTACCACCTCTTATCATTCACCTTCCTAATTACTTATTGTTTATCCTCTACAGGACTATATCATTGATGCCTAAATTTTAAACGACTCAAATTATGCCTATGACCTAAACCTAACCATGCCTATGACCTAAACTCAACCATGCCTCTAACCTAAACTCAATCACACTTATGACTTAAACTCAACCATGCCTATGACCTTCATTCAAGCATGCCTACAAATTCACCAACCCATCCCCCTAATTCATCATTTTCTTCCCTAGCTTATGGGAGAACTACATCAGCCTAAGGCCCCTTTTTGTCGAGGCTGTATAGGCAGCACTTTGAGGACATGGGGCCCTTGAAGGTTATCTCAGCCACTCTTCACCCTAACCTGTTTTCCCCATTATTTCCCCATTCACATCCTACCTTCATTCGTGTCCAATTTATTATCAACAATTAGAAATTAAACCAAATAAGAAACAATTGATGAACATTTTTACCACATCATCACATTGTTCATTTATCATTTTCACATTCCCACTATAGAAAATATTTGGAAACTTAAAACATAACACATATATACATTATCATTTATTTCCCATGTTATCAATGACATGGAAGTTAGAATCAAAATTATAACCTAACTCCATCATGCCTATCACCTGACTCCATCATGCTTATAACATGACTCTATCATGCCTATGACTTGACTCCAACATGCCTAACTGACCTAACTCAACCATGCCTACAAGACCTTGACTCAATCATGCCTAATTCACCTATTTTCCATCACATACACAAATAATAATGGAATTTAAATCAATTACACCATCCATACTATAAATATCATCATCTATATAAATGAAAAATTCTATGTATACATACATATATACATAGATACAAATAAATACAAATATCTCACATCACTCAGATATATCCTCACCATCTTCGGTACGTAGGCCAGTATATGATCAAAAATCTCAAAACTCTCATATAAAACCTCACTCTCTTCGACACGCAAGCCGGTATACACCAACAAATACACAAAAAAATGGAAGTATGTCTAACTGTCAAGCATCCTCCCATCGGATATCCTCCATGCCTATCTCACCTGTCGGCTCCTCCTCCACTCCTGTGCGGATTCCTGCTAGCATCTCACCGCCCTCCATGGGCCTCATCCTCACCTCTTATTGTACCTCACCTGGATCTAGCCTTTGTGCACTTGTGGCCTCACCCTAACCCCATCTCGGGGCTCTTCAACCCCATGTACTCTCCACACTATGAGTGTGAGACTTGGTCCTCTCACTCAAGGCCTATTGTGCTCTATACTCTACATATGTAGGGACATCTATCCCTGGGGCCATTATATGATCTTGATAATATCTCACCTCACCTAGGGAATCCTTGAACATGGCCATGGGTATTGTCTATGGTGGTGCCATCATCCTCTGACCCTGTAGATGCATTGTGGGACCCTATTTTACCCCTACCTGTAAAATGGAACCCTGTCCCTGAACATATGTAGGTGCTTGCCCATGTGCTATAATTTGGACCTGAAGGGCCACCACCTATGCCTGTAATGTGGCCACCTCTACCTGTGACCCTGCCAATTGAACCTATAAACCTATCATATGGCCATGTAAGGCAGCCCCCTGTCCTTGTAGTGTATCCCTCTAAACTGTGAGGGTCGCCACATATGGCTGACCTAGCTTGGGTGGTCCTACTCGTAGCTAGGCTACCCATCACCATCTGAATGCATCTATACATCGTGCATCATCAATCTGATGGTTGATGAGCTGCTCCTCCTTCCCGGTCATCATTATAGGTCATGATGCAGACATAGGTCTCTCCACGTCGTCCCTCCTATACTGTGGAAATAGAGGTGGCACGTCCTGGGGCCACCCCAACTATCACCTGACCCTATCAATGGGGATCATCTCCTGCTCACTGGAATGATTCCCATGTATCCATCTCAAAAACTGCATCCCTCTAGCTCATATGCCATCCACCTATATGACGGATACCTAATATACGGCCTTAAGATAATGTCTACACCTGATAAACCCTCCAGCATATGTATGTATTAATCTACATCATGTGTAGCTCTGGTTGTCCTATGGTATCCCATAGCAAGTATCCATCTCTGGTAACTGTTGTCAAAATTTCACCCCCCCTGGGTAATTTTGATAACATGCATCAGAATATTCAAGTCCCAGGAAAATTGATTGATTCGGGGCCAAAAATCATGTTGCTAGAGTCCCCTCAAATATTTTCTAAGTTCCCTATCTGAGAGGAAAAGAGCAAGCTCTGAGAAAATGTGAAAAAAGGTTACAGAAGGCAAGTAGGTTGATCCAGGAAAAAATCGTAAAAATGACTAAGTCCTAGTCCTAGGGGCAGTTGGGACATTTGGGACAAAAAGGCCCGAACCGGCCGGCTCGGCCAAAGTAAGCACAAACAGCCCGCAAAGTAACAAGGACATCTGGGACAAAAGTACGTGGCGGGCGCAAAATGCCAGTTCGACCGAGAAAAAATTGGCTAACTGCTGAGAGGGATGCAAATGGGACAATCGGGCCAAAAAGGCGCGAACCGGCCGAACCGGGTGAAAAAGGGCCAGACAGTCCAAAATCAAATGGGACATCTGGGACAAATGGACGCGAAATGCCCGAACCGGCCGAAATGAGCACAAAGGGCCCAAAATCAAATGGGACATCCAGGACAAATGGAAGCGAAGTACGCGAAGGAGCCGAAGGAGCCGAAGACCAATCAGAAACTGCCACGTGTCCTCACAGGAGAAAAATTCAAAAGGTCAAAGGGGCGAGTTATCGAGCGCTGAACCGAACCAATGAAATGGCGCCACGTGTCCAAGTTTAAGGGGCCCACAAGCAATTTCAAAAAGACATCCCGCTGAAAGGTAGAGGAGAGAGAATTGTGCGACCAATCAGAGCCTGCCACGTGTCATCTAGGTGGCGAAGAGCAGGAAAACATTTTAAAATTCGTTTTGATCTATTTCGTGCCCTAAATCTTCAGATCGCCATATCTTTTGATCCAGAGCTCAGATTTCCACGTTCTTTATATCAACGGAAAGCTGTTGAGATGCTCTACATGATTCTGGGATCAATCTCGAGTTTTGGTGCAGTATAAAGAGAGAAAATTGAGAAATGGCTCTGACGTGTGGTAACGGCCAGAAGCGACCTTTCAACAACCCGTTTTAATGCTAATGGGTCGCATTCTTCTTCTGCACGGCCAAAAGTGACATTTTAGTGGCCAAATTAATACAAATGGGTTGCATTCTCCTCCAAAATCACTCAAAGTGATAGGGTATGGGTTGGTAAGATCCTCCATGCTGATTTAATGCATCTGCAGTCAATGAGGAATGGGCTTGCACGTTTTCCCACGTTTTTTGTCCCCTGGGCTTGACCCATGCAATGTAAAAGCCAGATTTGGATCATTTAAAAAAAAAAAAAAAGAGTTGTTCATTCTTTCTGCTCTGCCCTCCCTTCTTTTCTTCTCCAGGGTTGAAAATGGAGTTTGAACCTACTCCCTGCTCTGTAATGGCATTTTTTGCCTTTTACTAATGAAATGATGTTCTGTGCAAACTTCTGGAGCAAAAAAAACGTGTTTTGTGATGCATCTGTCCATCCTTGCTTGTCCTTTGCTTGTTTTCTTCTTGCCTCTCTTCATTACAGGTATTTGTGCATGTTTAAATGTTCATTGCAGGTCTGGAGCTATGTTCATGGAGTTTTGGGACATTTTCTGTGTGAAATCTATCCTTGGGCCTGTGATGCATCTGTCCATCCTTACCATTGCTCACCTCTCTTTGTCCCATGGCAGTTTTGATAGATGTCCAACATTATCCTTCTCTGGTGTATCACCGTTTTAGTGTAGGCTTTTGTTGTTTTTCCTCTCTCTCTCTCTCTCTCTCTCTCTCTCTCTCTCTCTCTCTCTCTCTCTCTCTCTCTCTCTCTCTCTCTCCTTGGCATGGTTAGATTAGGATTAGATTAGCTTTCCTGCACTGGAATAGCTTGTGGCAGGTAGTTTAGGAGTAGGAACCAGCCTTCTCTGGAGATTCCTCTCTCGGTTTCACAAGTCCCACGCTTGGAGAGAGGTTTCCATGTTGTGCAATCACACTGGATGCCTGAACATCAACCTAGAAGCCTGATGTGCGTCCAGGGGTGCTGTGATTTTGCACTAACAGTTTTGGCACGCCCGGTGGGACCTTAGAGGTCTTTCACTTCATCTTTTGCAGGTTGGTGTGTTCCTGTGAAGGTTTCAGCCTTTGGAGGCACTTGCAAACACATTTGGCGACTCCATCTTATCAGCAACCCATTTCTCTGAGCTTGCAGACCCGTTTCCATACATTTCATCCATCTTTCTTTCCATCCCTTTCATTCTTTTCCATTCCATGAAGTTGTGCAATCATGACTTCATTTCCATTATGGATTTCATATCAACAACAGCAGTATATTCCACCTCCAACAGGTTTTACAAATCCTCCAGATCAGCATGCATATTCATATGAACAGCAGTGCCAAAGTCAGTTTGGCTATGGAGCTTTCCAAGAGCAAGAGTATGCATATAATGAAGACAATCAGATGCAAGATGCTGGTCTGTTGGAGAAAATCCAAAAGATGGAGGTAAACATAGTGCATTCCAGGGCTCAAGCACAGATGAAAGCTTTTGGAATCGGTTATGGAGCACCCTGTCCATGGGTGGGACCTTTTCCAAGGCATTACAGCCCTCAGGAGAAGCTTGACTTCATGATTGCAACGCTGCCTTTGCTTGCAAAGTGGATTGCAGAAATAGAGGTGTATGAGAGAAGTATTCAACAACCTTGTCAACAGGTAAGCACACCATCTCATGCCTTTCCTTTTCCTCTTTCCCAATCTGTTTCATTTCAGCAGTGTCAAGTTTCAAACCCTCCATCTACTGTCCCAAGTGTTGAATCCATGTCTCCACCTCTCAGTCTTCCATCTCATCTCAATTCTTCTTTCCTTTTCCCTTCCAAACAGTCATCCCCTCCACAAGAGCTAACAGAAATACCCCCTCCTCCAAAGAAACAAGAGGTTTCACTACCTCCACCACCACAAAAAATTGTAAAATCAGTTGAGTTTCAGCCCATTCCTCCTCTTGCATTCCCAAATCCATGTTGGGAGGATGAAAATCAGAATGCCAGTCAAGGAAAACAACAGCAAAAAGAGAGTGCCAACAAAGATGAAGAAATTCAAAATCTGAAGAGTTGGCCTCTTAGATTTGGGATGACAAAGATCCCCTTGATGGTTAAGCCTACAGAAGAGCCTAGGGTTGGAGAACAAATTATGGTGAGGACTGATTTTGTTGGAGAAGAAGATCTTGCAGTCCCAACTTGTCCTCTAGAGCAACAAATTGAAGAGTTTGACTTGACAAACTTCATGCTGGAGGAGGAGTTCAATCAAGAGCAAGATTGTCTTCAAACATTGGAGGAAGGAGAAGCTGCTTTAGATCTAAAAGAAGAGGAGCACATTCTAGCTGTGGAGGAGAAAAGTGCAGATCCAAGGGCTTTGAGCACAAAGCAGGCTACAGGAAAACCTTCAGTTCTTCTTTCCACTTCATCTCTCCCAAGTTCTAGTACTAAAGAGGAGTTTGATCTCTCAAACTCAATATTGGAGAGTGAAGGAAACCATGGTGGTCAAGTTGCAGATCAAGAGGACACCATGGAGGAAGTTGAGCATTTGCAGCAGGACAGCAATGAGGCAGTTTACCTATCAGATTTGGAGGACTGTTTTGATGGAGAAGAGCCGGTTGAGTTTTCACCATTCTCTCTTTCATCATCCACATTCCAAACACCAGAGCCCGCTGCCATGAAGGAGAGCTTTCATTTACAGCAGCCTGCATCTTACAACAGCCCTTTGGAATCAAAATTGGAAGATTCTAATCTTCCCTATTCTTCATTGGAGGAAGAGAAAGGGCAGAAGGGTTCTACCATTGCTTCCACACCATCCATTCAAGGTCTACAAGAGGACTCCATTCTTGGAGTTGAAAATCAGAGCTATGGGCATATCAAACGGATCAGACCTTTCCCAATCAGGTATTTGGCTTCATTGGAGCCAAAGGAGAAGCCACAACCAGTCATGCTTGCTTCTGAGCATGAGGATGAGCTAAAAAGTACCAAGGATCAGCTGCCATACCTCTTCAATCCAAATGCAGAGCAACTAAAAGAGGTATTGGATTTTTCAGTTGATACCTTGATGATTTGGATAGAAGACCAGCTTCTTGTTGATTTTTCATCCATCCAAACAGCCATGATCAGTGCCAAATCAGTTGCATGGCTGCCAATTTTGAAGAAAGGGAGCTATTTTGCACAACCAGTTGCAGGGTTTGTTTAGCTTGCCTTTGCTTCCAGTTAAAGTAGAGTAGTTAGGTTTGCTTTCAGCAGAAGAAGTGCTTGTGCACACTCTGCATGTTCCATTTGGGGCATGTATGATTTTCAGTTTTGTACATAGTTTTGGTGTTGCTGGTTCTGCTCTTGCACAGTTCATTTCAGTGGCATCTTGGTGAAGACACTCCAGGTTCAATGGGTTTCCAAGTGGCTCAGAGGGAGGTTTTCAAAGTTCAGATCAGTTGCAGGTTGCAACTCATGACTCCATGCCCAATGGATGCTTCAGGCTACTGATCATTCATCTAGCAGGTAGATGACCCCACTGAGTCGCCAAACTGTTGTCAAAATTTCACCCCCCCTGGGTAATTTTGATAACATGCATCAGAATATTCAAGTCCCAGGAAAATTGATTGATTCAGGGCCAAAAATCATGTTGCTAGAGTCCCCTCAAATATTTTCTAAGTTCCCTGTCTGAGAGGAAAAGAGCAAGCTCTGAGAAAATGCAAAAAAAGGTTGCAAAAGAAAATTAGGTTGATCCAGGAAAAAATCGTAAAAATGACTAAGTCCTAATCCTAGGGGCAGTCGGGACATTTGGGACAAAAAGGCCCGAACCGGCCGGCTCGGCCGAAGTAAGCACAAACAGCCCGCAAAGCAACAAGGACATCTGGGACAAAAGTACGTGGCGGGCGCAAAATGCCGGTTTGACCGAGAAAAAATTGGCTAACTTCTGAGAGGGACGCAAATGGGACAATCGGGCCAAAAAGGCGCGAACCGGCCGAACTGGGCGAAAAATGGCCAGACAGTCCAAAATCAAATGGGACATCTGGGACAAATGGACGCGAAATGCCCGAACCAGCCAAAATGAGCACAAAGGGCCCAAAATCAAATGGGACATCCGGGACAAATGGAAGCGAAGTACGCGAAGGAGCCGAAGGAGCTGAAGACCAATCAGAAACTGCCACATGTCCTCACAGGAGAAAAAGTCAAAAGGTCAAAGGGGCGAGTTATCGAGCGCTGAACCGAACCAATGAAATGGTGCCACGTGTCCAAGTTTAAGGGGCCCACAAGCAATTTCAAAAAGACATCCTGCCGAAAGGTAGAGGAGAGAGAATTGCGTGACCAATCAGAGCCTGCCACGTGTCGTCTAGGTGGCAAAGAGCGGGAAAACATTTTAAAATTCGTTTTGATCTGTTTCGTGCCCTAAATCTTCAGATCGCCATATCTTTTGATCCAGAGCTCAGATTTCCATGTTCTTTATATCAACGGAAAGCTGTTGAGATGCTCTACATGATTCTAGGATCAATCTCGAGTTTTGGTGCAGTCTAAAGAGAGAAATTTGAGAAACGGCTCTGACATGTGGTAATGGCCAGAAGCGACCTTTCAACAACCCGTTTTAATGCTAATGGGTCGCATTCTTCTTCTGCACGGCCAGAAGTGACATTTTAGCGGCCAAATTAATACAAATGGGTTGCATTCTCCTCCAAAATCACTCAAAGTGACAGGGTATGGGTTGGTAAGATCCTCCATGCTGATTTAATGCATCTACAGTCAATGAGGAATGGGCTTGCACATTTTTCCATGTTTTCTGTCCCCTGGGCTCGACCCATGAAATGTAAAAGCCAGATTTGGCTCATTTTTAAAAAAAAAAAAGAATTTGTTCATTCTTTCGGCTCGGCCCTCCCTTCTTTTCTTCTTTAGGGTTGAAAATGGAGTTCGAACCTCCTCCCTTGCTCTGTAATGGCGTTTTTGCCTTTTACTAATGGAATGATGTTCTGTACAAACTTCTAGAGCAACAAAACGTGTTTTGTGATGCATCTGTCCATCCTTCCTCATTTTTGCTTGTTCTCTTCTTTCCTCTCTTCATTACAGGTATTTGTGCATGTTCGAATGTTCATTGCAAGTTTGGAGCTGTGTTCATGGAGTTTTGGGACATTTTATGTGTGAAATCTATCCTTGGGTTTGTGATGCTTCTATCCATCCTTCCCATTGCTCACCTCTCTTTGTCCCATGGCAGTTTTGATAGATGTTCAACATCCTCCTTCTCTGGTGTATCACCGTTTTAGTGTAGGCTTTTTCTGTTTTTCCCTTCTCTCTCTCTCTGTCTCCTTGGCATGGTTAGATTAGGATTAGATTAGCTTGCCTGCACTGGAATAGCTTGTGGCAGGTAGTTTAGGAGCAGGAACCAGCCTTCTCTGGAGATTCCTCTCTCGGTTTCACAAGTCCCACACTTGGAGAGAGGTTTCCATGTTATGCAATCACACTGGATGCCTGAACATCAACCTAGAATCCTGATGTGTGTCCAGGGGTGCTGTGATTTTGCACTAACAGTAACCTTCTCTAATCAACCCTACCTCAAATGCATCTAGTCAGGGCAAGTCCACTAGGTGTATGCATACGGTGTGCTCGTACACCCAGCAATGAAGAAGTAAGGTACAACATAAGTTGAACCTCTATAATCACCCGTAGGCCCACAACTCTCTATATAACTACACCAAAAAGGTTGGTGCCCATGAAAAACACATCCTCTCCTCCATCATGTCCTAGAGGACCCCCATTAGTGCCTATGGGAATCTCCCACCCTCTGAATCAGGCAGTGTAAAATAGCACACTGCCTCCATAATCAACACCACTAGCCACATCTCCTCTCGATGGGATACATACATCTATCCATAGCTCAAGTTTTTAATATGGTACCTCATCTCTACCATCACCTCTACAAATACTTCGACTATGGACTCCTCTAATGCCTTCGAGGTGATCGAATACACCTACATCCCCACTATCGACAAGTGGAAGATCCTGTAAACATCCTCTAGGGTGATCGTGATCTCACCCGTCAACAAATGGAAGGTGTTGGTCATGGAATCCCATCTATCGATGAGTGCGACCATTAGACTACAATCTTAGGATATACGCCTATAGCTCTGGATCCCAATCAACCTCACCTCTATCATGTGATGCCACTCCACCACATTCATGCTCCCTTATATCTCTAGTAGTAACAGTGGCACCCTATGGCGCATATGTAGCTGGTCAGTAGCCTGCATCCAACAAACCACAAACTTATGAAAACCTTGACCACACCTCTCACAAAACTATGTACCCAATATCTCATCCACAACCCAAACTCTAAAGATTACCCCTTTTTCCCTATACTAGTCTCACACCTATCAAACCTCTCACCTATATACCTTTTTACCCTACCTATTGTCCCTAAACCTGCCATTACCCTTTATGGCCTACCTTTTCCCACCAACCTATGTCTTTTATGGACCCATTTCATCTTCCACCTAACTGAGATCAGTCACAGTTGACCAATATCGATCACTATTGACCGGTAGCAGTTACCCTTGACTGGAATCAGTCACCTACTGCTCGACCGATGCTAGCCAAGACCGACCAGTGTTCGCCAACCCTTAACTAATGCCGGTCTCTTTTGCACCATCCAAACCCAAAACCCCCCATTTTTTTCTCAAGCATTGACCAAAACATAACCTTATAACCTACCTTACCTTACCCTACCCTCATCCCCACTCTCATTTCACTTACTCAGGATCTTCCCTCCACCCATTTCATTCATTTTATTTCCAAATGACAATTTAATTCCTACCCAAAACCATTTTTACCCACCCCGATTTCTACAATTTATTTCAATCCACAAAAGTAAACTCAAGTAAGATCCTACCTCATCTCACTACCGACAACATAGTGGTATGTTCTATCAATGTACTGGTAGCCCAATTGAACCTTCTCCTACCTCCGTCATGACCCAAATCACCTCCTCACCTCCAACCAATAAAATCCACTGACCCAATCTTGTGGACCCACCAACCATACACCAATCATCCGCTACAAGATCTACTCACTTAGCTCTCAGTCTCACCATGTCATTTTCGTGTCTCTCATGTGCTCTTTGGAATTTTTCTACAAATGGAAAATGACAAATGATTTTGTAAAAAGTGTAATTTTCCTTTTCTATCCCCAAATCAACTTGACTGACGTCATTCAAATCGTGCCCTACTATACCGACATCTATCATTCTTCAACTAACATTAGTCATCCTTCAACTAGCATTGGTTACCTACCATTCTCATTTTTACCTCATTTTACCCATTTTTGACCCTCACTCCCCATTATCGGGCACCTTTTTCCCTAACCTCCACTTATCACCGCCTACCTACAAGCCCACATACCCTATACCTTCTCCTACCTCTGTCATGACCTAGATCACCTCCTCACCTCCAACCAATAAAATCCACTGACCGTGGACCCACCAACCACATGCCAATCACCCACTATAAGATCTACTTGCTTAGCTCTCAGTCTCACCATGTCATTTTCGCGTCTCTCATGTGCTCTTTGGAATTTTTCTACAAATGGAAAATGACAAATGATTTTGTAAAAAGTGTAATTTTCCTTTTCTAGCCTCAAATCGACTTGACTAACATCATTCAAATTGTGCCCTACTAGCATCTGTCATTCTTCAACTGACATTGTTCATCCTTCAACTAGCATCGGTTACCTACCATTCTCATTTTTACCTCATTTTACCTATTTTTAACCCTCACTCCCCATTATCGGGCACCTTTTTCCCTAACCTCCACTTATCACCACCTACTTACAAGCCCATATACCCTATACTTGTCCTTAATTGCATTTAGGGACTTGTTATTTTACCCACACCTTGGCCTTACCTATGCCATTACCTATATACCTTTACCTAAACCAATTTGTATGACCTTTGACCCTCTTTTCTCATTGTACCTTGCGATGTTGTTACACGTGTTGTTTTTCCTACCAACCTTACCTTGCCTATTGATGTGTTGTTTATCCTGGCTTGACCTTTCATGTACCAAAACATACCTAAATGTTCCTGCACCTAACCTCTATTGTGTTTCCGCACCATATCCTATACCTTGGATACCAGAATCACTTCAACCCTATTTAGATAGATTTATAAACCTTAGACAATGTAGAGTTTGAAAGCTTTTCAACCTAGTAACGTGCCGCAATTTGCAATGTGTGTGTGTGTTTAACTACCACTACCTTAGACCTTATCCCATTTACCTATTTACCTAATTTGACCTTTAACCTTTACCCAATGCACCCACTGACCTTCATTTTCCCACATCCTCATTTTATCAAACCACTCACCGCTTCCATCTTTCACCTCATTGGTTCCTATTTTGAGGGGGGTTACCTTCACCCACAATTGGGGAAACACCACCCTCACTTACACTAGACACAACCATTTCCTATTTTTTTCATTGTCACTTGCCAATACAAGCCACATGATAAAAAGGGGAAAAATGTAGACACCAAAATTGGGTCACACTCCCCTTGGTCCCCTTTTGAATAACCAACTTAAACACATTCACCTAACCATGACCCTTATACCCCACATTAATATTAATTTAATTATTTACAATTAAATTAATACTAATCCTCAGTTCATTCATTATGTAATTACTTGATTAAAACCAATTTCCACATCACCCCAACACCTCACCTAGACACCTCACCATAGACCTATTCATAGCATGCTTCCATAAGTAACTAAGACTTAGTTTAATCCTAAAAATCAACGCCTATTATTCCTCTAACCACATTTCCAATCATTAAAAGATAACATTCATTTTTATCCGTGAAAAATGGATAGACCTGACCCAAATTATTACAAGATTTTTCATTTTTAGTAAATCTAGGGAATCCCACCTTAACCGACACCGGTCATCCCAAAACCATTTTCGGTCAACCAAGAACCGTCGTCGGTTACCATATAACCATTCTAGTAACCTTGTTTGATAAGTTGGCCACATTCTTGAATTTTGGAGCAAAAGGATATCTACATGCAAGTAAGAACCAGAGCTCTTTCACACATCCAAGCAGCCATAGCCAGCATCAAGACATATCCATAGGTATCGCTCTCACAGTACCAATTTGGGAAGCACCGCTGCAGCACTAAGCACCATTCCACCAATCAACCACCATCACCACCCAATCATTGGACCTACTATATCAATAAGTTCATTTATCACCTGTGTCATTCCATCTTTATTTTGTTTATAAAGTTTTGTCATCTTTGTTGTTATTTGTGACTTGCATTCCCATTCCCCCACTATTCCTCTTTCTGTAAACTCAACCATTCCTCCACCCACATGATAAAACCACATATACCTAACTTCTACATATCTCTAAGTGTTCCTAATATCCCCACATACCTCGTCATTTCTTTTTTCATCTCTGTATGAGCTCATATCAAACCCCACAACCAGATCTTAGTGAGTTTTTATCATCCCACCTCTACCAATGCCGGTTATCCATAACCGTCGTCAGTTCTTCCTAAACCATGATCGATCATACCCGACCTACGCCAGTCTCTGTATTTGGCCATCTTATCAATAACAAAACCTAATAATATTTATCCAAGCAACCTAAGTGACCCAGAACCTGAAACTGACCTATTCCAACACTTTAACCTCTTACCCTACCTCTAGATCTAATCATAACCTAACCTGTTATATTATATTTACTTATTTTATTTGAATGAGATACCTAACTCATATTAACTACAATAGGAATTTTTTATTTACCTTATTTATCGCACTAAGTTGTATTAAATAGTGGATTGATAGCCATATAGGAAGTATCACACTTCCCGGATCTAACACTTGATGGGCATTCCACTATCATATATTATTTAACTCTTCTTTTGTGGTCTTCTTTTCTATTTCAGGTAGTTCCTCCTAGCCAAAATGAAGCTCTCATAATCAGCATCAAATCGAGAAGTCAGAAAGCATGCATAACCTTCAAACCAACCATCGCAATAGGTATTCCTCTTCATCCCATAACATTATTTGTTTTGTCACATTCAAAATGTAAATAAAATGGTGAAACAAGTCCTTTGCATTTAATGTTTTTGAACTTGGCTAGAACTACCTAGGAAGATGCATGAGGGGTTTAGCTGTTTTGAGCTTTTGTTATTTCAAGCTTGGGGTCTACATGGTTTTGTTTTAGTCCTTCAAACCTCCAGTTTGATTCTTACATGACTGTAATTCTTGCATGGCATAGAACTATTAGGATTCTATGAAAACTATAAAAATAAATAGTAAGTGTTGATGGTTTTGTTGACATTTCGTGGAAAGGAAGAAGCTATTGAAGTTTTGCTCAGAGATCTTCTGTGAATCAGTGAAGGAGAAGCGCTATCATGCATGATAGGCTCTACCCATTAAGTTGTTTTTCTTTTACTTAATTGATTCATTAAAATAACTCTTCTCTTGGGATTACTCTGGTTTTGCTTGGTAGATAAGATCACTCTGCAATGATTTTTATGTTGTTTATTGTGTTCACTATTTCAATTGCACCTGTCGGATGGAAAATGTGATCTAGGTTTTGATCTTCTTAAATTGATTTGTTAGGTTATGATATAATCTTCTACATGAGCTTGAGATGAAGTCAAAAATGTGTGAGATCTTGTTTGAGTTATTTCCATCTGTAGGTAGCTTGGTTTTCTTTAATCTTTGAATCTGGTTTTTAATTGAACTTGTTCCTCTCTGTTTGGAAACTATAGTATTTAAATTGTTAGAATACTTGACTATTGATTAAATCCTCTTGAACCTTTAGGGAATATAAAAGCTAGGTGATTCTTTCTTAAAAGGTATTCCTTGAGTGTTAAAGGAAAGATTAAAAAAATAGACGATTATGATTGTTTATGTAGTGCCCACTTCCCTTTGACACTATTTAGATATTGATCTTGCTACTGTTGATCTCATTTTGGGACATTATCATGTTTTGATTAAGTAGGATGTGTATATGTTAGATCATGGAGTATTATGGACCTTGATTTAGTTATATGCTTGATGATTATTGGAGACATTATCATATATGGATGATGATATACTGTTTGATATGGATAGGTTATTGATGTTGATTTTATACATGTGACATTCAACATTATGAGTATCTCTAGTATAGAGATTCATTGGATGATTATATAGTGGAAAAATTGAATTTAAAATGATAATGTGGAATTCTTGATATTGTTGTGATTTGGATTGACATTTATATGTTGCTTATATCATTTTGGATGTTCTGATATGGCCATGAGGCCGAAGGAGGTATTGTTATTTTGTAGGTTAAAATATCACAACAATGTCAGGGGACTGCAGACTAACCATATTGAAATTCTGGATGAACTCAATGGGGTCACCATGGAAACTGTAATTCTTTGTGTGTTGTGTTGTGTTAGGATTTCCCATGGGGGGATTTCCATTATTGTGACCATGGGATATATGTGTTTTATTTATGTGTTCCTTTTTATTAGTGTTGTATGTATTTTTTATTTGTAATGTGTTCTTTTTATTATTTAATTTAAATGTGTTAGCCATATAGTTAAACTTTACTTAAATTTAATTGGGATGTGGAATGTAAGTAATAAAGTTGGTGTCTTAGTTATTAAATTAAATTGGATTTATATCATGTATAAATATATGTTAAATAAATAAATCATCATGTCAAAAGTATGTAATAAATGAAGTCATAGATATTAATTCATGTTGTAAGAATGTGTAAGAGTGTAGTGTAGAACACTCCATCCTTTTTGGAATTCGAATTTGACCTTGGAGGCCAAATTTGGAGGCTTGTGAGACAAGTTAAACTTGTCACACACCTCTTAAAATCATCCACCAACCATGCCTATGGGTTGGAAGTAAATTTTATCCTTTATAAGTAAAATTTGAAATGACTATGTGTAAGTCTTTATTGCACTTTACTTACAAATTTTTAATTCAGTCCTTGATAAAGTATGGATTAATTTTGAGTGTGTAAGTTGTTTTTCATCTCCATTTATTGTGTTTAATTGTGAGGTTGAATTTCTCCTTTTGGGGTTGAGTAAGAATGATGTGGCATTCCACTTGGAGTCCACATCATCCTCTCCCTCCCTCTCCTTTAAAATTCAAATTCCTTCTCTTGTTTGGGTTGTTGAAACTTTGTTCTCTCATGCTTGGGTCAAATTTTTTATTGCTGTTAGAGCTTGCTTTGAAGAAGGATTTAGAAATTCTCTTGCATGCATATACTTTGTTGTTTTGGATTGCATATTTGAGCATTGAAGAATTATTGTTTTGGGAAACAATCTCCACTATGGAGAGGTAGGATTTTGTCCTTTTTATATGTTATTTTTCCCTTTTCTTGCATGAATGAAATGGTGATTATGTTGTGAGTTCATGGCTGGTTGGGTAGATTGCTTAGGGCAAGGTGTAGGAGAAGACTATGGGGATTTCACATGGGGGGGCATAAGGGATTTCCAATGGTACTTATTCTTGTGGAGGGAGTGTTGGTTTCGGATCCACCTAGGAAAATAAATTGCTTGCATTTCTTACTATTGGGGGGCATAAGAGAGAAATTTTGGGGGGGCATAAGGAGGGGTTGGGAGATATAAGGTTTATGGGATTTGGTATGTGTTATGGTGGTATGCTTTTGGTGGATGCCTAATTCCAACTTGGGAGGTATAACGAGCTCCCCATAGCTCTTGCTTTTGTTTGGCTTGCTTGAAGAAGCCTTTGTGTTGTTTGAAATGTTTAAATGTAGTTAGGAACTGATGTCTTGTTTTGAATTGTGCATTTTGTTGTTATATGCCTGTAGAAAGAAATGAGCATGTATGTGAAAGAAGCCTATGTTGCCATGTGTTGTTTTCATGCTCCATTTCAATGTGGTTGGGGCTTGGTGGCCAATGGGGAAAGATGGATTCTCCTTTCCCATTGGATGTCTTGGTTTTGTGGAGAGCATTGCCTTTCCCCCTTCCTTGTTGTGATCAAAGTTGAAAAGAAGAAGAAATCAGCATGCTGATGTTTTGAAGCTTGGAGAAGACACAGTTTTGACAGTCCCTTCATTTGAGAAAATCATTGTATCTATTCCCACCTTGTAGTAGATGAAATGTATGATTATTGTAATTGGAAGACGTCTTGTATTGTAAGGAAAATATAGAGATTCATTTGTGTAATGTAAAGAATTAGCATTTAATACTTTGTTTTCAAAATATGTGAAAAAATGAAATCTGCTCGTATTTTGTATATTGAAATTTATGGAAAGGATGAGGTTGTAAAAGTTGCAATGTTGTTGATTGAAATCAATAAAATAATTTTCATCCATATTTCTCCAATTTTTATTGTTGTCTTGAATTGGAATGATTGTTTTAAATGAAATCTCTGTTGAAAAAGGAAAATGTGTGTAGGAGAAAAAAGACAACTTTCTGTCCTTGTAAATTAGAATTTAAAATGTCAAATGTTGTCTTATTGTATTTGAATGAGAAGACAGAAAAATTAATGGTTTAGACAAAATTTGATAAGCTTCCCATGTTTTGGAAGTGGCAAATAAATTATTATAGTTGTTAATGAAATAACTATGTTCTTTTTATAAATCTGGAAATTGAATAATCAATTAATTGTACAGTTCAGATCTGCAACTTAAATTAAGTAATGAAATAATGCAATTCAGATGTAACAATCTCTAATGGATTTAATTTGACTTCAACATCAAAGAAAGACATTTTAGAACTCACAAAAATCAATTTTAGGATTTGTTGGACCGTTTTCTATCAAAAGATGTAAAATATAATAAATGCAACTCAACCCACAAATTGAACCTTAAGAATACTCTGAAACTTATCCAATATCATTCCTCCATGTTCAATTTACATGTCCAGAAGAAGGAAAATCAAAATTGAATAAATCTTACAAGTTGGAAAAATTACCAGTTTTAAATGTGAAACCCTACAGATCAATTTCTTAAAATTGACCCCTAAACCTTCACCAAAATCCTAAATTAATGATTTATGTGCAAAGAGGACCCTAAGATATTTCTGGAAAGTCCTTGTTTTCCCAATATTAAGTTCCCTATGAAATTTTATGACCATTTGAAGTTTTTACTTCAAAATGGCCAACCAAAAATAAATCTAACTATATTAAAATTAAAATTTGAACTTTGAAAAAAATTCCCCAAAAAGTTTGTGGCCCCGCAACACTCTCAGCCAATCATGTGTCACCATGTGGAACTTGGGAGGGGTGAATCTATTGAAAAACTTAACTTTTGAAAAAAATTACCTTTGGGAAAATTTTCCCAATTATCTCTGCAACCCCGCGGCCCCTCAGCCAATCACATGCTGACATGTGGCTTGGCGGGTGCACGAAAGAAATTTGAAAACTTGTCTTTTGGATCTTTAGAAAAATTTTACTTTTCCCTCCACGGCCCCGCACCCTCACTACCAATGGGGTGTTGACGTGTGTCCGAGCAGACACACGGGTCTGCGCGAGCCATTTGGCCTTTTAAAACTTTTGGTGCAAAATTTTGACTCCCTCTGTCGCTCCACCAACCCGCATCCAATCATAGGATGCCACGTGGCATTTTGGCAATGGTAGAGGAGGAAAGGAAATTTTTTTGAGTTCATACCTTGGGAAAAAATTGGAATTTTTCCCCGCAACCAATGGGCATTTGACACGTGGTACTTGGGCATCGGCGTAAACGCGGGCCATTTTTTCCGCTTAGCACTTTTTCGGTGATTGAGACTCAAAGTCAAAAAATGCTCCATTGGCTTTCCAATCCTTCTAGCTAATTGGATCATGCCACGTGTCCCCTTCATCGACACCGTCGGCGCACAGAGGTGTTTTGCGCAATGCACCTAAGGGAGGGAAAATTTCTCCCTAAAACTCTGCCTCCCCATAACTTGAGTTTTACAAGAAGTTAGGAGTACTTATTTATATGGTTAGAAAGGTGAGAAAATTTCCTATCCAATGAGCATGATTCAGGAAAGTTTTTAAGACTCTAAGTGTGTGAAAAATTAGGTTCAACCCTGTAAGCCTGTTAGGGCAGACAGGAGTGAGAATTTACTCTCCTAACTTAAGTGATGGATTTAATCCCTTGTTTTGACCTAGTGTTTGTTGAGAGATGTTGAAAAATCATTTCTACAAGTCAATCTTGATTGTGAACCTAAACCTAGTTTGTAATAACTATGTTCTTGTAACCTTCCTTGCAAACACTTTTCTTTAAAAAAAAATCCATAATTTTCCTAGCTAAACCTAGTTTGTTTCTTAGTCTCAAGTGGTAGTTTGAAGAGGGCACTACAGTTTATCTATCATTGTCTATAATTTGGATCTATATTTTTGGTTAACAAGTGTTTAACATTTCATGAACTGGTTTAAGTCATTTGGTTATGTATTTATGTCTGCAAATTTAAACTTATTTTGCTTTTCTGGAAACATACAGTTGTTTCCAAGACTTGGTTTATCGGGAATCTGTAAGGAATATATATATATATATATATATATATATATATATATATATTACTTTTCTTTCTTCTATTTCCTTGGGGTCTTTGATAACCTTGGAAGGATGACATCTGGTGCTATGAAAAAGGGAAAACACCCTTGAGTTTTAGCTACTGTTCTTTGGCATCTTTGTCAACTTGAACCTCTTAGTAGTTCCTTGACATGGTGTTGTTGTATTGTGTTGGCTTGTTTCTTGGTCCTTGGGTCATCAAACCTGGTCTTGATTCTACAAATATTAAGCAATGTTTTTTGTGAAAATGGGAAACGATTACTCTTTTTTTGGTTTAATTGTATTGTTCACTTCCTTATTTATTTGGGTCTAAGTTAGGAGGTGGGTTCAGACTTACTCTCCTGTTGAATTTTACCTTTACATCTTTGTATCTTGTGGGGAATGGTTTAATTGTTATCTTTTGGTAATCATGGTTATCTGTACCATCTCCTAGAATTATGGAAGTTAATGGATTTTTTTTCTCTTCATTCTTTCCGTCTCTTGGTTTGTGTTCACTCAATTCGATCCCTGATTTTTTCTATCTTTGGGGATTTTAGTATGGGACAATAGATATTGGACTCATCTATTTATGTTCCTAGTTACCTAATGGTCTCTTTCTAATCATGTTATAACTAAGAGGAAGTAAGCTCTCTCTATCTCTTTATCTTTAATCTTCTTTCTACTAAAAGTGTTGTCTTTCTTTAATTTGTTCCTTGATGCAACTCCTGGACCTGTTGGGTAAGATTGAGTTTGGGTTTTGCTAGGATAGTAAAACTATATTAGAGAATAAATATTTGATTTTAGTGGAGAATATTAGGATGGTTGATTGAGTTGTACCTGAATAGTAAACCTTACCATTCTACCCTCTTGACTTAAGGATAGTGTTGTTGTATCTTTTTGGGAATTGAGTGTAGTCCCATTTGCATGCCAATTTGATCGTAACCTCTAATGAGGTTTGTTTTTAGTTTGTTTTACTTACCTTAAATTATAAGTACTCTAAATTTGAGTATTAGGATACTCAAATCAAAGACACCTTTTAGACAATATGTTTGGATCATCATAAATTTATTCTTAAGTTTTTAGTTCTGATTACTGGCATCTTAGATTTTAGGATGAATTTTGGTGAATGAAATATTTTGAGGGAATTATTGTTATTTTATATTGAGCTGAACTATGGCCAGAAACATGAAAAGTAATGTATCAAAGAGTTAGTAAGGCTATGAGAAAATGTTACTTATCTGAATTATTGTGGTAATTATTTTGTTAATAAGTAATAAAATGAAAGATTGAAGTTGTATATTTAATGACTTAATCTTACTTTTGCTTTGGTATATCTATTTCTCTATCTCTTTTATTTAGGTATGGTAACTTCCTTTAGTTATGTCTATCGGAATGCTTATGACTGTTTCATAATAGCATAGTTCTTTTTATGTAACAATTAGCTAAAAGCACATCATTTTAATGTTTAGTGCTTATCATGATCAGTTCAATGAAATGACCCATACTAGCAATTTTGTAGATGGAATTTGTAAGTGATCAAAGGATAAAAGATTGTTAGGAAGTTACATTTTTTTATCAAATAGACAGAATCTTTTTATGATGAAATATGGTTCATTACTGAAATGTGCTTTATGGAAAAGAAATTTGTATTTGAAATTGATTCAAGTATTATTGTTTGGCATTAGCAATGTCTAAAGTGTTTGGACTTGTTATTGTATGAATTTTCTTGATGAATAAAAGACATGTGAAATTTTTTGTATTTTTTGTATTTCCTTTTTGGAAATCAATGAGTGGAAATGTTAATTAATCCTCTATTTTTCAGTCAGTAGCTTACTCTTTGGTTTGGAATAGAATGAATAGAGATCAATGTACTTGGTGTACTACTCTTTCTAGTAAAAATACAACTTATTAAGTTGACATTTGTGCATGGATATTCAACTACATCACTAAGGCTATATTAAATCAAATGTTTTTGGGTGAATAAAGCTATGATAATAACTTATAATATACTATGGGGTTATAAATGAACATTTACCCCTTTATAAGAAAAAGGGATGACAACTTCCATGCAATGAAACATAGACTTGTTTAAAGAACTTTTAGAAATGAATCCAAATGTTATCTTTGGATAGTGGAAGGTGTGATTCTTATTGATCAATTCCTTAATCAGAATAGGAATGATGAAAAAGAAAATAATTGGGATTAGAATTCATTCTAATGAAGTTTAATATAAAAAGAATTGATTCAGAACTTAAGTAAGATAATACTTGGGTAAGTAAATAAGAAAACATCACTTAAAGTATGTTGGATCTGTTATATAAAATATAAATATGAATGTTAATGGTATAAAAACATACCTTATGAAATGATTAGGGGGCAGGTGTATCTGCATACCTACTTCTAATTGCAGTTTTTAACTTAGAACCCTATTGTTAAAAGAACCTTGTTTCTCGGTAGGGTAACTGCAATTAATTTATACTGAGATAATTAATAAGTCATTAACTTTCTGTAAGGTATGCTTTCCCAGATGAGGAAATCTTAGATGGATGTTAACACACATTAACTACAGGGCAGTACCTTCAGGAAGACTAGGGTCTTTACGAGGATATTGTGTTTCAACACCCTTTCGATTTTATTCATCTAGACTAACATAAACTCTGGCTTGATCATATTTCTACCCTAGGTATGGATAAGGGCATGATCTTGATTTCAACTCATGTTGACTTAGGATGAATAGACATGCTCAATCAATGCAAGTCAATTGAGTATGTCTAAATACCCTTAGTCACCGTAAGTAGTCCTCCACACTAAGCCATGTTGCCCACCTTGGCTAAGGCTAAACCTTGAATTAGTGGGCTAAAAAAATTAGTGAATACCATTCTAGATAACAGATCAAGTGAGGTGAAGGATGTATTCTATTTGGCGAGTATGTCGTCTAGGAATATAAACATAAATAGTATGTTTAAAATCTTTGGCCAAAGTATCATAAGTTGTTGGTTGTGTTGTCCTATGTCACCTAGTTTAAGATGTGGGATTTCATATGAATATCAGTAACAAATATTCAGATATGCATATTATACAGAACACTTAATACCCCAAAAAGGGTAAGGGAACCAAGTATACATAGTATACAAATAATTAAGTTAACATGAGAGATCAGTATGATACCAAGTCATGAAATGAGAGATCGGTGTTCCACCGAGTCATTACAGTTGCATATGGTTATTTGTTATGATATTGATAGGCTTTGGAATGTGTGTTCTTAATTAAGTTAATTTAGAACAGAGAACATTATGTAAAAGAAATCCCTTATTTCTAAAGTCTTAAAATGGGAATGTTACATCTTGGTATCAGAGCTCAAGGTTGCAGCTCTTGGATCTATTGTGTCCATAATCTGATAAAACTTAAATTTTCTTATTAACATAAAATGGTTAGAATAAGAGGAAATGGTGCAACTAACCCACCACCCGGTGGAGAAGCAACTACTACCCAAAAACTTGATGAGATCCTTGCTACGTTGTTGGACACAAAATATTGTCTAGTTGTACTTGAACAGCAAGTAATGGGCAATGAGGAGGATGAAGAAGATGTTGGTAATAACAATCAACCACCTCCTATGGACAACGCCAATATTGGGAATTTGGGTGTTGATAACAATAATGTTTCCAATGCTAATGAAAATGCACCCAATCATCCTAAGAATAAAAAGGCAAGATTGAAAGCTGAACTCACTAATAATATAAAAAGGATAAGTCCACCTAATTTTGATGGCACTACACTAGGAGATGGAGCTGAGAACTGGCTCAATGAAATGGAAAAGTACTTTGTAATAAGAAACTTCTCTGAGGAAAAAAAAGCAATATAGGGAGCTTATCAGCTTTCCCATGAGGCATCTTCTTTGTGGGATAGTCGTAAGGCTGAGTTAAACATTGATGAAACAAACATCACTTGGGATCAATTTAAAAATTATCTTAGGCAATGATGGCTACCAAAACTTTACTATGATTAGAAAATGACTGAAATTTAGAACTTATCTCAAGGAAAGTTAATTGTAACATAGTACTGGGAGATGTTTATTAAGCTCCTTAAGTACATACCTCAATATCAAACTAACGAGAAATTCAAGATACAAAAAATTCATTATGGGTTTAAATCCCATTATAGGTGGTAAAGTGGATGTTCATAGCCCAACCACTATGGAAGGGGTTGTTGAAAAAACCATAAGGCAGGAGAAAAAATTGAAAGCAATCTTTGCCCATAAGGAAAAAATCAAAAAGAAAGTTCTAAATTTATCTTCGACCCTTTCACCCAAAAAGGGACCATGGAAGAATTTTGGCATGAAAAAAAAATGTATTACCGATAATAACAAGAAAACTGTAGCAAATAAACCTACTACTAATGTACAAAATAACTTTTTCAAGAAGAATAATAACGGACAGAAGTCCTATGGAGGAAAGAATGATAACTTTAAGGATGGAAATAAATTTGAGCCTAAGAAAGAACCTATAGTAGGTTGTTAAAATTTTAGCAAGGATCATTATGCAAATCAGTGTCCTTTGAGGAATGATGACCAAAATCAGCAGCATAAGATACATGTTGTAGCAGCTAACAAACAAGCTGAAAAGTAAGTTACACCTATTGAAGTGCCAGGTAATTTATTTGGTATACATGTTTCTATACTTTTTGATATAGGAGCTACTGAATGCTTTGTTTTTATTAAATTAGCTTCTAAATTAAAAATAAAAGTTCAAAAAAGGGATAAATCATGGGTTGTACATTATGGAAATAATGTTGTCCACACAGCTAGTATGTGTCTTTTTGGAGCAGTCCTTGACTTGCCTAGTTTTTCCACTGAATTTGTTCTTTATGTTACTCCTTTGGGATCTTATGATGTAATCATAGGTGTTAACTGGAAAGCTGAACATGAGGAAAAGGTTGATTGTTTTGAAAAACGTATTAGTTGTCTAGATGACCTGTAGAAAATAGCAAACATTCAGGAGATAAAATGTTATATTTCAATTAGGAAATTGTCAGCCATGCAGCTTAAAAGGCCAAAAACAAAGGCTACATTTTATATGCGTTAAAAATTTCTCAAAAAACTGAAGGGGATAATGACTTCTTGGAAATATACTCGATGTTACGAAATTTCAGCGATGTGTTTCCAGAAAAACTAGTCGGTCTTCCGTTAAAATAGGAGTTTTATTTCATGATTGAGATCAAGTTGGGAACCGAACCTATTTCCAAGGCACCGTATCGAATGACTACCATTTAATTGGCAGAGCTTAAGGCACATTTTCAAAAACTATTATCTAAAGGTTTGATAAGACCAAGTGTCTCACCTTAGGAAGCGCCGGTAATTTTTGTGAAAAAGAAAGATGGAACACTTAGACTATGCATTGATTATAGGATGTTAAACAAGGGAACAATCAAAAATATATATCCACTTCCTAGAATTGATGAATATTTTGATCAGATGTGTGGTGCATTAGTTTATTCTAAGATATATATTTGATCTAGATATCATCAGTTAAGAATCAAGGATGAATATATTCATAAAACAACTTTCAGAACAAGGTACGGACATTATGAATTCACAGTTTTACCATTTGGTTTGAAAAATACACCTGCAAATTTTATGAATTTAATAAATAATATTTTTCAAGAATACTTTGACAAAATTTTGTTTGTATTCTTTAACGATATTCTCATATATTCTAAAATCATTGATGAGCATCATGACAATTTTAAGATAGTTCTGGAAATCTTAAGAAAGAGAAGGTTGTATGGTAATTTTTCCAAATGTTCTTTCTACAAAATGGAAGTGCACTATCTGGGACATGTCATAAGTAGGGATGGAATAACTGTAGATCCCTCAAAAATCATTGCAATAACTAAGTGGCATGCACCTAAGAATGTACATGAAGTTAGAAGATTCATGGGTCTTGTTGGTTACTATCAAAATTTTGTTAAAAACTTTTTGAAGGTCATTGCACCAATAACTTTGTTGCAGAAGAAAGATAAGAAATTTGTGTGGAATGAAAAATTTAAATCTACTTAAGACTCTAAAGGATCAATTAACATCTACACCTATTTTGGTTGTACCTGATCCTAATGGAGACTTTACTGTAGTAATAAATGCTTCTGGGGAAGGTCTTGGAGGTATTTTGTTGCAAAATGAGCATGTTATAGCATATGAAAGTAGAAAACTCAAGTTACATGAACTGAACTATGTTCCCCATGACCTATAGTTTTTGTCATTATTCATGCTCTTCAAGTATGGAGGCATTATCTTCTTGGTAGACCTTTTGAACTAAAGACTAATCATCTTGGGCGGAAGTATATTTTCACTCAACCAAATCTAAATGCAAGACAACAAAGATGGTTAGAATTTCTATCTCAGTATTATTTTGACATAATTTACATAAAAGGAAAGGAAAATTGAGTGGCAAATGCACTATGTTATAGGAAACATATTTCTTCACTTATAATGTTGAGAACTCAGTTTAAGGATGAAGTAAAAAGTGTTATGGAATCGGATTCTTATTTTTAGCAAGTAAAAACGGAACTTGTTGCAGATCCAAATGATGTGAGATATAGAAGTTTTCACTTGGATGATGAAGCAATCTTGAGATTTGAAAATAGATTATATATACCTTTGTTAAATGAATCAAGAAGGAAATTGTTAACTGAATTTAATAATTCACCTTTTTCTGGACATCCTTGCATTACGAAAATGCTTGCAGATATAAAACAGTAATATTTCTGGAAAGGGATGAAAAGGGATGTAATTGATTTTGTGACACACTACTTAGAATGTTAGCATCTTAAGGTTGAACATATGCATCCAGCTGGTTTATTATAACCTCACAGCATATTATAGTATAAATGGTAAGTAATTAGCATGGATTGTGTTCAAGGGTTGTCAATGTCAAGAGATAAACATGGTGTTATTCTAGTTGTTGTTGATAAACTAACAAAGGTAGCACATTTTATTGTTGGTAATCTTAAAGATGACTCACCTTTTTTGGAAAAAATATTTGTGCATGAAATTTTGCATGGAGTACCTGAATTGATCATATCGGATAGAAATCCAAGAATGGCATCTAGATTTTGGAAAACACTTAATGTAGCCTTAGGGACTAAACTAAGTTTTAGTTCCACATACCATCCAGAAACAGATGGGTAGACTAAAAGAGTTAACCAAGTTTTGGAAGATATATTACGAATGTATTGCATGGATCAATAGTACAAATGGGAAAATTACCTCCCATTAGTTGACTTTTCTTATAACAACATGTATCATGACTCTCTGAAAATGGCACCTTTCAAAACATTATACAGAAGGAAATGAAAAACTCCAATCAGTTGGAATAGCATAGAGGACATAGAGGTAATTGGACCTGCTGAATGGAACAACAAGTAAAAATGATTCGTGAATGTTTGAAGGAAGAATCAGATAGGTAAAAATGTTATGCAGACTTAAAAAGGGTTGACAAGAAATTTGATCTTGCTGAGAAGGTATTTTTACGGGTTAAACTAAAAAAGAGTTCTATAACTTTTGTCGAGGTTGCCAAGTTATCACCTCGTTATGTGGGACCCTTTGAAATTGTTGAAATAATCAGCCCTGTTGCTAATCATTTAGATTTACCTCCTGCTTTATCATGAATGCATGATGATTTCCATATTTCTTTACTTAAGAAATACGTTTCAGATTTATCACATGTGTTAAATTGGAATTCCTTGCAGTTCCAAGACCCAGGATTAATCGTGGTTAAACCCATCTAAGTGCTAGAAACTTTCCAGTTACACTTAAGAAATCATTAAATAAGTCAATATAAGGTCCAGTGGGACCAGTTTAACAAAGAAAGTGCAACCTGGGAAAACCTCGAAGATATGAAAATTGTTTTTCCATATTTATTTGAATAGAATTGATTATGTTGATTGATAAAAATTGAATATTTTATTCTGAGTATATCAATAAACCTGCCAGTTTTGGGCAGATACTAAACTCTTTAGTACTGAAACAGCTATTTTAATGTCGAATAATTATGAAAATTTGATTTTCTCAAATATGGTTATGTTATGAACTTACGAATGAAATAATTATATCTTGGTTATATTCTTTATTGAATTTATTTTTGACTAAGTTAATCATCAGGACGATGATACTTTTTAGGAGGGACGTATGTAGCGCCTCCAAACATGACTAGTACCTATGATGATTTCTACTTTAAAAGTTACAAACATTGATAGGTGATTTTTTCTTAAGACGGCGTACTCTTATGACTTTGGAAATCATGTTTGCAATAGAAAATAATTCATCTATTGAACAGGTACATTCTGTCATATTTTTGCTTAATTAAAAATGAAGCAATTCATCTTTGTTATACAGGATAAATTCACTGCATGAGATTATGAATTTTAGTTTTAGTTTTCATAATTTAAGAAGAATCAAACTACATTATCTTGGATCAATTCCATTGATCCAAGGTATGCTTCTAATTGGCATGTCTTGTTGACATGATGTCTAATTTAGACAAATGGAATAAGTTCTGGATCTGGAATGTGTGAGGGTTGGTAAATGACCCTCTTCATAGATCTTTGCTTCATATTGAATCCAGTAACGATTCTGGTTATTCTTTTATATTATTTTTAGGATGAGATGTCATTGGAGAGCTTAAGACCTAATATAAATAAGTTTTAAAACTAATGAATTTATCCTAGGGGTTAAACCTGACGAAAGCTTTTGTGACTTATGCTAATTGGGAAGGAAAAAGGATTAGGAGGGACCTAGACTTATACTATGGAACTACCTATGGACCTATGTTGTTTTCCTAAATTAATTTTAACCTAACTTAAAGTATGGCTAACCTAAAGGGGGCCTGTGTAATGACATGGACATTGGGTGGTGGTGGCATTGGTTTCAAGATATTAAATGGGATTTAATACATTCTTATATCTTCCTACTGCCAACTTTGGCATGGGCATTGGAAAAGTTAGGAGAGGCTGAGTTGGCACCTCCACCGAGTTTGGTTGCATGCAAAATTTTAAATTTACACATTGTTAAATGTGGAGATGGTGGTGGCATGGTAATTGGAGGGAACTGATAGTCCTTTGCATTTAATGTTTTTGAACTTGGTAAAAACTTCCTAGGAAGATGCATGAGGGGTTTAGTTGTTTTGAACTTTTGTTGTTTCGATCTTGGGCTCTGCATGATGTTGTTTCAGTCCTTCAAACCTCTAGTTCGATTCTTGCATGACTATAATTCTTGCATGGCATAGAACTATTAGGATTCTATGAAAAATATAAAAATATAGAGGAAGTGTTGATGGTTCTTGTTGAAATTTCGTGGAAAGGAAGAAGTTATTGAAGTTTTTCTCAGAGATCTTCTGTGAATCAGTGAAGGAGAAGCAATATCATACATGATAGGATCTACCCATTAAGTTGTTTTTCTTTTACTTAATTGATTCATTAAAATATCTCTGATCTTGGGATTAATCTAGTTTTTCTTGGTAGATAAGATCACTCTGCAATGATTTTTGTGTTGTTTATTGTGTTCACTATTTTAAATTCACCTATATGATGGAAAATGTGATCTGGGTTTCAATCTTCTTAAATTGATTTTCTAGGTTATGATATAATATTTTGCATGAGCTTGAGATGAAGTCAAAAATGTGTGAGATCTTGTTTGATTTGTTTCCATCTATAGGTATCTTGGTTTTCTTTAATCTTTGGATCTGGTTTCTGATTGAACTTGTTCCTCTCTATTTGGAAATTGTAGTCTTTAAACTGTTAGAATACTTGACTATTGATTAAATCCTCTTAAACCTTTAGGGAAGATAAAATCTATGTGACTCTTTCTTAAAACATATTCCTTGAGTGTTGAAGGAAAGATTAAAAAAAATAGATGAGTATGGTTGTTTATCTATCATTGTCTATAATTTGGATCTGGGTTTTTCTTGACAAGTGTTTAACGTTTCATGAACTGGTTTAAGTCATTCATTTATGTATTTAAGTCTATAAATGTATACTTCGTTTGCTTTACTGGAAACATACAGTTGTTTTCAAGACCTAGTTTTTGGGAAGCCGTAAGGAATATATATATATATATATATAACTTTGTTTTCTTCTATTTCCTTGGGGTCTTTAATAACCTTGGAAGTATGGCATCTAGTGCTATGAAAAAGGGAAAACACCCTTGAGTTTTAGCTACTGTTCTTTGGCATCTTTGTCAACTTGAACCTCTTGGTAGTTCCTTGACATGGTATTTTTGTATTGTGTTGGCTTGTTTCTTGGTCCTTGGGTCATCAAACCTGATTTTGATTTTGTAGATCTTAAGAAATGTTTTCGTGAAAAGGGGAAATGATTACTCCTATTTTGGTTTAATCGTATTGTTCACTTCCTTACCTATTTGGGTCTAAGTTGGGAGGTGTGTTCAGAATTGCTCTCCTGTTGAATTTTTCCTTTACATCTCTGTATCTTGTGGGGAACGATTTAATTTTTATCTTGTGGTAATCATGGTTATTTGTACCATATTCTAGAATGATGGAAGGTGATGGATTGTTTTCCTCTTCATTAGTTCCTTTCTCCTAGGTTTTTTTCGCTCAATCCAATTCCTAATTTGTTCTTTGTTAGGGGATTTTGGTATGGGACAGTAGAGATTGAACTCATCTATTTATGTTCCTAGTTACCTAATGGTCTCTTTCTAATCATGCTAGAACTAAGAGGAAGTAAACTCTCTCTATCTCTATATCTCTCTATCTTTAATCTTCTTTCTGCTACAAAGTGGTGTCTTTCTTTGATCTGTTCCTTGATGCAACTCCTGGACCTATTGGGTAAGATTGAGTTCAGGTTTTTCTAGGATAGTAAAACTGTAGTAGAGAATAATTTGATGGATTATTTTGGTTGGTTGGAATATTTATGAGTAAATATTTGATTGTAGTGGAGAATATTGGGATGGTTGATTGAGTCGTACCTAAATGGTAAACCTTACCATTCTACCCTCTTGACTTAAGGATAGCATTTTTGTATCTTTTTGGGAATTGAGTGGAGTCCCATTTTCATGCTACTTTGATCTTAACCTCTGATGAGGTTTGTTTTTAATTTGTTGGACTTAACTTAAATTAGTACTCTGAATTTGAGTATTAGGGTAATTTTTGGGAATTGAGTGTAGTCCCATTTTCATGCTACTTTGATCTTAACCTCTGATGATCTTAACCTCTGAATTTGATGAATTTTTGGGAATTGAGTGTAGTCCCATTTTCATGCTACTTTGATCTTAACCTCTGATGAGGTTTGTTTTTAATTTGTTGGACTTAACTTAAATTAGAAGTACTCTAAATTTGAGTATTATGGTACTCAAATCAGAGGCACCTTTTAGACAATATGTTTGGATCATCATAAATTTATTCTTAATTTTTTAGTTCTTATTACTGGCATCTCAAATTTTAGGATGACTTTTGGGGAATGAAATATTGAGAGGGAATAATTGTTGTTTTATCTTCAGCTGAACTATGCCTATAAACATGAAAAGTAATGTATCAAAGAGTTAGTAAGGCTATGAGGAAATGTTACTTATTTGAATTATCATGGTAATTCTTTTGTTAATAAGTAATAAAATGGAAGGTTGAAGTTGTATATTTCATGACTTAATCTTACTTTTGCTTTGGTATATCTATTTCTCTATCTCTTTTATTTAGGTATGGTAACTTCCTTTGGTTATGTCTACCGGAATTCTTATGATTGTTTCATAACAAGTAGAGTTATTTTTATGGAAAAATTAGCTAAAATCACATCATTTTAATGTTTAGTGATTATCATGCTCAGTTCAATGAACTGATTCATGCTAGCAATTTTGCAGATGGACTTCATAAGTGATGAAATGAGAAAAGATCTTTAGGAAGTTACATTTTTTTATCAAAGAGACAGAATATTTTTATGATGAAATATGGTTCATTACTGAAATGTATTTTATGGAAAAGAAATTTGTATTTGAAATTGATTCAAGTATTATTGTTTGGCATTAGTAATGTCTGAAGTGTTTGGACTTTTTATTGTATGAATTTTCTTGATGAATAAAAGATATGTGAAATTTTTTGTATTTTATGTATTTCCTTTTGGCAATCAATGAGTGGAAATGTTAATTAATCCTCTACTTTTCAATTAGTAGCTTACTCTTTGGTTTGGAATAGAATGAATAGAGATCAGCATACTTGATGTACTACTCTCTCTAGTGAAAATGTAACTTATTAAGTTGACATCCATGCATGGATATTCAACTATATCACTAAGGCTATATTAAATCAAATGTTTTTGGGTGAATAAAGCTATGATAATAACTTATAATATACTATGGGGTTATAAATGAACATTTACCCCTTTATAAGAAAAAGGGAAGACAACTTCCATGCAATGAAACATAGACTTGTTTAAAGACCTTTTGGGAATGAATCTGAATGTTATCCTTGGATAGTGGAAGGTGTGTTTCCTCTTGATTAGTTCCTTAACCAGAATAGGACTGGATGAAAAAGAAAATAATTGGGATTAGACTTCATTCCAATGAAGTCTAATATAAAAAGAAATGATTCATAACTTAAGTAAGCTAAGACTTGGGTAAGTAAATAAGAAAACATCACTTAATGTATGTTGGATCTGTTATATAAAATATAAATATGAATGTTAATGGTGTAAAAACATACCTTATGAAATTATTAGGGGGCAGGTGTATCTGCATACCTACTTCTAATTATAGTTTTTAACTTGGAACCCTAATGTTAAAATAACCTTGTTTCTCAGTAAGGTAACTGCAATTAATTTTTACTGAGATAATTAATAAGTCATTAACTTTCTATAAGGTATGTTTTCCCAGATGATAAAATCTTCGACGGATGTTGACACACATTAACTGCAAGGCAGTACCTTTGGGAAGACTAGGTTCTTCACAAGGATATTGTGTTGTAGTTGACATGTTTCAACACCCTTTTGAGTTTGTTCATCTAGACTAACATAAACTTTGACTTGATCATAGTTCTTCCCTAGGTAGGGATAAGGGCATGATCTAGTGTCGAGGTCAACTCACATTGACTTAGGATGAATAGACATGCCCAATTGATGCAAGTTAATTGAGTGTGTCTAAATACCCTTAGTCACCGTAATTATTCCTCCACACTATGCCATGTTGCTAACCTTGGCTAGGGTTAAATATTGAACAAGTAGACTGAAAACATTCAGTGAAGACCATTCTAGATAAAAAATCAAGTGGGGTGAAAGACGTATTCCATTTGATGAGTATGTCATCTAGGAATATAAATATAAATAGTGTGTTTAGAATATTTGGCCAAAGCATCACAATATATTGGTTGTGTTGTCCTATGTCACCTAGTTGAAGAATCAGGATTTCAAATGAATATCGGTAACAGATATTCAGATAGGATTCTTAAACAGAACACTTAATACCCCAAAAAGGGTAAGGGAATCAAGTATACGTAGTATACAAATCATTAAGTTAACATGAGAGATCAGTATGATACCAAGTCATGAAATGAGAGATCGGTGTTCCACCAAGTCATTACAGTTGTATATAGTTTTCTGTTATGAGATTGATTGGCTTTGGAGTGTGTGTTCTAAATTCAGTTAATTTAGAACAAAGAACATTATGTAAAAAAAAATCCCCTAATTTCTAAATTCTTAAAATGGGAATGTTACACCTCCCTTATTTTCTTCTAGTATTGCACATAAACTCAAAATTTCACGCACTAGTCCTCTATTAAACAATTCTTGTAATTTTTTTTGTACTTATTCAATTTATTCTAGATTCATTATATATGACTTATTTAGAATAATAGCTTCTTGTATCATGTCTATCGTGTGACTGATAGTGTGCACTGACATTAATCTCTGTAGTAACTCTCTTGCCAAAATTTTCAAAAACTCTTATAGTGCCTTGAATATTTCTATAATTTTCTCTTCCTTATCATTTTAACCTCTACATATTTTCTTTGGTACCAATGAATAACATGCATTATCCTCCTCATCTCCTCATAAGAATTATTTTCCTTATATAAATAATAATCTCATGTAAAATCCACCGCGCAGCTCTCCCTTTTTCTCATCTTTTAGCAGGGACAAGTTTAACATACACTGATATTTATCAATATGAATGATATTATTGTACCCATTATGGACATCCTTACATTCATAATGTCAAGGTATCCCTAGTATTAGGTGATAAACATCCATTTGCATTACATCACATAGTACCTCATCACAATAGTTTCCAATATAGAATCCCAAAATACTTTTCTCATTCACAAGAACCTTGCATCCTTTATGTATATATGAAATTTTATAGGGATTGGGAAGCAAAATCCTCTTCATTCTGAACTTCTCTATTTCATAGGAAACAATATTGTCTTTTCTCCCACTATCCATAATCACTTTACATAATTTTAGTTTGGACTTGCAAATGGTCCTAAACAAGTTCGTTCTCTATATAAGTTTTTTTTCCTTTTTTGATGTTTTCAACAATACCTTCTTAATCATAAAAACTTATCTAAACTCGATTTTCTTGGAATTTTCTACAAATCCCACTCATTCTACATCTTTATGTACCATATGTGTACCAACTTATATGTACCTACACGTGAATTCACTTTGTGCATTTGGACATTCAAATTCACAATGCCCTATGATTCCACACTTAAAAAATGTTTCATAGAATCCTCTTCCCCATCCTTGAATAAATATTTTGTGTTCTCTTAAAGAGTACGATGTTTATTCATCTTGCATGCTACCCTAGGATGATGGCTGCACACTATTGTTCTCATCTTCTCATGATCTATTATATCCTCAGTCACTTCCCCCTCTATCATACACATTGTAGCTTCCTCTTTTGGCTACGTTATGACTCCTATATGTAAATTTATTTCCCACCTTCGAATATAGTTGATAGGGTTCTTCCACTATTTGAATGCATAACATGTTGAGTTCTTCTTAAATTCCAAAATTTAAGCCATTAAGATATCACAAAAAAATTTCATGGTCAACCTCCACATGTCCAGATCGTATCATGATCTTATGAAATTACTTGGTGTAATATTAAACTAACATCTCCTTTTGTCTCAAGTTTTGCAGCTTTTTAAACAAGATCATTTGGTATTCTAATGAAAAGAACTTACTCCTCATTTTTGTGACCATACGATCCCATTGCACTATCTTGTCTTTACCTCTTCTTCACCGTTCATTTTGCACATCTTTCCACCATAATTTTACATATTCCCTTAGCTTATTTTTTTATACTCTGATGTGTCATGGGTTGAAAAATTATTCAAATTCAAATTATTCTTCCATAATTTTCATCTAGTCTCTGAATTCCTCTAGATATAATCTTCTAGAAAATGACAAAACATCCATTCTTATCCCATGATCCAATTTAGAAAATGCTTGAATTAATCACACCTCTCCCACGTCTATGAATTCATCCTTATCTTGTACATCCTCAACAACCTCTACATTGGGTGTGTTTTTCCTTAGTGTTTCATATTCTTCATCAATTTACACATTTGGTGCTACAAATATTATTTGTCTATCTTTCTCAATGGCTTCAAGTCTTGTTCTCTCACCCCTTAGATTTTCCATCACTTTCTCTAGTGCTCACATGATAGATGCATTAGCTACATTGACAACCTTGGTTGAGCCCACATTGGTAATTATTCTTGTTGGCATCTTCTCTCCTTATCAATTAGTTACCTCACAGCCAATGGTCTACCAGTACTTCACCTCCCAACCTAACTTCAAGGTATGTAGTTATTCTTTGATAGCAATTAACGATGTACTAGTCAAATCAAATTGAACTTGGAATGTTTACAAAATAAACATAGGGGAAATTCACGATAGAACTTAGATTTATTCTTTAAATTTGTACAAAATTTAAAATATCCAATCCTCTATAGGAATTAACAATCTACATTGCTATATGGGTGATGGATCCAAAAGCCTCCCAAAAAACCTTTTTCTCAGAAGTCCCAAAAGTCCCTTAATCATGACACTAGGAAGGTATTTATAGATCCTTTTTCCTTCCCATAAAAAATTTGAAATCCCTTCTAGAATCCTCTCAGAATATCACTCAATCTTGAATTTGAATGTTTATGCAAAAATGACATCTAACTATATATGGAATTGGTAGGTGAGATAATTCCATATCAAATTTTATGTCATTGCTAACTTGACGGTTCTCTCTAGCCACCTTTGATTCCTGACCATCTTCATGTGTCCTTTTTTTATTTTTTGTGCACAAAAAATTGTATAAGTTCCATGTGCCCTAAGATATTTCCATGTGTCATTATTGTTCCTTGTCAAAACATTTAAGCACTTTAGAATCTCTTCCATTTCTCACGAGCACAAAAAACTTCCAAAATACATGCAATTACCTGAACTTTGTGATGCTCTTTCATCATATGTCGTGCCTCACAAGTAGAGCATGTGATTTAGTGGACTTTAGTGTACCCATACAAATTATTTCATCTTGTTCCTAAGTCAAGACAACAACAAAATCATCAAAGGAGGACATTTTCCATTTTTTCCAAGTGCCCTTTCTATTGCACATATGATATAGATGAAACTAGAATAGTCAAGACCTAGTTTTTCAAGGACAGAAAGAATAATTTGTGAGTCCTTTTTATCAATTCCACATTCTTTTAGTTATATTCTCACATATTTTAACTTGGTGAAGTAGTCCTGAAGTGTGTCAAAACTACTAGGACTAAGACTAATCAGCTCATTTTCTAGTTTTTTACCTCTCATTTCATCCTATTTCCCAGTTGTTCTAAGGTTACCCATACATCCTTGGGTGTCTTGGTAGCAGTTATTTTAAATCACAAATTTAGTGACACATGAAGGCACACAAAAATATATGATTCATCAAACTTTTCAAACAATTTCTCTTTCTTTGTAGTAATTGTTCGTTCAATTTTCAAACTCATAGTTATCCTATAGAACTTGTTCTTTAAAGAGAGAGACATGGAAATATTATGTTTATGATAGTTAAAGGGAGTAAGTAAAACAACTTAATTGGGATCTATTTACAAATTTGAGTGTGTTTTCAAAAGAAAATAATGAATGCAGAAATAAGATATCACAATATTTTTTACACCCCCTTGAACTTATAGAGGTTTAAGAGTATAAAGCAAGAAAATACCTCCAATGTGTAGAGGTTAAAAAAACTCCTAATTTTGAAAAAATGGCACCTCAAAAGGAGCGATTAGCTGAAATTTATAGCAAATCAAAGTTTCATCCATGTTAAACACCTTGATAATTATGAAATGTACTAATTTAAAGTTGTCAACTTTCTCAACACTTTTAATTACTTGAAAAGGTATACATAAAGTTTTTGTACATGCTTGAAATAATTTTTTAATGTTTTGACCTTGCTAGAAACCTTTTAAAACCTGAAACACACTATCATATTTTTATACTTAACAAACAAGTCCCAAAACACATTGATTAAATTTTATATTTGTGCACCCTTTGTCAGGGTTTTGCACTTGTCGAGCACCTCTAGAAACCTAAAATAAGTTGTTAGGATTTTTGACTTGACAAACAAGCTGCAAAAACCAAACCATGTTGAAAAATTGTCAGAACCTGACACATGCCAAGCAGATGTTGGAACTCAAAGTATGTCAAACATGTTGGAAAACCCAAAACACTAGGAGTTGGGTGGAGTTTGAAGCTTTGACCATAGATTGCAAGTTCAATTCAAAGTTTGAGATGTCATGAAAACATAAAACACTAGGCATTGACTGGGGGTCAAGGGTTTGACTATAGATTGGAAGTTGTGTCGATCAACACAAGAGGCCTGAAATCTTGAAATACACTTAGATGATTTTTTTCACTTGTCAAGCAGACTGAAAATCCTGAAATACATTGGGGTTAGTTTTTTGACTTGATGAACAACTTGAAAAATCCTAAAATACACACAAATGGAAATAAAACTATAGGGAACACCCCATATCATGACCAAACCTCAAAAAAATCCATAAAAAATTGATTTCTTTGGGAGATCGAGGGATTTTAATAAATCTTGAGGTTTTTGACTTTTTTTGAAACACCACAAAAATTTTGTAAACCCTCAATAGTGAAATTAACAAAAATTACACATAAACTTGTCAGATTAAAAAAAATTGAATAATACCACAACTAACAAAAATTTAGAATCATTTTACCATCAAGAATTTGATATCATATCATCGTTTCCACTAGAATATTTGATAAAGAATGCTTGCACACATGTAGTTGGATGAATTCCAATAAGATCTAACAAGTAATGCAATATGAAATTAAATCATAAAATAATAATGGAGAAAAATCAAGAACCTCTTAATAGCTCAAGAGGTGTGTACAAATAGGAATGTTGTGTAACTCCGTTATAATATTCCCATAATAGGAAGGGGAGTTACACTGCATAATGGGAATGTAACTCCTATGACATGCTATGACATGTAAGGCATGTCATAGTAACTCTTATGATGCACAGTAAACCTAAGCAAGAAGAGTCACCAAGGATGAGGAATTATTCCATGTAAATAAATACGAGGAAAATAATATCCTACAAAGATAGTTCAAAATTAACCAACAAAGCTTCATGTATTACTGAATCAAGTTCTATCGAGTGACATTACTATAAGTAACAGATATAATGATAACTTTTTGGATGTCATGCTAAATAGGTTGGATAATTTAAATGGTGAATCCCAATATTATTATAAAAAATGGGCTAGATATAAATACCTTAGTGTTGTTACAAAATTCTGAAAAAGATAAGGTTGTGGTAAGTTTTACTCTTTTTTGAATTTAAATTTTACATATTTTAATTTTTAGCTAATAATATTTCTTTGTTCAAATTTGTAAAAATATGAAAATTTAAATAATGAAGCATTAGTCTTGGATGTTCACCTCAATAATGCACACAAAAATTTAAATGTTGTTATTTCTTTGAAGGAAAAACTAGTGATCCTAAATTAAAATAACATGTTGAATAAAATAATTAAGGAGAATGATATGGATCTGTAAATATTGTTTAAGAAGAAATTTGATGCAAATCCTAGTTTTCTTTCAACAAGTGATGCGATTGATAAAAATCAGGAAAATCTTACCAATATCATTTTCATAGACGAGGATCTAATGAAATCAGGAGAATTAAAATATGATACAAGACCAAAGGGATCATAAACAATAGTGGAAACAATGAGATTCACTCCTCATTGCCAGTGAGAATGATTGTATTTCCTTATACTTCAATATTTATAAAATAATTGAGGTATAAATCTTAGTTGAGATATATTACACTTTTGTAAATGTTTTTTTAATACTCCTTAACACTATATCAATGTATAGTGTTTACATAACTTCTACGGTGTTTTCTTTTTCCTAACAATGTGAAAATTAATATAGGATTTGTCTCAATAACTATTGTGTTCATAACATATATTGCAAATATAAATAAATAAATAAAATATTTGTAAATCGAAATAAGGATGCTAAAATCATTTTGTAATATATATATATATATATATAACTATAACAATTTCATATGAAATTTTACATGAGAATAAATATTTATAATACATACCAAGCTAAAACTTGGGCAATTGGAACAATCCTTGCTCAACCCTTTATTCATAAATGACATGTTTATCTACCATCTCATGAGAATATTCACTTCTTAGATAAATAGTAAGACCATCTTTGTTACTCTTTATATTAATGACTCGTCTTCTTTCAGTGAGTGAAATCCAAATAGAAAGTTCCCTTTCATAAGGAAACGTGTCCACGGGATAACACAAAACATACAATCTCAAACATGTCTATATATTTTCATCAAATATGTTCCAAAGTTTTGATTTAAAAAATATAATGTAGTAAAGAGAATTTCATCTTCTACAGATCAAGAAATCATAGTGTGGAAAAGCTCATAAAATCAAAAATATTCACTAATATTTTCCTGCGAAATGTTACTAGGATACAATTTTTTCCATAGCCTTGTAATAGCATCATTTTTCATTGGTTCATTTAGATATCTATTTTCATCTATTAATGAAAACTTCAAAATTTTACAAGTCATGGGAAAATTTTCATGTTTGGGTCCTTGTTCCCCTCTTTCTAAGCCCCACAATCCAAGGAGTTTTTCATTTTTGCAAAATTGGAGGAAAAATGGGATAAATTGGTTTTTCAAGGGACATGTGGAATAGTTCCTCTTGTTGATAGGGTTCTTCATTGATTTTTTACAAGAAGGCATAAATAGAGATAAAGATGTGAAAGACTGTGAAAGATGTGAAAGACTGTGAAATTTTTGGAAGACTATGAAAGTCGTGAAATACTATGAAATCCATTAAAGACTGTGAGAGTTGTAGAGTAATGTTAAATATGCGAAAGCCTATGAAATCCGTAGAAGGCTATGAAAGCTGCAAAAGATTGTGAAATCTGAATATGACTGTACAATTCATGGAATATTGTAAGAACTGTGAAGGCCTACAAGAATCCGCATAGATAATACAGAGTACAAAATGAACAATATAGAGTCACCACCAAAGGAAGTGACTTTTGGAAAAATGGCATAGTGAAGATATTTATTTTGATTGAATGTAATAGTTAGATAAGGTTGGTGAATACAAGAAAATAGAGATCTAGGTATGTAAATGAATATGGAGATATGGATATATACTTGTGAATATAGAGATAGAGAGACTAGATATAAAAGAGAAGGAATGTATGATGTAATTAACAGAAAAGTGTATGAGATAGATGTGTAAAACATATATAATAGTTATATTGAATAAATAAAGAGATATTTTTTGTGTAATGAGTAATGAATACTTTTGTTATATGATTTCTTTATAGTTTACATTTCAACATGAACCATACTCCTAGTATGACCTAAAAAAATAAAGAATTACTTAACCCTCAAAATACAGTCGAGGATTAAGGTTGAAGCTTTTGTTCCACATGTTCCCTGCATCACTATCTTAGCCACATTACACTTGAAAATCGGTGGAATCAGGTTATTTTGGCACATTAATAAATTCTCCTATGTTCCTCTTGTTCCCTAAAACTCCTCCATACATGAACCCTTGATAATAAACTTGCATATGATATATCGGGCATAGAAAACATTGAAGGAACATTTTTTTCATTCTTTTTGTTCACTGAAATCCTTATTTTTCCAAATTCAACAATGAATCAGTGGCACCGGTTATGTTATCCCTCAACAAAACTCCTTGAACAGTTCCACACTTCCCCACATTCCCCGCAAAACCAAAAAAGATAAAAATCATTGAGATCGCTTAAGTCATGATATGAGGAATTGAGGGAACTATTCCTCTATTCCCTCAATTCCTCATATCACCACCTAGGCCACCAAGAAAAGAAAATTAACAAGTTGATAATTGAAGGCACTCAAGGAATGCTTAATTTTTCCTCCGGTGCTCTGAAACTCTGTTTGGGCTGACTACCATGTTGTTTTTCAAAACTCTCAAAATTTATCAAAGTAAAGATGTAAATGAAGGTTTCATATTTTATTATCTCTAATGTAATGTTTAAATAATTTATTCATGCTAAATAAATGTATTTTGAACTCAAGTTATGTAAATTAGAGTTTGGGTGAGTTAAGGTCAAAAATAGTTAAAATAACTACTTTCGGATCAATGAGCCTATAAAATGTTTGATTTATAACTGTAAAGGGGGGATGTTAGTATAATTGATGTAAGAGCAAAGTATATTGATTAAAGATAATTTCTGCCCTTCTCCTTCCTTTTCTCTCTTTCTTGGTCTCATTCTATGTCATTTATATACTATATAACTATGAAACTTTGCATTCACCCTAATGAAACCCTAAACTTTACAAAGAAAATTGCATGACTAAATAAGGAAAGCTAATACCATTTCCATCCATCTAGCCAAGGTTCTAATATTAGGAATATAACATTAAGGTAGAAGCTTAAAATAATGCTTAACTAGTATGAAAATAATACAAAATCTAACTAAACATGCCTACTAATATGCTTGAATTACCTAACATGGGCCTAAATAGACCTAAGAGGGAAGTCAAATTGTTATGGTTGCTACTCCAAACAAGGTGAAATGACTTCTCCCAATGACTAATTGGTCATTTTGGATATCCATCTACTAACCCCATTGAAGGATTTAAGAAAGGATTGAACTTGGCTATATATCATATTTATTATATGAGATGCAAATCAAAGCATGGTGTAAAGTATAAAGGAATGAGGTGCACCCTTTTTATCATTTTCCTTTTGGGAGAAACTTGTATTTTGGTGCATGTGGGACTAAAAGCCCCAAATTAGATTATATTTTCTAATCATGATTAGTCCTTTCTAATCACAATAATTGAATTACCAAGTGATTAAGAGGTGTGAAGCCTTAATCAACCATTTAGAGTCAACTAGGAGGCTAGGATAAGCTTTTAAAGCTTGTTGAGATGTTGTGGAGGTGAATGGGTGATTTTGAGTGGTTAGAAGAGGTGTTTGAGTCAATACTAGGTTATATTGACCAAAACAAGGGTAATATAGGCTTAATTAGCTAATAAACACTAATTATCTATTTTGAAGAGTATTTTGACTTACGATTCACCGTAAAGTGGCATCCTAAATGTGAAAGGGGTTATGCAATCAAAAAATAATTGTTAATTAGCAAAGATCACTAATTATAACGGAATTGGCAAGAATGAGAGTGATTTGCATGTGTTTTGGCAATAGGATTGCAAAAGTAGAATTTAGGTGTCTACACACCCTTCTCTATCAAAAATCATTAAACTTTATGTTGATGGTATATGGTTTAAGAGGGATAATTTATATAGTATGTGAATGTCTACATTCTTAATATCATTTAACATGAAATAGTAGGATAAACATTGTTTCCTTCTTATTTGAAATTGGTGTTTTCAATTCCTCCCTCTCAATCTTCTTATTGTTCTAAACTCCTCTATATTTAGTCTCATGATCCTTACACAATAAAGATGGTGTCCTCACACAATATTTTCAATATTAGTAGATTTTTAAATATTGTAGGATCAATTTTGGTTTGAATAAGGGAAACTCTACATCAAAGAGGAGGGACCATGGTCCCCTGAACTGTTAGGTTTTCTTGCCTGCAACACTTACAAATTTTCCCACCAATAATACCAATATTGATCAATCATTATGAGTCCAAAATGCATTCAATATTGAGACATCTGTAAATATTTTTGCAAATTACCTTTAGTTTCAACTCCATTTATCACTACAAACTTTCTAAAATGCTTAATCAAAGCACCCATGTATTTGTGAAAAACTTGACTTGCTAGTTATTTGCAATGACCATCAATAGTGTTCCAACATATAGGATTCATTACTCCCATTTCTTCAAAAAATTCATATTTTTTATAAAGATCCCTAATTTATGTGGATAAGCTTTGTGAAATATTTCTTAATCTCATCCACACATAAGAAATTGTAGTGTCACAGTCAAATAGAGCATGTGTTACAAGTACCTCTTCAATTTTAGTTCCTACCAAATAAAATCATTTTTTTAAAGTATGAATTGATATTTCCTTATCATTAAGGATGATACAAATATGATCTTTAATATTTAAATTAACATAGAAATTAATATCCTTAATATCTATGAATTTTTTTCAATTCTCAAATACATGCCCTTTAAAATTGTCATGGGACAAGTATAAGATATATAAAGTTTGACATACTCGTTTTCTCAACCATGTGAAATCAAAAATATATATGGAACTCTCTTAAGCATGTTTCATAAAAAATTTGATTTTCTTGAACATGGGGAGAATACTGCATAATGAAAGTAACATTTCTAATTTTTTAAATGGACAAAAAAAATTATCTTGTCAACTTCCCTATGGTATTTATAAACATAAAACATGCCAACAATGGATATTCTTCAAAAACATTACATGTAGGTTCATACATAGAAATATATCTTGTATCAACATCTTCTATAATATTTTTACCATTTTTTACTCCAATTGCAAAATTTTACAGCTCTACAAATATTTTTTGACTATTGTACATATTTACATACAAGTCATGCATAAGATATTCCACTTTTGTGACATTTTAAAATGTTCTAATAATTTGGTATGTAAATTATTATTAAATGTCACAAAATTGGAATATCTTATGGGGAAACTGTGGTTTATAGTCAAACATAAAGACCATTTTTGTGCCCCTACATTACCGATGCACCAACAATACTAATACACACCAACTTAGTAGCTATTGCATAATCATCCATCCTAATTATATCCATAAAATTTGAAATAACCAACTTGCAAAGTCTCTCAGCATCCCAATTTCTACCATTTTATGGACTGATAATAGCTTAAGTTTTCTTAAATGATTATCAAAATTATAAACATGAATGAAAACCCATGATGTGTTGTTAACTATTGTGACCTCGTCAATGGAAAATGAGATAAATCATGTATTTTTTACTTTTTCTTTTAAATCCTCTTTCTCAATCATTGCTAGACATTTTCCCATTTCCCAAACAATGTTATCTAACCAATTTGATTTTTAAGTAAAGAAAATAAGAGAGGAAAAAAGACAAGTTAGATAAAATATGTGAATCCATAGTCAGATTTGAAATCTGTAACTCTAACAAATCTCCAAGAAATGTGACATAGGTCTAGAAAATGAGTGTAAAATAACTAAAGGTAATGCCACGAATGTAGAATTGTCAGAGTGTAAGAGAGGAACATCCTCCAAAAGGATTCCCAAGTGAAGTGAAGGAAAAGAAACATCCCCCACAATAGAAAGAGGATCCACAAGTAAGGGTGGGTCAATAATGGTCTCTAAAAAAGTGGAAGTGATAAGAGTCCTAGAAGGTGCACTCCCAACAAAGGATTTGAAGGAATCTTTCGAAAATCTTGTAAAAGGATGAGATTCTCCCTATATTTCATCACAAGTAGGCACTACAAAGAAACGAAGAAGGTCTAGAAGATACTCATCCCAAGAGGGTGGCTCGATAAATAGAACAATGATGCCTAACATGTATGAATCATCAACACATGAAGGAGGGGATTGAAAAGGTCCTCACACACTAGAAGTGGAATGGAGGAAAATTTAATGATGGTATGATGTTGGGAACAAGACTGCCTGATATTGATGGGAATGGAGGAGTTTTAACATTCTCTAGAAGGTATCCCAGAGAAGGAGGAGAAGATTCCTTAGTAGTTATCTTTTTATTAGAACTAGGAGAACAATCATTGTCATCAAGGATATAAACAATCGATTCTGTGTAAGGAAAATTTTCATTACATGAAGAAGGGGAGGAGACAACTATACCAATATGAGAAATAGAAGATTCTGAAGGTTCTCTAAATAATAACTAAAGAATATTCCAAATGGTATGAGGAAACTCTGAGTACGCTACATGAAGATGGAGATGCTTTAAGACATGTATAAACAAGAAACCAATAACATGGTCACATGTGTCAAGGTAGTCTTCAAGACAATAAGGATCAGTGGGTACAGGAACTTTACCATACAAAAAGGGATAAAGGCCCTCATGGGTAATTTAATGTTACATAGACGCACGCCATGATGTATAGTTCTCTCTACCAAGAAGAAGTTGTGGAGGCTAAGAATAAATCTTACGATGCTCAATTCTAGAAAAAAATATATACTCCATAGTGCAAGAAGTGTAGAATGCATTAAAATAAGGGTGTGAGAATACACACAAGGTTGCAAGATTTCAGACTCATCTAAGAATGCATTTTCATGCAATACAACACCCAATAACAATGATAACTCCCCTATTTATGGCACTTTATATGTAGTGTGTTGATTACAATAAGGTGTGTTCATGCGACGTAAGATAGTTCACCACTCACATTATAGAAGATGATAAATCATGCAAGAGTGGAGGACATAATAAGTCTTAGCTGGAAGCAGAGGAACAACACTTAAGCAAGAAAAAAAGGGTGTCATAAGAGAATAAGGGTAAAAAATAGTGTTTTGTATGAGAGAAGGTGTCTCACATCAAAAATGGGGGCTCTCTTGCTGTGAGGTTATGACAAATGCACTCACTCATCCGCAAGAGAAGAAGAGAACTACATTAATAATGAGCCAAAAAATGTCCTAAAAAGGCCTAATAACCATATAATGAAGCCTAAATAGAAGGTACTCCCATTTAATGATGAATATTTTAATTTATTTTCCCCTTAAAAAAGGAAAAAAATGAAAAAAATCAAAAGAGGGGTAAGAAGTGACCTAGACTCAAGGGCGAGCCAACTCAGCTCACCGAGCTCGTTGATGAGTTGGGAGGTCCAGTTATATGAGGGCCAATTATTCTACTAGTTGGGATTTAGGTCATACACCGAGCTGTTGGGAGGTGCACCAAGCTAGAATGTTATTCCAATTCAAGATGTATTGAGTCGAGCTCCAAGTCGATTGAGGAGATGAAGGGATCCATACATTGAGGAAATGTCGAGGTGAGTGTTGATGTATGGGAGAGCACATGTTGAATGAAAAGTTTTTTGGTGATTTGTGTTGAAAGGGTGTCATAATCATGAGCTAGTTGACTGGGAGAATTAGTGAGCTGGTAAGACAAACCTCCATGCGGCGAACAACACACATCGATGAGTCCAAGAAAATGGATTATGGGAGCACAACTGGGAAGAAGTAACGGCCTAGTAGCTCGATGAAATATATGGGAGAATCTAACATAGGTGGATTTGATGAAACATGTCAATAGAATTTTGATGTAGAGGAAGCAAGTAGGGTTGGCAAGTTGGTCCTAAAAAGCTGAAGAACTAACTAGGGGTCATTGGAGCACATGCACACAAGTAAAACCAAGGATTGAGCTATGGTGACCAATGAGAAATGTTCAAGGAGTGAGGCTACAGTGACCAACGAGTAAGGTCAGGGCCAATGAAGAACATTTCGACATGACAGGACCGAGAAAAACCAATGCAAACAAGCAACAAAGGTGGAAGGGTCGTTATCTAGGGCCAATCCAAGAATCAAACCTGTATGCAAGGTCAAAATGCAACACCATATGCATGGATGTAGAGTCAATGACGAGTCGATAGAAAACAAGAGAGTAATGAAAGTGATCTATAGAGAGGAAAAATAGAAAGCTGGGACAGCTCTATTCCCATCTCGATAAGTTAGGGCCGAGTTGGGCCCTAAAACAGCCTTCAAACACCCCAAAAATTACATTGAAACTTCAAAACTTACACACTAAACCTATAATGAACTCCAGAACATGCATGTAGAGCCAATAACCTATAAACCCCAGAAAAACACAAACCAAGCACAACCAATAACCTCTAAATAAGATGATAACCCAAATAAAATTATATCAATGCATATAATGCATGGATGGAATAATGATTATGAAGATTGCACACAAAATAGTGAAAACACAAAACTAAGAGTAGTAAGCAATAGAAAATGTAGAATATCATGAATCCCAACAACATGCTCTGATACCATGATGGAGAAAGGGATAATGAGAACAAGGATCATGTGGGATAACACACGCATTAACCGAGTTACTCTTGAACAACAACGTGATGAATTTCCATGAGGAAGCAAGCATTCAACCATGAAATGTACATATAAAGAAAAGGTCTCTCTCATCATTCATAGATTTGAAGAAAAGGGTACAAATATGGGTTCTTTGTAACCTGTAATGCATGATAATCATACATATTCAGGTGGAGAAGAGGAGTTACAGTCCTGAAATGGAAAGTGACTCTTGTATGATGCACTGACACACACTGACGCATATGATGGAATATATCACTCCTCCTAAGACACCTGAGACATGTGACCTCACCTAAGTGAGATGAATCACCACGTGATGTGGACAATTCTGAAAGATGATAAGGAAAGTACACACACAAACAAATCCATTATGTTGAAACAAAATTTTATAATTTATAAATCAAAATTAGGTCTTCCCTTTTTTATAATGTGGTAAATAGTTGAGAAATATTATAACTTTAGCACGTAGACTAGATTGGATAATTGTTCCTAATTGATATGTAATTGTTCCTCCTTTATCAATGAAATTCCATTTATGTTTCTGATCATTTTCATACTATATTGCACATCTTACATGCATGCATTCTTCCACATTTTTCCATTGATATGTTGATTTTGTTTGTCCATATTTTTTCTTAACTAAGACATATATTTTACCACAATGTTTATTAGTTGTTTCCATCTTAAGTTAAATTTTGTGTTTCTTTTCATGTTTCTAACTAAAAATTACACATTTACATTATGTTTGAGCATCACTACCATTTTATGGCACTACTAGTTCAATGAATGGATATTTTTCTACCCAATCTAACTGTTTCCATTTTTTGCACCCATGCAAAATGAACAACTTAGTAGGTCAGAGAATTAGCAGTTGATGAGGGAAAAAGGAAATGCTTTACAATTTTTTAGGTAGCTCATGTTTTGACTCGGTCGAGTTGGTCTTAGGAAAGTGGTCGAGTTGTTGGTCGGGATTATTGTGGAATAATCTGAGTTTGAGGAAGTTATATGGCCCAGGGATAGACGGTCATCCAACGCCCTGGGTTGCACGGCCAGACAACCTAGGTTTTATGGGTCGTACAGATATAGGGTTGGATGGCGTACAGACAAGTTAAATGGTCACCTAACCCCCCTTGGTTTGACAGCGTACATAATCCAATATTAGATGACTACTGGGATGGTTGGGTGCCAAGTGTATGGGCAAAGATAGATGGTCATCCAACCCCCCTTGGTTGAATGGCCCATGGTGTTAGGATGGAAATCATCAGGTTAGAAATCCACTACAAGGATGTATGGCCTACAAATTATATGGTCATCCAACCCACAAGGTTGGATGGTAATGAGGTTAGGCAACCTACTCACAAATTTTATAGTTCATGGTTAGATGGTTTTTTAACCCGGATATAAAGGATGGGTCACGGGCCGATCTATTATTTTCTCTAAGGAGGTTAGATGACTAACATGGTTAGATGGGTCCCAGGATAGGAAAAGGTAAGTGGGTGAATGACATCTCAGCAAACAGATTTTTGGTTGCTCAAACGTGCACCTGCATCTCGGATCTCAGAAAGGGCCGAGGTGTTTGATACCACAATGGAACTGTCCCCAAGTTGTGGGACCTTACGGGATTAGGACGGATTCTCTGGAGAAGGCCGGTTCCTCTACCTACCTCTAATGCTATTGTTACTCCTAATGTTGAATGAAAATCCTAGACTAAACATGCTAAGGGACCAGGGATGGAAGGATGTGTGGAAAGGGGAAATCCTAAGCTAAGGAAGGTGATAGCGCTAGAAGGAAAGGATCGATCTCTCTCCACGAGTGGTGAAGGAAACAGAGAGGGTGTGGGAGAAGAGGGTGGACGAGGCATGCCACAGATCAACACACGGGATCTACATTCCATCACATGTAACACATGAATGTGGGGAATGCAAGCATAGTAGTATGCACAGCATGCCAGAAAATGCAAACAAAGAGGTGAGATGTAATGAAAACGAGAGAGGGAAGACAAGAGTTCCACAAAACATGGTTTTATTGCTTAAGGGACACACATTCATTTACATTCATGATAGGAGGTGAGAATACATTGTAGAGACCATGCCAAGGTCTGAAACCCATGTGAATTTGGCCACCATTTTGGCATAGTGTCGTTACAACAAGGATAGATATTTTTACAAAGCAGAGCTCTGTTATTTATAGAAGAAAAAGGAGAGAAGAGAAGGAGAAAAGGAGGGAAACTCGGATTCAAATCTTCAACCACCAATAAGCAATGATAAATGAAACAGAGAGGTGAGATGTAAAGAAAATGAGAGAGGGAAGACAAGACTTCCACAAAACATGATTTTATTACTTCAAGGATGTACAGTCATTTACATTCACGACATGAGGTGAGAATACATTGCAGAGACCACGCCAAGGTCTGAGACCCATGGGAATTTGGCCACCATTTTGGCATGGTGTCGTTACAACAAGGAGAGATATTTTTACAAAGAATAACTCTGCTATTTATAGAAGAAAAAAGAGAGAAGAGAAGGATAAAATGAGGGAAACTCATATTCAAATATTCAACCACCAAAAACTAGCGATAAATGCCTACAAATCCACCTACACGGTTGTTAGATGCACTTCCCCATGTTTGTTTGGCATGTGGAATAAGAAAGAAGGCAATATCTAATGAAATATGGCGGTTGAGGTTGATTGGATGTATGCATTGATGAGCTGAGAGACATTTCCCAATATTTCACCTAACAAATCTCGCCTATATTTAAATTTGAATAGTCCAACATGTATCTTGTGTTAGCAGTTCTTTGAGAATTCTAGGCACGTGTCGATATGAGCTCTATACAAAACGATACGGCTATCAAAAGATGTCAAAGTCATCGGTGCACATAAGACACATGGCACACGTAGGTTGGCTGAAATGATGGCCAATTGTTCATTTGTTTTGCCTTTTCTACCACGTGTCATACACTGGTTGGTTGTCCAAACTTAGCATCTTGTTGGCACACTCTTATAGGCTACACATGGCACACTCAAGTCTAACAAAATATGACTTGGCACAGAAGGTTGCAAAGGAAGGTGCAAGACATGGGAATGAGAAGCAAGCACGCAAAAGGGAAATATATGGGAGGTGCAGAGGAGCGCACATGATGCACATAGGGAGACAAGGAAAACTAGTGAGCAGAGGATGTATGGTTAAGGCACAACTATTACAAAGTAATGGGTGTGGTGTGCGAAGGGCCAAGGACTATGCTGATAGAAGAAAGTGTGAGGTGTGCAGGAAGGGAAAAAATGGAAGGAGATAGAAGAATGCAAAGGGGAGCAAGAAGGAACGCAAGGGCATGCAGAGGAACTGTAACTGTGCCAAGGTGTCAAAAGAATAATCTTAAGTGCGTGTAACCTTAAATGTGTTGGTCCGAAAATATGTCGGTTAGGAAGGTCATGGGGAAATAGGCCAACAGTGTGCAAGGCATAGCCCCTCTTTGAGACAGCAAAGCAAAACGGGTTTATTGCTAATCTATCAAGCAGGAATCTATGCAAATCTACACTATTCTAACTTTAGGGGGTTTGGGATCTCATCCTAGTAGAGGTAGTTCCAACTACGAACATAAAGGTAGGAGGGAAGGAACGGAGGAGGGTAGATCTGAAGGAAGAAAAGAAATGAATTCCAAGATGGAAAGGTCAGAAGGTGTATGCTTTCAGCCGGTAGTAAACAGAGCCAAACTTACTTGCATAAACAATTAAAGCAATACTGATGAACAGATGACAATAGTAGGAATGAATCTAACAGAATAAAAACATATATCTAACTTAAGAAAGATCTGATGCAAATAACACACACGTTGAGCACAAAATCTAAATATGTGTATTAATATTTCTTCTGTTGCAAGAAAACACAAAGTCTTTCTCTCCTCACTTCTCTTTTCATACAAAAAATGTTCACCCCTAGAATACAACAAGTATTCTAGTATTTATAGAAGGAGAGGAGGAAAGAAGACAAAAGCAAACCCACTACTTACAAAGGATCTAGAAAATATTTTAAAAGTCAACAGCTGACTTGGGCAAGTTTTTGGATGGTAACATCCCATGGTGCAACATGGATGAGGTCATCGTATATGCCAAAAAAACTTTTTAAATATTTTACAAAAACAATCAACGCATCCCAGTGTAAAGTGGCGTAACTTTTCTCATGTCAACACACAAATTTCTCCCCTTTTTAAAGTGGTGCAACTTTTCTCATGTCGACACACAAATTTCTCCCCTTTGTAAAGTGGCGCAACTTTTCTCATGTCGACACACAAAATTCTCCCCTTTGTAAAGTGGCACAACTTCTCTCATGTCAACACTCAAATTTCTCCCCTTTGTAAAGTGGTGCAACTTTTCTCATGTCGACACACAAATTTCTCCCCTTTGTAAAGTGGCGCAACTTTTCTCATGTCGACACACAAATTTCTCCCCTTTGTAAAGTGGCGCAAATTTTCTCATGTCGACACACAAATTTCTCCCCTTAAGGATAAGCAAAAAGTGGCTAAGTTCTGAAACAACTTGATTTTTTGAAAGGGAGTTTTGGGCTATTTCAGACGTTGACAAACTTCCTTGGGGCCAAAACAGAATTTTTGGTATAGTTACCTGCAAATTGCCCTTGTCAATTTTACAGGATAACAAAATGTAAAACACCAGAGTCAGGATGAAAATATAAGTTATCCAAATAACTAGGAGATTTATTTGGATAACACAAATTTAATGAGGTATGGTGCCCATGACTACATGTGTAAGAAAAGTACCAAATCGTATGGTTCCCCATGCCTCTTTAATGCATCCTACTAGTTGGTGGAAAAATTTTCCTATATATTGTAAAATATGCCTAATTTTGAGGGGATACTTTCTGTAATGCAAAGGAACTCTATCAAAATTATTCCAAAGTTGTTGTGAGCTAAACGCCTCAAATTTGGGCATTTTGTAAATAATTCTTGCCTTGTGCCTATATTGTAATGGATTGTGCATATTTTCAAGAAATAAAATTGGTTGGTTTTTGGATTTTCTTTCCCTAACTCGATTTGTATTGCATCTTTTTCCTCCCATCATATTTTCAGGTATATTTTTAATATATCTATCTCTTTACGGGTTCTATAATTTGTTGTGTTTCATGAATATAGGGAATTGAATACTATTTCGTACTGTGGCACCACCACCTACCCTCTCCTACTTTTTTCACTCCCTATTTTTCACTCACTTAGATTGTCTCACCCTTCCTTGGTGCATCACCTTCCCTTAGAGTAGGTTTACTTTTTATGCATTCTTTTATCCTTGTCTCCTTAGAAAGCATTAGGGTAAAACTAGATTAGTTTACCATTCTCCGCACTTTGGAGAAGTTGGAACTTAGTTAGGAGAAGAATTCGGATTTCTCCAAAGGATGATCCTAGTTGCAAGGTCCCATACTGCAAGATAATCCCATGTTATGCAAGTTACACTGATTACATCTCACACAAATCACAAGTAATCAAGGGTGTGTTATAATTTTGCATTAACAGTTTTGGCGTACTCTGTGGGACAGAACTCAAATTTTTTTCAAATTTATCAAGATTGGATGTGCATCTTGGTGAATTTTTAGCCTTTGAAGGTTTTTTTATAGCACATCTAGTGACTCCTAGGGTCAAATTTCAATTGGTTTCAGTAGTAATAATGCCTCAAGTTCATGAGAAGGATTTGAGTCAGATATGAGGTGAGAGAAAAAGGGATATTTTTGTACTTGCAGTTATCTCTAGGAAATGGAAGGAGGGGAAGACAAGTTCAGAGGTCTCCATCTCCACAAAACAAGACCTTGTCTACACCTCCACCTAGTAGACCCTTCCTTCAATCAACTAAATTCCTCATGAAAATCAGGATGACACATCAACAACCACCCCAAGGACCACCAAATCCCTATGTAAACTTAACGGGTAGTATTCCACTTTCTCTCAATGCCTAAAACCCTATTCTAGTTGTAGCATTAAAAAACATTCCCTACTTCACAGGGGAAAACCACACAACCCATATTGATCACATCCATGATATTTCCAATGTTTGTGTAATCCACAAGATCAATGAAATGGATGTTTTTGTTAAGTTTTTGGCTTCCTCTTTCAAGGGTAAGGCTTTGTAGTGGTTTAGGAGCTTAATAGATGGGTCTATTATGAACTGGGATCAAATATGCACAACCATCTGTAATCAATTTGGGGAAAGATGGGATAATTTTCTTTATTAGAATAATTAACCACCATCAAGAGGTCCCCGAATGAGAAGATGAATGATTTAAACTTTAGGTTTTAGTGGATATGGGATCGGATTCCAATGGGTGTGAGACCAGTTTCCCAAGGTGTGTTTCTCTACCTCCTAAAGGCTCTAAATTCAGACATAGCTATGATGATTTGGTTTATGGGAGGGAAAAAATTGTTAAGATCCTATGACATAGACATTAGGGAAGATAATTATTCAATTCAAGTAGGTAAGCTTGTATCAAGGCCTCATATGCCCCTATATCTAGAAATGGGAACTCCAACAACTAGTCAAACACCTGAATTGAATCCCATTCTAGTCCCTAGGAATCAGATCAATAGTGAGGCCTCCACTTCTTCAAGCACCTCTAAAGAACTTCAAGAGGTTATAAAGTAGCTACAAAACTTGGAAAATGAGCTAGTGACTATTAAGAGGTAGCAAGCTCATATCTCTAGACTATACCAACCTCAGGCTCCAGTGTATGGGCCTATGTATCAGCCTAATAGGGCTCCTTCTCGGGCTCCAAAAAAAATCAAAATCAAGGGCAATCTCAAACTGCCAGACCATTTCAGCCCTATAATCCAAATACAATTTCAACATCAAGGACTTTGGTTCCAACTCAGAAAAATATTGCACATGAGTATGAATGGTGATTTCCATGTGATTAGCCTCACAACCAAGCAACATGTTTCAATGGTGCACTAAATCAAGCTTTAATGGTACATACCATCTGTCTATCCTAAGATCCAAGTGAGGAAGAGAATCAGCAAGAGGATCCTCCAACTGAAATCACATTGGTAAATTGGAAAATCGAGGAATTTTACAGAGTTAATCAACCTCCTTTCCAGGGTTTATTTTCTAATACATGGTCAAAGAAGAGGAACATAAAGGAGGGATAACCATCTAGTTTGGTCATTTCTCAACCCACCCCCACCCCACAAGGAATTAGCAATGTAAAAGTAGCCCCGAATGTGCAAAATTAGCCTAAGACACCAATTGTAGCAGCCCATGGGCCAACCCAAGTATCGGAAAATATCATGCCAAGAAAAGGGAAGAAAAATGAAAACCCATCCCCTTTCAATATCATCAATAAAATGAATAAAACCCATGTCAGCATTTCCATGTGGGAGTCACTCGATATCCCAGGACAATGGGATTTGCTGCAAGAAGCAATGGCTAATTGGTCCACCTCAAATGGGTCATCCAAAAATTAGGAGAAAGTTCTCACAAATATGGTGCAGCAGAAAGGAAGTCAACCAAGTAAAAATTTGAAGCCTCCACCTTTCTATGTGTCCTTGATTGTCAAAAATAGCATGGTGCACAATTTCATGATTGATTTAAGATCAAGTAGCTTCATCATGCTGAAGAAAATTGTAGATAAGTTGGGCCTAAAGTATGAAATTGTCTCCAAAGTATTGGTGCAATTGGATGAAATGACAGTGGGGATGGTGGGAGTCATCAAATATTTGAATCTAACGATGCATGCATGTCCTAATGTCAAGGTCTTACAAGATGTGTCAGTTATTGACTTGCCACCACTCTTCGCCTTGTTCTTGTCAAGGGACTTCACAGCCAAAATTGGTGGATACCTATCAGCTGATTGGTCCCATATGTTATTCATAACAAGATATGGAGTCAAAGCTACAATTGGGTCAGATACAATTGCCTACTTCCACATTAGGCCTCATTCTCCAAGCCGAATCAAAGAAAATTGTACTGTATTTGATCAAGAGGAGTGTTTGGAAGCCTCAGGAGGAAGACAATAAGGTTGGGAAAATTTAAGACTTAACACTTGATGATTGGTCTCATAAGAGACATTTTTTTTATTCATATAGGGAGATGGAAGAAGCTTATTTGAGAGTTTATTGCTTACATAAGGAGAATCCACCTCTCCCTAGCATCACCAAATCAGATGATAAAAATGATAATGAAGTATGATAGTTATTATTTGATGGTTCAAGGAGTAGGCAAGGTGTTGGAGGAGGTGTGGTGTTGATGTCACCATAAGGTATAAAGTATTACTAAACTTTTTGTTTTTAGTTTTCTTGTTCAAACAACAACTAAGTATGAAGCTTTGATCTATGGATTGCATTGGGCAAGAAAGAGGGGTATCAAAAACTTGCAAGTGTTTGGGGATAACGAGTTGATTGTGAACTAGGTTAGAGGATCCCATATAGCCAAAAAATACCTTCTCAAAGCTTACAAGCATCGGGTATGTGATCAAATTGAATACCTCGAAGAATTCAACATTCAGGCCATACCGAGGAAGAAGGATGAGTATGCAGACACGCTTGCAGCAATTGGATCAGAATTTGATGTTGTCAAGAGTATTAAGAGAGATCAAGCTTAGCCCCATGTCAAGGTAGTTGTGAAGCTAGTAGTCCTGGATAACAACACAAGATGACATGTGTTTGAGAATGATCACTAGGTCATCAACTTTCCTTAGGAAGTAGCTGAGTTCTCAATGAAAAATAAAGAAAAGTTAGAGCAACAATAGGGGCATCAAGTGGTGTAGTTATGGAGGAACAAGTTGCCTAAGGTTTTAGTTACTCTAGAGTTAATTTTGAACCCAAATGATCAATTCAGAAAAGAAAAGGAAAACATTAAGGTCAAAAGAGAAGATTCAGATCCTATTTCGGTTGGAGAGGGTAAAGTACTCCAAATTGGCAAGGTAAGAATTGATCAAGAAAAATCTGAATTCATATAGCTTTGTCAATAATTTACAGATGTCTTTGCTTGGAGATATGAGGACTTAAGGGATTTAATCCAAAATTAGCACAACACACCATCGAATTGGACCTAGAAGCTAAGCCTATTATACGGAAACAAATATTGGTCAATCCTCACATAGATCCTCTCATGAAGAAGGAGTTGAAAAAGATCATTGAGTCGAGCGTAATCTTTCTGATTAAGCACTCAAGTTGGGTTACAAATTTAGTTTCAACCAGGAAAAGGAACAGAGAAATCAGGTTGTGCGAGGACTTTTGGGACTTAAATAGGGAATCTCTCAAAGACTGTTATTTTCTTCTTTCCATGGAGCAGATATTACAGGTAGTAACCAGCTTATAAATATTCTCTCTCTTAAATAGATATTTGGGCTACAATCAAGTAATGGTGAAAGAGGACCAGTTAAAAACGACCTTCACCACAAAATGGAGAGCTTACACCTATAGGAAAATTTCATTCGGGTTGTCAATCGATAGAGCTACATTTCAAAGGGCTATAGATATGGCGTTTAGGGGATTGATCAATAAAATAGTTCTCGTATACTTAGATGACATCATAGTGTTTTCAAAGAATGTGGCAAGTCATCTCTTTCAACTCAAGAAAGTGTTCCAAAGATGTATGAGAGTCAGAGTGTCTTTGAATCCCAAAAAATTTATATTCTTGGCTCATTAAGGTAATTTGCTAGGCCACATTATGTCTAAAGAGGGGTTAAATATTGATCTGGAGAGATTGCCTAGTCACAAGAAGGCTCTCCAAATATTCTTGGGGAGGATCAATTTTGTTCGAAGGTTCATGCCAGATTTTTCCACTCTTGTGAAGCCATTAACAATAATGCTAAAGAAGGATATGGAATTTAAATGTATAGTGGAGGGAAAGAAGAGTTTTGAAGATATCAAGTATGTTATATATCAATCTCTAACTCTTATCAATTTGGATATTTCTAATAACTTCACTCTCTATGGTTTTGGTGGTTTGGATACCATCTCCACAATCTTGGTGTAATAGAATAGGGAAGGGCTAGAGAAACATATTACATTCTTCATCCATGGCCTTGAGGATTATGAGGTAAGATATTCATTCACTAAGAAGCATGTCCTTGCTATGATTAGAATTTTAAAGATTTTCAAGCATCTAGTGTCAAATAATAGAATTCATATACTAGTCACACATGCCGGTATATAGGAATTTATTTTAAATAAGGACCTCAATGGAAAAAGGGATGGTTGGGTAACCAAGGTCATGAATTATGACATTGATATTAAGGTAACCAAGTTGGTTAGGGGTAGGGGGCCTCTGTGAGTGGTTTTCTTCAAATTAGCATGAGGAGTCCAAGAATGGAGAAGGAATTATTTTGGTGTTGTATGATGATCAAGAAAAACCAACCAATGAGACACCTACTCCATGTTGGACTCAAGATATGGTGCATTATCTTCAAACATGTCTATGCCCTCTGGAGTTGAGTAAGGAAAAGATAAGATACTTCAGATTATAATCCATTCCATATGATATTATTGATGACATCTTATTCAAAAGAGATGTGAATAGTGTCATCTTAAGGTGCATCAAAACAGATCAGGTGGAGAGGGTATTGCATGGGTTTCATGATGGAGAAACAGGTGGACATTTTTCCTCGAAAGCAACAGCTCTTAGGATCCTGAAAGTTGGTTATTACTAGCCTAATATCTTTAATGACTACTACACATAGATTGGGAAATGTAATAAATGTGCCTTCTTGACAGGTAAAGAGAATTTAGTAGCCCTTCCACTCCACCCCATTTCTGTAAATGAGTCATTCATGCAATGGTGGTTGGATTTTATTAGTTTGATTAATCCAAACTCTAGCCTAGTTCACAAATAGATCTTAACGGCTACAAACTATTTCACCAACTGGGTGGAGGCAGTTGTGCTAAAGAAAGCAAATGAGGCCAACATCTTGCATTTTTATGAAGGTATCGTAACTAAATTTGGAGTCCCTTCGACCATAATATCAGATAATGCCTTAGCTTTTCTCAAGACAAAAATATTTGGATGGGCGGTGAAAAATGGAATCTATTTGAGCACCTCCTCAAACTATTACCCTCGAGGTAATGGGAAAGTTAAGTCCACCAACAAAAAACTTTTGAAGATTATAAGGAGGACTCTAAATGAGAATAAAATAACATGGCACACCAAATTGAAATCAGCATTGTGGGATGATAGGATTACTCCCAAGAAGTAAACATGGAGCTCTCCTTACAGGTTAGTCTATGGAAGAGAGGCAAGTTTTCCTATATCCCTCAACTTTCCCACATTGGAGTTCCTAAAACAGCTGGAACTATCATATTTTGAGCCTGTAGAAGTCAAGGATGTAGAGCTCATGGAGCTAGAGGATTTGAGAAATTAGACCATGAAGACAATGGAAAAAGACCAAGCTCAAATCAAGATGAGCTTTGACAGGAAAACCAAACATCGAACCTTCCAAGAGGAAGACTTAGTTATGAAATGGTATGCTAACAAGGAAAAAATGGGAAGGCACTCCAATTTTAATGCAATATGGAGTGGCCCTCATATGATTTCATGTTGTAAATAAAACAATGCTTTCTAACTATCAAATCTGGATGGGGAAGAATTATAGATTCCAGTCGATGGAATCTATCTCAAACATTGTTACTAAATGAAGTATCTTCCTTGTACATATTAGTTTAGAATTTTTAATTACTCCAAGTGTTTGTAGCACATTGCCTTGTTGTAGTTTATGTTTTCTTTCGTAATAAGTTCTCATACACTCTCTGCATGTTCCATTTGGGATGTGTACAAATTTTCTATTTGTATATAGTTTTGCCTTTGTTTCTCTTGCACTTTCTAGTTTCAGGCAAGGTTTGCTGAAGAAACAACCAATCCTCAACCCAAGATTTCTTTTGGAATGAAATGCCCCAGTAGTGCTTCATAAATTTAAAGGATAAATTCTCAAAGTGGCAAACTAGTTTCAACAATCATTATGACTCCATGCCTATTGGATCCTCTAAGGCCACTGGTCTTTCAGATCTAGCAGGTAGATCGTCTCACGAGTCACCAATTGTTATCCATTTTTTGCACCCTTGCAAAATGGACAACTTAGTAGGCCTAGGGGTAAAAAAAAAACTACCACAGAGGATTATTCAAGTTCTATGAACACTAAGGAGTTTATTTTGGAAGGATCAGGGAAATTTCAAAGGTTTTGGATCCGATTCATCAAAATTGAGATTTCAGGCCTAAAGGAGCATGCACTATGAAAGAGGACCTGAGCTTGAAAGAAATATTCTAGGATCCGTGTAATGAATTATAAGCCCAAAAAGGTTCCTATGGAAATCATTTTTCATGCCCTACAATGTGGAAAATATGGGACAACTTGCAACATCATACAAATTTTGAGGTAACTAATTCTTCTAGCGCACAACAAGCGATCCTAAGAAATAAGAAGCCATTTGGAGGTGTTAAAGTAAAAATTGAACCTTGATATAGCTGTCATTGGATTCACTGGTTTTTTATTAGGTGAAATCATATAAAATTTCACCCAAAAACTCATCTAGGAGCTCGAGATATCACCTTCGTAAGCTGGCCCCTGGGGGTTGGATGGCTAGGGGGTTTGACGGTCGTCCAACTCAGGTTGGATGGTATAAGGTGACCCAATTTAGATGGTTCAGAAGATTGGATGGTCCGAAAGTTGTACAGACAAAAGGTTGGAGGGCTCACGAGGTTGGATGGGTCATGAGGATGGTCGGGTGACACATTGTACGACATAGGGTTGGCGGTCGTCTAACCCCATTAGTTGTATGGGAAGAGGATAGATGGTCACCCAACACATCAGGTTAGATGGACCACAGTGAAGGGATGTACGACCTATAGGTTAGACGGTCATCCAACCCCCATGGGGTTGGACATACAATTACGTTAGGACGACCCATTCACAAATTATAAATGGGTCATGGTTATACGATCATTGTCCAATTCGCATATAAAGGACAACTCATGGGTCAGTCAGCTATTTTTCTCAAATAAGGTTGTATGGACCGATGAGGTTGTACATGCATCCAACCCCCACATGGTTGGATGACCAACATGGTTGGAAAAGTCATAAGCCATGCGAAGGTAGGTGAGTGAATGACAATCTCAAAAACCAGATTTAATGAGGAATGGCACCCATGACTGACCTGTGTAAGAAAAGTACCAAATTGTATGGCTCCACCATACCTCTGTAATTCATTTTTTCCGATTGGTGGCAAAAAAATTGCCTATATACTGTAAAATTCACCCCATTTTGAGGGGAGTCATTTCTGTAATGTAAAGGAACTCTATCAAAATTGTTCCAGAAGCTATTGTGATCTAAAGACCTCGAATTTGGGCATTTTGTAAAGGATTCTTGCCTTGTTCCTGTATTGTAATGGATTGTGCATGTTTATAAGCAATAAAATTGGTGTTTTGTGGCTTTTATTTCCCTAATTTAGGTTATATTGTATCTTTTGCCTCCCATTATGTTTGTAAGGATATTGTGCATGTTTATATGTCTTTGCAGGACCTTTAATTTGTTATGCTTTATGAATCTAGGGAATTGAACATTATTTCAGACTGTGGTGCTTCTATCTTCCCTCTCCCACTTTTTTTACTCCCTATTTTTCACTCACTCAAATGTATCTCACCCCCTTTCTTGGTGCATCACCTTCACTTATAGAAGGTTTACTTTTTATGCATTCTTCTATCCTTGTCTCCTTGGAAAGCATTAGGGTAGCACTAGATTAGTTTGCCATTCTCTGCACTTTGGAGAAGTTAGCACTTGGTTAGGTGAAGAAGTCAGCTTTATCTGGAGGATGATCCTACTTGCAAGGTCCCACACCACAGGATAATCCCATGTTATGCAGGTCACACTGATAGCATCACACACAAATCACAAGCAATCAAACCAACTTCATATTATAATTGTCCAGTGATTTCACACACAAATCACAAGTAATCCAACGAAATATAACTGGTTATGATTTGATCCTTGTAATGGGTTGTTTAGACATTAACTTCATATTATCCCTTAGTTTTAGGAGTCTAATTGTGTGGTTTGTATGTCTATATAAACAATGCCCAATTTACCTAGAGAGCTAGTTTTAAGAACTCGTAGACATAGTAGATTAGAGTTAGAGTGTGGATGCAAGCTTAAAGATTAGAATAAAGTAAAGAAGGTGTAATAATGTTTCCTATAATGATATTACTTGACACAACTATATCATTGGAAATCAATCTTTGTGTGTGTGTTATTCCATTGGTTCATTGAATAAATCTTGTTTTAATTGTTTTTTTCCGATTTGTGTTGAATTGTATATCTTATGTGTATGTTTTCTACATGCAATTTTAACATGTGATGTCTAAGGAGACTCTTCATTGGGTATCCTAGCTATGTTTGAGTCACAAATTGGATAGAAACATGAAATCTTGTGTATGGTGTTATTGTCCAAAAGTAGTTTCTAGTGAAAAAAAAAAAAAAGACGAAGCAAACATATATTATTTCCAGTTTATTCTTCCATTTTCACACCCAAATAAGTATAGAAACTTATGGAAAGTGAAATACAATAATTTTCTTATCAATTTCTATATTTAACATGTGCCCTAATTAAATCATACCTTCTTAATCCTTTTACTACACTTTCAAATATGAATGTGAATAATTATTTATTAATTTGATTGTGTCATTTCTAGATTGGAAATCTATTTAGGAAATAAACTCTATAGTTAGGGTTTTCATTCCTAATTAAATGTAATCACTTATTTAAATACTCTTACACCAATTAAGATCCTAGTAAAACTACACCTAGATATCTTAAACATGAGTTATATGACCTTATGCCTTTGATACAAGTATGGATTACTCTCTTATAGATCCATGACTATTACACCACTAGGCTCTATTTTTGACACATGTGTGTTGGCTCTAGAATGGTCCTCTACTTATATCCTAATCTTTATTATTGACGAGAAAGAAAGGATAATTATATTGACCATCTTAGCTAACATACATTAGGCTTGTGCATGCATTACATGATGGACAAAACATGAATGTGACATTACATTGAATATTACCACTTTTAGGAGGGCTTTGTTCAAAATAGACAATTGGGATTAATATCTTCTCGGAAAATGGTATAGCAATGTCTAATGTCATTCGAAGTACTCACATCAGTTACCCTTTATTGACTAGGTGAATGAAATGTCTCATGCAAAGCTAACACATATTATAGAGTTGTATAGCCCTACTATAATAAGCACGAGGATTGCAAAAATGTTGTTGATATCAATCGTCCTAAGTCCTTCTTTAATCCATTCTATGGAACTACTTAAACTACCAAGAGAGAGGGTATATTCCCTCATTTCCTAGGAGGGGAAGAATAAAACATGCTTGCATATACATGTGGGAGATACAACTAAAGGAGAAGGAACGTGGAGAGGGAAAACAACATTTGGGGGCATAGGATCATGCGGCCTTCCTCTATGGTGCCTTATTACGTAGAAAGAAGATGTAGACGTGGTTTTAGAATAGAGACTTACTTAGCGAAACAAGTAGTTTTGGGGCACCAATTCACCATGGAGCTAATTGCCTTTGAACTCATGCATGGCTCTCAATCTGACGACAAAAACCCAAACCTCGTTGCTTACAACTAGGACAAGTCCTTTTATGAAGGATGGAGTAGTAGATTCGGTCTATAAATCACCCAGATTGCTTTGAGATTTTCCTCGTTAGCAAGGTCTCCATCAAAAATAGATGTTCGATGATGATTTGACAAACATCAAACATCAGAGAAACAATATCAAACCTCCTAAGAAAATCATCTTGAATATTCAAGATGTGTTTGACGAAATTAATATCGCACCTAATCTTCATGAAGAAAATTACCAATAACTATAGTACATATCTCCAAATATCTATTTAATATATAAAATATTTTGAAAAACTTGTTAGGAAAATTGTTTTGACATTAACCCTACCTATAGAATGTTCATATTAAACCTACATACTCTATCCTTCAAAATTTGACTTCCGTACAATACACAAGCAATAGCCCTACTCTTATAGAGCAATACCTTGGGCTAGAGAGGATTAGGGTTGTACTGCATAATGCTTTTGGATTCTCTCTATGTCGGACACACACATAAAACACACAATGTTAAATTATTAGGAGGGTGATATGACGATCAATGCATGTAAATATAACTAATGTTGGAGCATGTGAAGTGCTTTTTCAAATAATTCATTAAAAGTAATAGAAAAAGGCGGGTCTGCCACCTCCTTTTTCAAGGATAGAAAAAGTTACATTGACTTTATAGCACATGCATTTTTGCTTTATTTCGCGTCAAGCGATAAGCATAATTTGTCTCACATTAATTCTAAGATCATAATGGATAATTCACATAATGTTTTATCTCTACGAAATTAGACCTACATTATGGTATCGGATTAAAGAATACAAAGCATGTTACTTTTAATTTATAGTTTTTTTTGGCTATTTTCGTTTATCTTTTTTATGATAATTTTAAAGCAGATGTGATCAAATTGTGTGTAGGAAAGGAAACTTCCTCTTTCTCGCCAATCTAGTAGTGTCCATAAATAAGAGTTACTCCACAAATTTGAGAGAATATTCTATTATTTGTAAATGAATAATAAAATTGTTGCATGGGACCACCTAAAACATAAGAATATGAACAAATCCTCCATCCATAGGATTGTTACCTATGTTTGAGTATTCTTAAGTGTGTATAACTTGAATAATTATTCTTCATCATGAGAGTGACATTTGTGTTTTAGGTTGGAAAACACAAAACATTGCATAAGCTTGTATTATTATCGTTTTGGTCAATGTTCCATCTTAGCTTTATCTACAGTTCATTTTTTTGTGGATTTTTCTATATTATTGAAGCTCTTCTCTTTAGTTGGCACAGTTGGGATTGAGATGCTTGTTTATTCTCAAACTTATTTTTTGCTATGTGAAAGGTATGCCTAAACACAAGAAATTTGGGAATAGCAAAGTAGAGTACTACTATAGGTGGAAATTTAAAGTAAGCATATGTATATTGTAAAATGATGCACACGAAGGTTCTTAATGCTAGTATAATAATAGTTATAGTGCATTACATGGTTTTACGTATGGGTAAGGGTTATGTTTATCATAAAATTAGGATTTTCACTACAGTAAAAATATAGATGTTTTTAATAGAATGTTAGAGTGTGAAATTATGCAAACAAAATTATATTTCTTTTGTAGATGCGAGTCTAAAAAAATACTCCAATTTTCCTATAATCAACTACTTTACTTATAAACCATATTTCCTCTAAACCACTTAAGTTTGGATTTACATGTATGTGCATGCACATGTGCATGTGCATGTGCATGTGTATGTGTGTAGTATGAAAACTAAAGTATTGCTAATTAAGATTAATTACTTTGTGTAAACATGAATTAGAATGAGAAATACATCAAGTACTAATAAAACACATATTCTAATGACATGTATTGCAATTATACAATCTTATATAATCTCTATAACATTAGATTTAGAAGTTAGAGTTAGGGATTATAACACATTCACTGAAATTCGAATGATACGAAGTGCCAATGATATGAAAGTGTGTGAAAAGTTTGTGCAAAGGGTTGTTGAGCTTCTATGAAATCCCCGGGACTTAAAATTGGAGCAAGGATGAAGTCGCATGTGGGATGAAAAATCGCCTAGGAATATTTTTCCTTTGTGGGTAGTTTTTTCTTGTGTATGTTTTTGTTGGATTTGTTACATACTATGATCCTTTGTACTGTTAGATTCACATTCTATGTTTAAAATTTCACGATTGTGAATATGCAAAAAACAAAAAATCCTCCTAACCCTACCTCTACTCTTAAAGACATAAAAAATTAGCTAGTCCAATCGGAATGGATGAACCTCACCCTAGCCCCATGGTGTAAAGAGTGTTGCAAAATGTACCATTACTTCCAAAGCTAGATCAAACCTCACATAGTTCTCCCTCTTAGTAAATATTTGCAAATTTGCAATGAACAATGTATTCGAAAGATTCCAAAATTGGCATCTGATAAGTGGTGATGATCTTTGGTGTAGAATATTGTGTTGTCAAATGACATAAGATAGTCATTAAGATGTATGAAGAACTAGTGATAGTTGTTTTTCATGAGAGAATGATTTAACAATTGGATGTTTTTTGTGATTTTCAAATTATCCCTAAAGATGTGAGATACAAGACCCTTTGAATGGGTGGTGTGATTGTTCTTTTATAGGTGACTGTTGCAAATAGTTTTCCCACTCAATTAACACTATGTTGATTAGGCTAACTTTTTCATTTGAAAAAGTGAATGTTAAAAGAGTGGAGGGAAAAACCATTGGCCTTAAGATAGAACCATCTACTAATTGGTCCATCATTGGTGACTTCATCTTGATAACGTGCAAACTTATTTCTTCTAGTTGGGGATGGTGTCCAAATGTACAAAGATATGTTCTATATTCAAAAGGTACATTTTTTTATTGGTCAAGGATGTGTAACAAGTGTGAACTTATGGCCAACAAGTGCTAATTTTAGCTAGACGAGTGTAGGAATTATTCATTTTAAGTATGCAATGATTAGTGAGTTGAGATAAATAGAAAATATACTGCTCATATGCCAATGACCTAAATGTAGGGTACTACATTTTCCCCCATTTTAATCTAGTAATTAAAATTTAGTTGATCAAAATAAAATAGCTTAAAACTCAAACCTTCTATAAGGAAAAGGAATGTACAATACTAGAGAGTGTGTGTTCCCTTGTCCTTTATATTTTTCCATAAATGTGAACTTATGTACCACATGCCAAAAATTGTATTGAATTTCAATCAATATGCTTATAAAAAATCATTAAAAAACATAAAATAAAAGTAAAAAGAATGGACCATATACACTTATATGCCCCTGATGTCATATGCAAGGTTTAAAAAATGAACATAAAAGCACTACAATAATTATTTTTGCTATGTGAAGCCATCACTAGTAATTAGGACTTTTATATAAAGTTATATTTAGAAATTTCGTCTACTAACTAAAGCCATCTCTAGTAATTGATACTATTTTATGAAGCAAGGTAAATGTCATAATTTTCTATATCATAATAATTGTATACACATAATTATTGACTTTATAGACTTTTTTTCTTTACAGATTCCATTAGTGCATTAGCTTCCTTAGATTGATGTCCTTTGGGATATTGTAGAGAGTGAGGAGTAACCCGAATTGGTTATGTACATCCTTCAGGTTGCATTGGACTAGTTAGAAGTAGTTCATATGAGATAGTTTTATATATAATCTAATTATATCACGCATTTCACCCTTTACAGTCATATTTTGCATCCTTTACAGTTGTCCTTTACAATCTACTTATGATATCATTTTTTTATCCCCTTAAGTTAACTCTTACATCTTCTTTCAACACACTCACACCTTCAGGATTATCTTCATAAACACTATAAATCCTATTCCTAGCTAACCTTTTTTCCTTTCCCATGCCCATTTTTCCCTCTATCACATAATAAAATGTTTTCTATAGTGCATATTTGGAGGATTTCTCTTGTCAATAGCATTGACCATGATCTATTCAAGTTAATATTCTACCATAACTGATTGCATCAACCATGGTCGATATTGTCGGCTAACACAAAATATCAATGCATTCATTAGGCTATTTATGTTGGACTATTGAGTGTATTTTACATCACTTCCATCACACATTTGGTCTTCTAGTGCACGTTAACCCTATTCTAATTTATGTTTATAAGGTCTTGAAATAGGTCACATTTGTCTCATTTTGAGTCCACACTTGGAGTAGTGGGAACTTAGGATCTACAAGAACACTATTTTCTCTTACCATGGTCTACTAAGCATTTGGAGTTATTGGATTCTTCAATTAAAACCATCATTTCACTAAATCAAGACATATTCTAAGCCAAGCACTAAAAAATATGGTTGTTATTGGGAGATCCAAGAGTGTAGATATTGCAATCTGTAACTATACTTTTTGGAATCCATAACTACAATTTTTGGAATCAAATTTATGGAATATTGGAGTCCATTTAGGATGATTCCGAAATCCAATTTTATATAAATTGGATTCCATTTAATGTTATATTACAATTTAATACATGGAATTTGACCATAAAATGAATTGAGACATACATAACACACTAGACAAGGAAACAAAATAAATGTAAGTCATATGGTCCAAGATTTGAGGTGAAATGTTTTTGGAAACAATTCATATGAATATAATCGTTAATAAGTTTTCACTTCACAAATATGGTTAAATGGAAATAACACAAACTATGTACAATAAGTAAGTGCAAGGTCTGAAAAAGTATTAAATTAGGAAGATATGGTGACAAAATAAATGAAGTGTGCGTATTTAAAAAATTACTTTTAATTGAAATGAAAACAACGGAAAATATTTGACAAATATGTTGTTCACTATATAAGTTACACATAATTGAAATAAAATGCATTCATAATGGGATTTCATTATAGTGTGTACTTTGAAAACTATATAAATTTAGCTAGTGGTCGTTAAGCATTCACTTGTAATGTGAAGTAAAAGATTACTTACAAACTAAATTTTAGCAATATAAAATCTCTTTTAGAAACAATGTTAAGTAAATAATTACTTACAATAGAAACAACTAATGCCACAAAAATATTAGATTCAAAATTAGCGAATGCTAAATCTGAAAGGTATTAAACATGGAAGAGATGTTGACAGAGAAGATGATCAACATGTATATACAAAAGTTACAAATCAAAAAAATGTTTACAACTAAGATATTAAAATGTAGACACAAAATTATGCACTTAGTATTATTACATCATGCCTCTAGTATGTGATTATATGCATGATTTCTAAGAAAGAAAATTAGATACTAACAACAATTGTTTTGTTTTACATTGACATTACTTTATCTTTCTATGCTTTCCTCCTCTACTTTTATGGAATTATCACTTTGATTTTGAACAACACAATATTTTACCCATATTAGTAATTATCACTTTTTCTTTGGAGCTCTTCGGAAATTAGCACGTAGTAAGGGATAGGAGTGCCAAGATGATATTGTCCCCTTTGGGCGCTTCAATCCTTTTCCATTGCTTTCTTATGTTTACAATGTCACATCAAATGTTATCTTTTATAAAATTCTATTTATCACTTTGGGTCAGATTTTAAAATTGTTAAAGATGAAAATCAAGCAAAGGAATCATTATGTACATGACCTACTAATTATTCTAAGGAGCGAGGAGGAAACTAAGTGATCATGCTTTAAATTTCTATCTACTGCTTGGGAAAAGGGAACAGTTGAGGACTAAATTTGGGATCCATTATTCACTACATAGGAAGGGAAAATTATGAATTCCATAAAACACATTATCTTGTGGGCACAGTAGTTATAGCCTGCTATCTTGGTACAAATGGAACAAAGGAAACCTAGCTCTAAGGGACATTATTCTATCAATCTCACACACACACATGCACATGTGTGTGCACCTATACACACACACACACACACTAGAACCACATTAAGTATTAAATATAGTGTAGAGCTCCATGATAATCAAATTGGGGTGACCGTAGAGGTTAGTCTTACTCAAGCATATGCAATATTTATTTAGTCGAATGTGTTCTTCAACCTTGTGCAGGTAGATAGGGTTTTTTTGTAGGTACAGGTGCGACAGGAAAACACTACAATGAAGTGGATGTGATATGAAGTAAAGTAAAGGATACGCGATCATACCCTGAAAGAACCATATCTACACTCACTACCAAATTACTAGCTATCAGTTCAAACACTAGTACCCGGGGTTCACTACTAAGGTCAATAAAGCCATGTTGTCGAGTTTTGATCCTAAGGGGTTCACTCTTAAGGTCGATAAAGCCATGACGGAAGGGTTATTTGTAGAAGTGAAATATGGGAGGCTCTATAAAATTTAGATGGTAGTTTGAGGCCTATTAAGCCACACTTAAATAGGCAGGTGTCTTTGAGATGACCTGTTTTAAATATCGTGTCGCCATAAATTTCATATCTTGCCCAGATCGATAAACACGAGTGAGATTTAAATCAAAATTAAACATTCATTTTAATCATGTCGCTAGAGGGTAAATAAATGTTTGCATTTTCAAATAAGAGTCTTGTAAATTTAATCTTATTTTCCAGGTCACATTTAGTCTCATGTGGAAAATCAAATCATAAATCAATGTGACGTGGAAATATTTTTCTTCATCACACTAGCATGATGGTGATAGGATGGTGGTGGGGAAAGTTTAAGGATGTCATGGAGGAATATTCCCTGATATTCCTTGGAGTCTCCAAGAGACAACTTGGGTGTGAGTGAATTAGAATCTAGATGGGATATTCCCTAAAACCCTTAAGCGGATAAGGTTGCATAAGAGGAAAAGGGGGGTTTTAGAAAAAGAGGAGGATGATTCCTTTGAGGGGCGGGCCCTTTAGAGGAGAGGAAGAATTCACTGGAAGTTCTCCATGAGGAGTTAGAAATGTATCTCTGCTATAGGAATTTGCACCTCTTTAGTGTAAGCATTGTTGGGATTTCCATTTATTTGAAGTTCATGCCAAGGTGGTTGCAGATGTACAACCATTGGCAAGCTTGGAGAGCATGTTTATATGTCTCCCTTGTTTTTTCTAAATAAATGGTTCGTTTCAAACAATATACAACAATTGTTGTCATGCTCTATTATCAAGTGATTTGGAGGTAGAATGATGTGTGTTTTCTTTGATAATCTCATGTGAATTATGACTGGAAATTTTATGTTAACACTTTTTAATGGTTTGTTGGTTTGGATGGAAAAAGAGTGAAGTCCTAAAGGGGTACTTTGGGGTATCATTTTCAATCCTATAAAATTCCCTTTTTATCTACCAGAATAGGTGATGTTTTTAAGTGTCTTGTGGTTCCCTTGTTTCTAGAACAATTAGTGTAATACAGACGTGGTGCTTCAGTCTTAGGGGTCCTGAGATCGATCATCAGGGATTTGAGTTATTTGTCTTCCTCAGAGGTTCCCTATGATAAATTTCCCCTTGGAAAACTCTCCTTATCCTAATACTATGTCACAAAATAATGGAAATTTCATGGTGTGATGGTCAACACATTTATTGACTCCTTTGCCCCTTTTGATGCCCAAGATTTTCCTTCTTGCAAATCCATCCCCACCAAATAATTTCCCCAAAAAATGATTCAGTGTATTATTCAAATCGTACAGAATTTGTATCAAAACGGAATTTCACTAGAGATTTGTGGGTGGGACACATAGTCATCTTATATATCCTAAGTGTGTTATCCTTTTCGATTAATTTTCATTTGATCATTGGCATCAATGCGTGGTGATAGATGCAAACTCTAGAGTTGATGTTGAGACCACGTAAGATTTGTCTTCAGCATATCGTGTTGGAGTTTTAAAGTGATGTAGTGCTTCGTGAACACTCTTTTGAGTGAGCACTGCAATTGGTGGCTACATCTGGCCTTTGATTGACCTCCCCTACTAGACTCGGTCCCCATCCCCTCCATTGTTTTATCTCTACCCTTCAGGTTGTACATCAGGTTCTCTCACCTTGGCCTAGGAAGAGCCAAAAGTAGCAGGGAAATCAGCCACACCATTTATCAAGGTTCCTCCCCGTCACTTCCAAAGAGAGAATGGTCAGGTGAACAGAGGGAGGACCTATACCCGGCTACAAAATGACAACTCATGCAAGTCTCTCCTCTTACCTCAACCCCCCTTTCCTACACTTTCCACCACTCCCCCTATCTCTCCTCCCTGGTGGGTGTACATCTAAGAGCCAACACCCAATTGACGCCATTTCCAGGGACCCAAATTTTATTGTTCACTTGGTTTTTCAGTTTGGTTCTCTTTTCCTATTTTTTTTAATCTCAGGAATCATGTGTTGGAATAGTTTTCCTTTGGTTCTAAAAGATGATTTACCTTTCTATGGTCATGAATCTAGTGGTGAATCTGTTATCATTTGGCTACAGTAGATCAATATTCTTCATAGATAGGATTCAATTGATGTTTTTCACATTTGGGTTTGTGTTAAGATCATATCTTTGATATTTTTCAAGCTTTTAAGAGGTAATACCTCATTAATATGGGTTTTTTTCTTGTGAACTTATCCATTGAAGTTTGTTATGGTGGTATGGCATGTTCTTCCCCTAAGGTCTCTTTTAGATCAAGTGTTTTCAAGCCTATGGATTTTAGGGGAATGCCTAGATACCCACATAGGATCCCTGATGGAATCAGAATTATATTTCCTACTTTTCATGGATATGGTAGCATCTGCGTTGAGCAACATCTTGTTTTGTTTGAAGAAGTTTTACAAGAATATGGGATAACATTCAAAGATGTATTCTTGAAATTGTTCGTGCATACATTGAAAGAAGATGTTAGAAATTGGTTCAGCTCCTTGCCCCAAGGTTTTATCTGACAGACTTAAGATGAATTAGATCCATGAGTATATGTACATTAGTTTAAAAATGATATCGGTCTCTAGTAAGCTACCTAGAAGTGTAATGGAACTGTAGGAAGCGTGACAAGATAACATGGAGAAAATCGAGTCCTCAAATGTGAGGTAGTTGACATCAAATGGTGACAAATTATTTGTTAGTGAACAAGTTGATATTGAACACATTGGTGTTGGGATAGTAAAGGACAACACAAAGAAAAAGTAACATGGTATACCTAAATGTGTGTTACCTGAGCTAAGAGTAGAAGTAAGGAGGAACAAGACTTGAGTAGTGACTGAACCAATAATTGTAGTTTTATACAAGAAAAATTAGGATTCTAATGTGAATGTGCTTCTTATGACTAATCTCAAGTGTGATAGAATCTTTAAAGTTGTATGCTACTATTTGTGGCTAGGATGGATCAATTGATGTTATAAAGGATAGAATAAGTGCTAAAAGAGAATGCATGTTGGTTGATCAAATGGTTTATGGGAACGTATATCTTTGATTGACCTTTTGTGTGCCAAAAGTATAAGTAAATTTTGGGTGACCCTTTTGGAAATATGTTGTTGTCTTGTAGGGGGAAGCATGGAATTGGATCAGGATCATGATGCTCTTGGTCATAAATTTTTTCAAATGAGAGATGGGATGATCTCCAAGTATAAAGGATGGGTTCCTTCGTCAGAAGATAGGTATTTGTTATTTGATGCATTAGTTGATCAAGTTAAAAAATGTAGGTTATTACGTAGATCATGACTAGCGCATATGGGTACATTGAAGATTGTTCAAGCTTTGCATTATGATTAGTAGTATTAGATTGGGAATGAATGACTAGGCTCTCCAATCTGATCCCAGTTCTAGCAAGCTAGTTCCTTGTATTAAAGGTATTGATATGGGTCTTGTTGTGGATGATGATAGTGTTGAGCACTTTGCATCAATTTTGAGAGGTCAAAACTATGGCGATATGTCTTCATCTTCCGAAGAGGCATAATAAGCTATTAGAATCAAAAATATTACCATGAGTCTATGTTTTTATCACTCCTCTAACTGGTAATGAGGGAATTAAGACACAAGTTGTTACACTGAAGTAATTTCTTTAGCATATATGCAAGGGAATCTATATTTCGATGGTAGGTATCGCGTGGAATTTTACTTTGTAATGGTTGTAATTGTAGCTTGGTATGTTGGGAGATTAAATTAACATTGTCCTTACTATTATCCTTATTATCGATAATTTTCCCTTTAAATGTAGACAAGGATGGTCCCCCTGATAAGTAGGGATAGAAGAGGTATCGTTATCAACATGCTTTGAAAGGTGATTCATATATTGACTAAATTGGCTCAATGCATTGTCTTTGAGGGTATAAAATACATGGTCAAATGAGGGGAGCTTATCAAATATAACAAATTATTACAATGGAGTAAGTAAGATTTTCATGAAGAGATCTTGAATTTATCTATCAGCTAAGATATTATTCATTTTAGTGAGAAAATTATTATAACACAAAACATAGTGCCTATTGAGTATAATTTGTGTGTTATACCCTTGGAAAGCGATAGGTTAAAAATTTGAGAATATGAAAATGATGTAGCCTAGAATTCAGTAATACAAGCCCAATAAGACCCTAGATGCATTGGCACATCACTCAACCCAGATTGAGTGCTCACCCAAAGCACACAAAGGTACTAGGTCCCTATTTAGGGTTGCTATTGCAGGATGTTAGCATGATGAAGACTTAACACATGTAGTTCCATTACTAACACATCATTCTATAGAGCATTCCAGATCTATACCTAAGGGAGAACATAATTAAGTATTAACCATGATGAGATCAAGAACATACTAGATTCAGATACACGTAGAACTAACACTTAGATTCAGCTAATTTCCTCCATTATATTAAATGTAGTAAGTATACAAAAACTTCATTACAATAATAGTAGTATGCACGTAGGAGCATAATCTCTTTATGTATGCACTTATCTATCTGTGTGTGTAATCACCATCATACATATATATCTATTACTTAGTTCACTACATATATATATATATATATATATATATATATATATATATATAAGGGTGGGGGCTTTCCCTTCACCATTTATCTAATCCTTAAATAGGTCACATGCTATTACTTAGCCATGTGTCGTATTACAAAAATAGCCTCACATGCAAGTGCACTAACAATAGACTACTTACTAGTTAACTGACAGTGAGTAATATCTATTCCCAGCCTGTATCCATGCAAAGCACTTCATAGTCGATCCTCTAATAATAACCAATGCATGTGTCCGTGAAATTCTCTAACTAGTTTGTGTGTTCTGGCATGTTATCTCTCAAAAATAGATCTCATCATCATGCAAATTGCTAAGTCCCGAAATGTGTCTCTTTCCTCAACGAATGATTCCTTCCTGATCCTCTTGTGCATGCCTTTGAATGCAACTCTACTCTTCCCGCACGAACCTTCTTGTATGTTCTTCACTAAGTGCCATAGGGTTTACTGATCAACATTACCCCACACTAATTGCATTTTCACCCCGAGAAATGTTTGTCTCTAAAATGAATCAAAGAATAGAAGAATAGAAATAATATTTATGAATAAAAGAATGTCTTTACCCTGTCAGTCATCTTCTACTGTCAACCTGAAGAATCAATTATGGATATTCGTCTTTTATTTCTACCTCTAAAGTCTACCAATCATTGAGCGTGGCTACTACCTTTTCTAGAATATCCACTATAATTGACTCTAGATCATCTTTTGTAATTTCTCCTTTCTCATTCTACAAGACCAAAACAATGTTGGATATTGCATTCATTCTTCCTTCTAATAAGTCCATATTTTGTGCTATGAGTTTCCAAAGCTCATCTAGCCTTTCCTTGTGTGGTTCTTATGTTTTTGTAAGGGCCTCACACTTCTTCTTAACAAGTGCGAATCATACTGTGCGGCCCAATGTCTCATCCTTCATGGCTTTCAGGACTTCATTGTTCTTCCAAAACGGTCCTGGTATCTTGATAACAATTTCTAGGAGCTATACAAATATTCAAGCGCTTGATATGTTTTCTTCAGTTCCTCCTACAAGCTCTAGAGCATTGCCTCATATGATGCAATCTTCCTCATCACTCGAATCCTTTTCCATCTCTTCTGCATCTTGCTCGGGATTCTTTGGTGCTGGCACGCATAGAGGTCCATCTTCAAGCACTAAGTCCACCAAGGTAGTCACATAATACATTACCGAAGGAAACATCTTAGGGTACCTTAGGATCTAAGTGTGGCTTTAATTTCATAAAATTGTCCCCAGTTTCCTTTGTCCATTTTGATGAAATATATTTTTCTTCTTATGTGCTAAATATCTTTCCTTTGTTAGGCACGTTATTTCCCTAACCTTAGTTTTGTTGTCTTCCCTTAGCACCCTAATCGTGGCATCCTTGTCCATATTCTGCCTCGCCACCTCTGTTAAGACTTTAACCAATGCATTACTCACCTATTCATCTGACATAACAGTAGGCTTGACTGTCATGTATCTATCCTGAGGTGTCTTTTTCAACCTCCTCGATACGCATGACTCTTCACACACGTCAAAATCTGGTTCATCCATGTGCATGTGCATTGACCATGATAATTGATTCCTTGTATGCATTGTAGCCATATCTTCATCCATTAATTCCCATCCATATAATTCCTTTTGCGTCATTGTGCTTTGGAAATGGGCGCGGACAATTTTACCTGTGTCCTCAGCATAACCCATGGCTAGTGGAATGTTCTCCCCACTTGTTCTTCTTAACCTTGGCTACTTAGGAACTTGAGCTTCCAGATTTGGAACTTGTGTTTCCATGTACCTGAGTAGTCTCTTGTGCTATCTCATATGTTCCCTTTTCCTCCTCTTCTGCTTCCTTCATTTCTCCATCCTTGTGGTTCTTCTACATTCTCTAGTAGGTGTAGGAGAATTAGGCAGCGCTCTCCTCTGACTCTTCCACTTCCTAATTCAATTTTAACTTCCTTCTCCTTTTCTGGTTGTCTCCTTCTATGGAGAGAGTCAAGGTGATCAGATTGCACACTGATTGTGGAGTAGCACCTTGGGTTCTTGTTCTCCTAAATACTCTCTTAAATCATAGTGCTCTTCTTGTACTATGCATCCAAGTCCTCATCATCCCCTTCTTTTGGTTGGGGTGGAGTAGTTGTGCACCCATCTTCATCCTTATTTAGATGTTGCCTCCTACCTCCCCTGTGCTTCAAACCATTACTATCTTTATGCTCATCCTCTTCTTCATCTACTTCTATTGTCTCTGTGGGATTAGTTGCTTGAAAATGTTCTCCATTGTATGCTTACCTTTTGGTGGTTCAGGGAGCGCAAACTCAATCTTCCACATACTTGTTGTTCTCCATCTTGGGCTTCAGTTGAAGGTACACAAGTGCTGCTCTGGTCTCACCAACATCCAAACTTACAGGTTTCATGCTCAATAATATCTGAGATAAGCCTTTCAATATAGGAAAGGCCCTGTCCTGGATAAACATATGTTTTCCTCAGTGTATGGCAGTTGTAATCTACCTTGTCTGCATTGAATGTTAGATATCATGCATCCAAGAATCAGTGAACTTGATGCCTAAAAATATCTTGTTGTGAAGGCATATGGTAGTTTTCACCATGGGATCCAAGCTGTTGTCCTTCATCAAAAATTACGCAATGCAAAAATGTTGGTAGACTGAAAATCGTACTGCCTAACCCACCACCGAAGGAAAATCCTTGGGTATACACCACTCTTCTTTGAATGTTACGCAGAGCTCTATCATACCACTTCTCATCCCTCTACTTGACTTGTATGTCATTGATCCTTCACACAAGTAATTTCCAAATATTTCTCACATGTGACTTTTTCTCCATAGGGATACTCCCATATTTTCTCCTTTGGCCCATCGGGCACCCCGATTTCCATAAAAAAAACTAGAGACAATAGAACAGCCCCAAAATTGATCTTTCCTCCTGTGCATGCTTCTTTAATGATAGATTTCTGTAATGTAACATGGAGATGTTGTAGAGTCACTCCTTCAGACATCTTATTCAGAAATCTGTAGCCACATTGTGTTCACTTGTGACCACCTTTCTTGGTCATTCAATTTTGTCTACTATAGTGTGCAATTACTTGCACAATTGGGTACTTCATTCAATTTACCAATGTCCATGTCGCACGGACCCTTGGTATACCTTAACTCCTTCCTATGGTCTCCTTAGGATTGTGGCCTTATCTAGTTTAATCACCATGTAGATCTACCCCTATTCCTTTCAACCCTGTTACATGTTGATATCAACGTGGCTGTGATCCTTAGTGCCTGCGTCCTGCAAAGTAGAAGAAATCTTCATGTACCTTGATCATCAACCATCACTCCAATGGTTGATATTTCCCAAAGTATGACAGCTTGTACAACTGGTAGACTCCAATTTTCTTTAATAACTTCTCCCCAATGTCGTCATACATCGACATGTCTTCTATTGTGTGCTTATTCATCTTTGTGTTTAATAACGCATCCAGTACTCCTTATTTCAGTTGTATGATGGTTCTACTCACTCTTATCTTGCCCTTCTAGACATGTCAGAATCCCATTCTTGACCCATTTTAATCACACCCTCTAGATACTGCATTTCTAAGAAATTACTCTGAGGAGTCTCCTATTTCAACCTATACTTCCACTTTCTTCTTTCCTTTTACTCCTAGTTGTGGGTTCACTTTCTTGCAGGTGTCATTTGTAACCTTGTAATCTTCTAACTCCAAATACTCACCTTTTAATCTCTTGTAATGTGCAAACCCAAACCCTAGCTTGATTCAGCATGCCCTAGGATTGAAATTACATGCCCTATCTCTTTTTTAACGCCTTGATTTTCTCAAACCCTTCGCAACTAGGGACACAAGCTTCCTCTATGCACAAATCTTGATGAATGAACAAACCTTGCATATAATAAATCAATAAATCTTAATGCAGTAGCTAAGATAATCAAAATCCTTATGACAATTTTCATAGTAATGCAAAGAGGGGGGCCACATCAGATATCCCTAATATTGACAATATTCCATTTTTATCTTCATGTAGAATAATCCTCTACCCTTAAGGTAGGGCATGATTCACCATACAATGTCTGTCACCTTCGAAAGCCTACTGGAAGGATGTAACCTCCACATCTATCTCACCATGCATTTCCCTCAATTGGTTTCTTTATCAGGCAATCCACTTCTCAAGAGCCTTTCATCTTGACCATAATGATTCCCTAGAACCTTGCATATAATAAATCAATAAATTGCAGAAGATAATAAAACACAAGAGATATGGGGGGCCAGATGCCCTAATATCAATATATTCAGAATAATACCCTTAAGGTAGGGCAACACCATACAATGCTCCTTAAGGAAGGAGTAACTCCACAATCTCCCAAGATGGGAATCCACTTCGAGGGGGACACCTCCAATATACCTCTACCAAGTAGAAGACTCAACTCATACATACATTACCCCCTCATAATGATACTCACATCCTTTAAATAGGATGGGTAACACCTAATCCCAATGTAGGCCAACCCATTACCCAATATAATTAATTCCTTTATGAGCCCATATAACTAACTAAGGGGATGTGTGCCACATGTCGGCATCTCCATCAACCCATATACATTAGATTATCATATCCCATGTGAACCCATACATATAACTAAGGGGATGTGTGCCACATGTCAGTATCTCCATCAACCCATATATATTATATTATCATATCCCAAGTTACATAGCATTGCCTCCCTCTTTGACATGTTTCGTCCCCAAAACATAAGAAGAAGCCATATAATGAGTGTGCTTTAAATTATTGCACACTTGTCATCATGCTCAATCATCTAACCACCCATATGAAATCCTAGTGGGTGATGTTACTCCAAACATGATTCCATATTCCATTGTGCTCATCTGATTCCATCCTGGTCCATATGTGTTCCTCCTTGGCATCCATGCATATCCATAATTATTATTCATGTGATTCCATGTCATATAATTATTGTTCCATTGATTCCATGTATAGCCAAAATTATTACTCCTCCAATTCCATGTATATCCATATAGATTTCTGCCCTCATGTGCGTCCTAACATGTCTCCATGATTTTTTCCTCTCATGATGATGTGGGTGTCTATATGGTGCAACCTTAGTATGCTCAACCTTATCAATCTTTTCCTCCACTTTCTTTTCCTCTTCCAACTTGTTTGCTATTTCTTTTTTCTCTTGAGTAGAGAAATTATTTTTGACTTTTTCATCATGTTCTTCATCCTCTCCTTCTAATTCATCCTTATTCACTTCTTCACCATCTTCAAATTCATCTTCATGATCCAATTTTACATTAGTTTTTTCTTTGCTAAGTGTGATATCTTACAATGTAATTTTCTTTCGCTTCTACCATAATTTGATGAATTTCTTTTGCACATTAAGATTAATTGTTCCCAATGTCTCTAACCAAGAATATCTAAGAAAAATATCCATACCATCCATATCTAAAGCATAAAAATCTGAATGTAAAACATATTTATCCATAGAAAGCTTTAAATCTTCAAAAAATTGAATATGCTTACCATTCATTTGAGATTCCTTGATATGTTTTGTTTGCACATGTAGATTTTGAGCTACATCCATATTGATGAAGTTATATTTGTCGTTAGGGTTTATGGAAACAATTAGATTTTTTCTTTGAATGCACCCTTCAAACTGAAATATTGAAGCTTCCTTCCTTGGAGATGCACTATCCTGTGTAGCAGCTTCATCATCAACATTTTCTTCTTTTTCTTTGCCATCAACATTTTTCTTCTTCTTATTATTTTTTCTTCTATCTTTCTTCTTGCTTCTTCTTCTTCTGCTTCTTCTTCTTCTTCTTCTTTTTTAACAAAATTGTGTTTCTTTTTTGTTTCCCATCTAGCTAAGAAAATATCCTCCATTTCCTCCCTATCCCAATCCAATAGATCTATATCCAAATAAGAATACCAATGTCACGCTTTCCCACCAAGATGAAGATAAAAACTAACCCATACTAAACATTCTTCAAAATACATTTTTTTAAATTGTATCCACCATTTTTTTGCATCAATTTCCCCATTACCATAGAAAATTGGTATATCCATGATGCATAAAAATTAGGGTTTCACAAACTTACTCCTTTGACCAATATTTTATATGATGATTTCCTCAACCATTTAGCCTCAAATCTAAAACCACTAAGAAGTAACCCATGCTAAAAAAATTATAGATTTCGGAAAATGTAAGAAATTCAGGAAAATTCCTCAAATTGTGGCCTGTGGAGCAAAATAGTGAAAAACAAATAAAACTGAAATAACTCTATCAAAATAGATCCAAAATTCTGAAATTTTAGTGGTATCACCGTTTAATATATTACCAACAACCCAAAAAAATTATTTCCTAATTCTTCATTATTCAGAAGATATAGATGAAACCGTAGAATTAGGGTTTTAACCCTAAAATGAACACAACTTTTGCAAAACAGCTCCAAAAAATCTAAAATTTGGAGGGAAGATCACTTGAACTATGTATCCACTCCCCACAAAAAAATCTGAAAAATTCCAATTCTATCTCCAGATATAGACGAATCACCAACATTAGGGTTTCATCCCACAAATTTCCTAGATCACTGCTCTGATACCACTTGATAAGAACCTTGCATATAATAAATCAATAAATTACAAAAGATAATGCAACACAAGATATATGGGGGTCCAAGATTCCCAAATATGTAAAATAATACCCTTAAGGTAGGGCAACACCATACAATACTCCTTAAGGAAGGAGTAACTCCACAATCTCCCAAGATGGGAATCCACTTCGAGGGGGACACCTCCAATATACCTCTACCAAGTAGAAGACTCAAATCATACATACATTACCCCCTCATAATGATACTCACATCCTTTAAATAGGATGGGTAACACCTAATCCCAATGTAGGCCGACCCATTACCCAATATAATTAATTCCTATGTGAGCCCATATAACTAACTAAGGGGATGTGTGCGACATGTCGGCATCTCCATCAACTCATATACATTATAATATCATATCCCATGGTACATACCCATATCATCAACTACCCCACACTAAGGGGATATGTGCCACATGTCGGCATCTACACATAAACATGCTTCATATAGTAATTAGCTTCATGGTACGTAAGCATGCTTATTACACAAGTTACATATGAACTAAATTTTTTTTCAAAAAATAGTGGGCAAATTCATTGAAACACATTAAGGAAATACATAATTGAAAACCTAATCTAAATGGAAATATTGCCTTATTACAAACACCAAGAAGACTTATTATAGTAGGGCATTCAACCTAATCCCGTTGAAGTAAGTTTTAGTAGCACTATGTTCCATTGGAAGTGCTTCTAACTAGTTCAAGCACCTGTTTCAAGGATGGAAGTGATAGCATACGGCCCCAACCAATTTACCTTGAGTTTTCTTGGATGGTGTAAGAACTTAGAGTCATAGAGAAGAACCATTTGTCTAATTTCAAACTTCTTGTCCCTTATGTTCCTATCATGCCATGCTTTCTAGTCCTGGCCTTTTCTTGCTTTTGAAGATTCAACATGTTATGTTCGTCATTCTCATCCAGCTTAATTATCTTTTCAATTCTATTATTCTAAAGCTTGCTCATCAACTAGATCTCCAGTGTGTGTCAATATTTTGCAAAGAAGGTAACGATAAATTCTATAGGAAGAACTACTTTCATGTGCCAACCTTGTAACTATAAATGGTGTGGCTTTATTAAACCTCTTATAAGTTGTTTAATATGCCCAAAAATTAATGCAGAAACTTTAGGCATCCCAATCATTTCTTAGTTTACATCGCAGATTTTTGTCAATGTCTGGCTCAAAATTTTGTTTGAAAGCTTTAGCATAGTTCCATTTTCCTGAGGATGATAGAGTGTAGTCTTATGGTTTGTAATCATGAACTCATCTATATATAATTTATGATTGTCTCACTAAGAAAATGTGTACCCACACATCATTGGTCAAACATCAAAGGACATCCATACCTTGTAATAATATATTTCCACAGAAACCGTGGGCTATTTCCAGTATCATTGTACAGTCCTTTGTAGGTTATACTTCTGCCCATCTTGAGATAGATAGTCTGTGTAAGTTATGATGTAGTGCGATCCATATTCTGTACGTAACAACTTGATATTTGTGAAATAGGACCCAGCCAAAATCTATAGCTCCCATTTCTCAAACGGTTTTGCGCTAGCAATAGGTCTCAGAGGCATTTCATCTTGCATGACCTACGTTGGTTCCAAGACGTTAATCAATGATCACATACCTTGCAAAATTCCTTACAATACTTTATATAGGAACTCTCATGCATAATCCAGCAAGTAGAATCTTAGCGCACTGGTTGTGGCATCACTTGCATAGTAAGCCATCTGCAATACCACCACTGAGTCTTCTTCCATAATATCACAGTGTGCTCATGTTCACCAATACAAAATGGCGCAATACTTCATCTCGGCCCAATTTGTACAAGTCACCATTGATTAACATATAAGGTGCGGTGCGTATGGTTCAATATTGATTTCTTCTCCAAGGATTGCATTCCTTCTGGTGTCATCCCTGTTCGTAGAAAGACAACAATGTCCTCTAGTTCTAATGGTGCATGATGTAACCTGTATAACTGTGTATCTGGTATGGTATCCTCAATTTCATGTGCTTCTTCTCCTGACTATATTCTTGATAGATGGTCTAGTCCAGAATTACTTTTTTTTGGTTCTACCACATATGTGAAATCAAATTCTTGAAATAAGAGAACCCATCGCCATATGTGCCCTTGTAAAATAGGTTTAATTACCAAATACTTCAATGTCATGTGATCTATATAAAATGACTCACCAATGGTGTAGCTAGTAGGTACTGGTGGAATTTATGCAGTGTATAGATCATTGACAAAGCTTTGCACTCTTTGTAGTTGTGTAATTCTTTTCTACAGGAGTCAGCATTTCTACTATTCAAAATAGATAGGATGATCTACAAAACCTTCTCTAGGTTGATCAACACCACGCCAATGTCCATGCCAAAGGCGTCAAAATGTACATGAAATGGTTTGTCCCACAAAGGAAAACACAAAATAGGTGTGGTGGTAAGTTTTTTCTTTAATGTCTCGAATGCGACGTTGCTGCTATTCTCCCTAGTAGAATTTACCTTTCCCTTTCAATAACTCTTCTAATGGTGTGACAACTTTGGCATAACCTTTGATAAAATTTATGTAATATCCTGTATGACCCAAAAATCCACGCACCTCACTTTGACTGGTAGGCTCCCTTAGGCCTATAATGACTGCAACCTTTGTTGGATCAACCAAAAAACCCTCCTTACAGATTATGTGTTCTAAAACTATCCCAAATGGTGTAGCAAATATGCACTTCTTGATGTTCAAAGAGGATACTCAATTGTCTACACAGTTTAAACACTAAGCACAGATTTTCTTAGTGATCCTTAACTAATCCATACATCGTCCAATCATCTAAATATACCTGTAAGAAGTTGTGAATAAATTCCTTGAATGCTTGGACAACTATGCATAAAAATACAGCAGGCACATTTTGCATAGACCGAAAGGCATTACATTATAGGTCTCAAGCTACCCCATTCAGTAGTAAATGTAGTCTTTTCTTGATCCTCATAGGCAATAAACCTGATGGTACCCAGAGAACCCATCTGTAAACGAATATATTTCGTTGCCCTTGAAACTCCTTCTAGTATTTCCTCAGTGAATGGCATAGGAAATGGATCAGTTACACGTGTAACATTCATAAAACTCATAATAGTCCACGCATATTCTAATTCAGCTCCATCCTTCTTGATACTGATCACCATTGGACTAACCCATTTTGACTCATCAAGGGGCTTGATAATTACCAAACTTCAACATGTTATCAATCTCTTCTTTGAATACTTTTCACGCAATATTGGGGTTCATTTTGTAAGTGTCTCTTTCTAACTGGATAGCGACACACCCTCTTTGCTAAGACTTTATATTCATCTCCCCTAATGATTCATGAATGCCTTTAAGTTCATGGTATGCCCTAGGAAATAATTCCTGGTAATCCCTTAGTAACTCTATGATTTTGTCCACTTCAGAGTCTGACCAATAGTCTCCAATTATGGCTTCCTTAGGCTCAGTATCTATTCCAATGATTCACCTTACTTTAAGTCTTCATCATGTTCATGATAGGCACTGCATGGTCTTATCTACACTGTCCAATACCTCACGCCTTCCTGTTGAATGATTTAAATCTAGATTATCTACTTCTTCGTCATCCTTTAAGTAGACCATTTTTCCTTTCTCTTTCTCAAGGCAAAGCGACGTTGAAGTAATGTTGCATCTGGCCTCTGGTTCTTCATCAAGATGCGCTCAAATGAGTCTTCTTTATCTAATAACTCCTAAAGGAGTTCTTCAGCCTTGGCACTATCCCCCATAGTTAATCGCTTGATAACTTTCAATTCTTCTTCCACCGGAGGCTTTGTAGAGAAGAAATCAAATGTCTGGGCCATTCCTGTAGTTAAATTCTACCAATTTCCAGTTTCTCTATGGAGTTTTACATATACATACCAAGCACGCACACAACTTTGTAAAGTGGAATAAAACTTGGTGCACCCATAGTGAAGGTGGTAAAGCTTCTTTCCCTTTTGTGACATAGTCTCTCACACTTCTAAATGTGGTGCTGAACAGGTTGATTACCATGATAAGTACTTATTTGAGTAGGTGCATTGCTCTTGAAGAACCTAGTAGTAAGAGTAATCCCAATTTCATTCCATCCGACAAGATTATCCCTGTGGACCACCCACCAGTCGTGAGTCTTATCCCACATAGTGTATATGATAGCATATTTCTTCTTTCCAGTGGGTCTATCCATTTTTCTTCCATGGTGCAAGGAATACCATGGGATCCCCTTCTCATGTGTAACAAGGTATCGAGTTATTTCCTATCCTCCTGACATAACATGGTTTTGTGCCTCTAGGAAATATGCTCTTTACTTCGTGCCCTACCAACTCATAAGTGTTGTGAGCCCAATTATCACAAGAAACACTTATAGTATCACTAATAGACTATGCATCCTCCCACTAAATTAGTCCTTCTTTGGTTGGTTCAATCATCTCTGGATCTCAGATGGTGTGTACATAAATCCTATTCAGATATTCTTCACTTAAGGGCTCAACATAGGGCACATATTTTCCATCTGTTAAAGGGATAATAACTCTTTCCTCTTTGTTTTCAAAAATGATATAGCCCTTGTTGAACCGAAGATCAGTGTTATTTGCATAGCACCAAGGATGCCTTAATAGAGCTAGGAAGTTATCTAACTCTGCCAACGCTAAAACTTCAAAGTCTCCAGTGAACTTGGCTCCTTGTATGGTAATGGATGCATCCTTCAAAACTCCGATGGGAGTGGCCTTAGTCTGATTAGCCATGAATAATACATTAGAGGATGGCTGCAATAGGGGTCTTCCCATTTGTACCCATGCATCCAAGGTAAGAACATTGACTTCCACACCTGTATCAATCAGTATATTACTCAATAGCCACCCATCCACAATAATCATTCAGATTTATTTCCTTGTCATAATCTAGGCTATGAGGGAGAAGATTCACATGCAGGATCTGTTGTCCAATCTCAGTACTTGCGCGTGGAGTGTTTCCTTTTAACCAATTCCCTAATGGTGGAATGATGTTTTCCTTGCGCAACATTTTACACACTTCTCTCAAGTCATCTATATCAGTTTGGACCATCTCTGATGCTTTTTTTTGCTCTTTTAAGTATTGTATCTCACCCTGAAGATTCCTTAGAACTTCCATGGTTTCCTGATAAACCTCCTTCTGATAGGTAGGATCTGGGTACCATGCATAAAGAAATTCTTCTTTAGTGATGGTAGGTTTCTACTGCAATGCTTCCTTGGCACGTGCTGCCTCAGCGTGGGTCATGATCTTCACTTGTAGTGACCCATATTCTACTTCCATCTTGGGCATCCATTGATTTTCCATAGCGCGTTGTATCCTAACCATCCCTGCACCTTTGTTTTCTTGTTTATGTTGCTTACTCAGATACTCATATAAGTCTAGGCACTCCTCATAGCTATGGTTCTTTCCATAAAAAGAACATGTAATATTCTGAGGACATTCGTGCCCTATAAAGATAAGGAGATCCACATGTATAACATATTCTGCAAGGAAACTCACTCCTTCCACCACCATGGCCTCATCCTCTAAATCCACCATGGTATCCTCAACCTCTGTCATGACCTCCTTCAAAATACCCTTCATTCTAATCATAGCGTGCACCTGATTGTGATCCCAGTCCTGATGCTCATTCTTGAGCCTTATTATCTAAAACTCCTTGTCTATCGTACACCAATATCTATAGCATCATGGATCTTTCCAATCAACCGATAGTCTTCTGTGTCATGAGTTATGGACCTGCACATTTTATAGTAGCTTGAAATGTTCTTCCTTATTACGCGTTGTAATAATGGGCAGCGGCTAGCATCATGGTTTAAATGGCATATTTCACAATCCATCAGCACCGAGCATGTACCATTCATGTGAGGAAAACTATCCTTTGTGTGACCTTCTACTTCAATCTATACACCAAATCCCTGTACACATCTCATGTGCTGAATTTATTCTAATAGTTTCTCCAATATTTTTCCATGGCTGTTATTTGTGCTTCTAGAAATGGGGTCATCCAATATTTATGCTTCCAACTACCTCAAACGCGCAAGGTTGCTTCAAGTTATTCAAGTGGATCAGTGTATGTCTTATGTGATAATGCCCTCCTAAAAGGCATAATCAAGTCCCCAATGAACCATTGTACATGTTGGCTTACGTGTATGTCATAAGAAAGATTTGATAACAGCATTTTAAACCGTGCATCATACTCTCTAACACTTTCAGTAGTGCCTTGCTTAATATCTTTGAGCGCACTTATACTCTTCTGCTCAAACTTAGGGATATGAAACTCTTTAAGGAATGCATCCTTTAAAGCTGTATAATATACAAAAGTCTGATCAGGGTCAAACTTTTTTTACCAGCTATGTGCACGCCCTTGTAACGTAGTAGAAAATTGGATTTCCCTACACTCAGAAGCCATGATTCCTTTTACACACCATAATATTTCACACATATGCACATGTTCAACAACATCTTCTATGCCCCTATACTCTGGAAGATGAAGAGACATTTCCATGTAAATATTCTGGGGTTGGTGCGGACCTTGCCCACTTGATCCAAAACCTCCTATGTTTCCCCTACCTCCAGAACCTCCAGATCTGCCTGAACTAGAGCTACCTATGCCTCCTGATCCCAAACCTATAGCTAGGGTTAGACCAGAAGATGTATTTCCCTGTGTCCCAACATAGTAGAACTGAACTATACCTCAACATCTGCGAAGTGTTACTACTCCCAGAAGTTAATCCAAAAATTCACGTGCACTTGTATTTTGTGCTGATGATACACCTGAAAAGGTACTCCCATATAACAATGAAGTCATTTTCCCTGCTTCCACACTATGCTTTCTTATAAGACTCGCTCCTACTCTCCCACTGCTTGAATAGCTTTTTGACTGCTTATTGTACTAGATACTGAAAAACCAAATGCAAGGGCAAGGTTACTAGGTGGATTTAGATGCATGCCCGTGGCCCAGGTAGTCTCTGCTGGCACAATTTTGTGTGAGGCTGGGGAAGGATCCCTATCATGCTTTCCAATATGGAGGAGTTCCTGATGATCTAGCTCCACGTATTCTACGTGAGCTTCAAATCCTTCACTAACCATGTCTCTCCTCAACGTCATACTCTCTACAATGTTACAATGCTTCTCTATCTCCCTCTCACACACCTCATTATACTTAAGCCCACAAAGTCCTCTCTTTTCCTTTTTGCCGCTAGGTCTACCATTCTTCACCAAACCTGCTCCTACCCCCATGCATGGTGAGGTTTAGTTAGCCATCGGTTTACTCTCCAAATTCAAAGTTACCATCAGGATCTTGATTGCCAATGGAATTCCTTATAGGTAAGCTCCCCTTGGATATCGTAAAAACTAGAATTCAGCTACTTCTGGACATAAATAAGTGGAAATTGATTATTCCAAGATATAACTGTTCAATACACCATGAAACCGTGTATCCACAGCTCGAGTCCAAATTAGATCAGCATCATAAAGGGCCTGGAATTCTTCCCGTGTCCAAACAAGTGCACGATACCTCCAACTCCTCTTAGATGCATAAGCAATCATCCCCTCATATAATTCTACTGGAAAGATAACAAAAAAGCTCTCATATAAATTGTCATACATATTATTTTCCACCCACACGTGCGTGTTAAACTCAGATTTAGTGTTGAATCACTGTGCATATTCTTCCTCCAGATTGTGTATCCACTCCTCAACAATGGCTAAGGTCAACCGGTATGTCTTCATTGTGAACCATCGTGAAAACAACTGAAAAAGAGGTCTAGAAACGAAACCAATGATGCAGCCTAGAATTCAATGATACAAGATGCGCTGGCACATCACTCAACCTAGACTGAGCACTCACCCAAAGCACGCAAAGGTACCAAGTCCCTCTTTAGGGTTATTGTTGCAGGATGTTAGCATGATGAAGACTTAACACATACAGTTCCATTACTAACACATCATTCTACAGAGCATACCAGATATATACCTAAGGGAGAACATAATTAAGTATTAACCATGATGAGATAAAAAACATACTAGATTCAGATACACACAAAACTAACACTTAGATTCAGCCAATATCCTCCATTATATTAAAGATAACAATTATACAGAAGCTTCATTACAATAATAGTAGTATGCGTGTAGCAACATAATATCTCTATGTATACACTTATCTATCTCTGTGTGTATTCACCATCATACATATATATCTACTACGTAGTTCACTACATGTGTATAAGTGTGGGGGCTTTCCCTTCACCGCTTATCCATTCCAAAAATAGGTCTCATCTTATTAATAGCCACACGCCATTTACAAGCATATCCCCACATGCAAGTGTGTTAACTATAGACTTTTGGTAGTTAACTACAGTGATAATCCTATTCCTAGCATGTATCCATGCAAAGCACTTTATATCCGATCCTCCAAAAATAGTCAATGTGTGGCACGCATGTCTTTTCCCTATTTGTGTGTTATGTACGCCATCTCTAAAAATAGACCTTCATGAGCGAAAATGACTAAGTCCCAAAAGCTAAACTTCTGCTCCGCGCGCACATTCTCCTTATCCATTCGCACCTTTGAATATGACATGTTTTCCTGCACGGAATTCTTGTGTGATTTCTATCAAGTGTTCTTTTATCAACAAGCTCTGAGTAAGTTGTGTGGTGGTATACATTGATAGTTGTTGGTCTTTGTTGTGGTAAGGATTATGGATTACCTTGCTGACAAAACTTGGCCCAGGTTATCATGTTTCTTGATTCAGGATGTATGCATTATTTGGTATCTAGGTGGTCCTTAGTGGAACTTTTTGGGTCCTCTGGGTCTCGTTGATTCATATGTACAGTATATAGTCCCTTGCTTTTTTTTCTGGTTCCTATGTTTGTTCCTTTCCGTTTTTTTGGTTGTTGGTGTTCTTTGCTCTCTTTGTGATGTGTTGCAGTTGTAATGATGTGTTGGAATTTGTTTCCTAATGAATAGGCATCTATCCTTCTTCCCCCAAGGTTGCTTCTAATGTTCTTTAGACACCCGTTGGGGGAGTCCATCCCCTTGTTGGAGCTAGTGTTGGTGCACATAATCAGCATGCTTTATTCAAGCACCATATCGGCGGATGTGTTCTTATTTTCAATTCAGTTTTGTGTTTAGTATCATCATTTCCAAAATTCCTTACAAATATTTCTACTCGGTTAAAAAACCAGCTACTCTTTTGATCATATGCCTACTTAAAGTTCTGAGGTTTCCATTTTTTGAAGTAAACGATAGTTAATACTTTGGCATGTTGTCAGGATAATTGGTTCTTTTGCAGGATTGATTAAGCATTTAGTGGTTAGATTTTTCCTACAGAACAATTTTAAGTTGTTTGAATTGTGCGTGCAATAGTAAGCATTTTCCTATAAGAGTGATTATGTAGGTTTATTTGTGGTGGAGTATATGCAAAGGTGAAGTAAATTATGCGTCTCAGTGGCGTTAAAACAAATTAAATAAAGATACTTCATACAATGGAAAAAGAAATAAACAAACTGAATTAATATGTGTTATAAACAAAATGTGGTTCTATTATGGGGGGCCCTACCCTTGAGAAAATATACGCACACAGAGCGAGATACAAAAACTATGATACGAATAGATAAATTAATTTACAATATCCACTACTTTGCCTGGGAGGTTTGGTATGCGCTTCAGAAGCTGGTCCCTACGATGTATGAAGTTCTCGTGAGCCAAAACTCTGAATACAAACTGAATATCTCCAGCCAGGCCTCAAGACATTCCTTTCTCTAGTAATTCAGAGATTCTTACCCGTCGTCCATTTAGAATCTAGGCAAACTCCCTCTTTTTCCCGATTGAGCTCACCCACTCGTGGAGAGGGAGTCTTCCCCTTACATATGCCTTTTTCCTCCAAATGATGGAAGTTCAAGTCACGGGGAGTTGCACTGCTCCACTAGCCAAATCATCATGCACAACCTTTCATTTCTTCAGGAGGGAATCCTGGGTACCCACTTCGGTCTGGATTTCAACCAGGGCAATTTCAAGTGCTGAGAGTCACATCTTCGTTTTCTATATCTGCAGGCCTAGAGGTGGTATTTATTTCTTTTGTACGAATATTGGGGCCGAAATGGGAAGCTCTTCCTCTAATAAGGGAGGGGCATAGTAATCCATATATATGTGCATGTGATCATTTTGGATATGAGGGAAATGATGGGACCAATGGTTTTTTAAATGCTCCATGCTCAGATGATATTCGAGATGAATGAGATGAAAGTACAGGGTCTGGAAAATAGTAAATGAAGCACATAATTTGGCCAACCAGTTCATAAAGGAAATAACTAGGGCATTTTGAGAGGATCCATCTAGGTTATTATCTTGGACATTGGGTACACTAAAGACATGATTGATAAAATCCTCATTGGGTCCTGTCAATTGGAAAAACTCACCCAGGTTATCAAGTTTTGATCCTGAGGGATGCACTCCTAAGGTCAATAAAGCCATGACAAAAGGGTTATTTATAGAAGTGAAAGTTGGCGGGCTCTGTAAAATTTGGATGGTAGATTTAGGCCCATTACATAAATGCATAAAATAGGTAGTTTTCTTTGGGATGACGTGTTTTAAATATCGTCTCACCATAAATTTCATATCTTTCCCAGATCGACAGACACGAGTGGGATTTAAATCAAAATTAAACATTCATTTGAAGCATATCACCGGAGGGTAAATAAATGTTCGCATTTTCAAATAAGAGTCTTGTAAATTTAATCTTATTTTCCAAGTCACATTTAGTCTCATGTGGAAAATCAAATCATAAATCAATGTGACGTGGAAATATTTTTCTTCATCACACTAGCATGATGGTGATAGGATGGTGGTGGGGAAAGTTTAAGGATGTCATGGAGGAATATTCCCTGATATTCCTTGGAGTCTCCAAGAGACAACTTGGGTGTGAGTGAATTAGAATCTAGATGGGATATTCCCTAAAACCCTTAAGCGGATAAGGTTGCATAAGAGGAAAAGGGGGGTTTTAGAAAAAGAGGAGGATGATTCCTTTGAGGGGCGGGCCCTTTAGAGGAGAGGAAGAATTCACTAGAAGTTCTCCATGAGGAGTTAGAAATGTATCTCTGCCATAGGAATTTGCACCTCTTTAGTGTAAGCATTGTTGGGATTTCCGTTTATTTGAAGTTCATGCCAAGGTGGTTATAGACGTACAACCATTGGCAAGCTTGGAGAGCATGTTTATATGTCTCCCTTGTTTTTTCTAAATAAATGGTTCGTTTCAAACAATATACAACAATTGTTGTCATGCTCTATTATCAAGCGATTTGGAGGTAGAATGATGTGTGTTTTCTTTGATAATCTCGTGTGAATTATGACTGGAAATTTTATGTTAACACTTTTTAATGGTTTGTTGGTTTGGATGGAAAAGGAGTGAAGTCCTAAAGGGGTACTTTGGGGTATCATTTTCAATCCTATAAAATTCCCTTTTTATCTACCAGAATAGGCGATGTTTTTAAGTGTCTTGTGGTTCCCTTGTTTCTAGAACAATTAGTGTAATACACACATGGTGCTTCAGTCTTAGGGGTCCTGAGATCGATTATCAGGGATTTGAGTTATTTGTCTTCCTCAGAGGTTCCATGTGATAAAGTCCCCCTGGAAAACTCTCCTTATCCTACTACTATGTCACAAAATAATGGAAATGTCATGGTGTGATGACTGACATATTTCTTGACTCCCTTGCCCCTTTTGATGCCCGAGTTTTTCCTTCTTGCAAATCCATCCCCACCTTATAATTTCCCAAATAGTTGTTCTGGTGTACTATTCAAATCCCACAAAGTTTGTATCAAAACGACATTTCACTAGAGATTTGTGGGTGGGACACACAATCATCTTATATATCCTAAGTGTGTTATCCTTGCCGAAACATTGTCGTCTGATCCTCAACATCAATGTGGGGTGATAAATGTAAACTCTCTAAAGTTGATTTCAAGACCACATAAGATCCGTCTTCAACATCCTGTGTCGAAGTTTCCAGGTGCTTGTAGTGCTTCATGACTACTCTTTCGAGTGAGCACTACAATCGGTGGATGCATCTAGCCTTCGATTGACCTCCCCTACTGAAGTCATGTGTTGTCCTCATCCCCCCCCTCCCCTTGTTTTATCTCTACCCTTTGGGTTGCACATCAGGTTCTCTCACCTTAGCCTAGGTAAAGCCAGAAGCAGTAGGGAAATCAACCACACCCTTTGTCAAGGTGCCTCCTCGTCACTCCCAAAGAGAGAATGGTTGGGTGAGTAGAGGAATACCCCACCCTTGGCTATAAAATGACAACTCATGCAGGTCTCTCCTCTTTCCTCGCCTCCCTTTCCTAGTCTTTCCACCACTCCTCCCTCTCTCTCCTCCCTGGTGGGTGTATATTCGGGAGCCAACAGGTTATTAGATGAGCTATAATACCATACCAAATAAGTTAAGGCTTCGCATACATCAAGATCAACACAATCATAGCACCGTTACCACAACCATCACACTATAAACAAACACAAGTAATTATGCATAGTAATTTCTTTATATTCATGTGTATTATAGTTTATAATAAGGAGTATCCTAGATATATAGCTGGAAAAGTTTGTTTCATGCAATAAAATTTTGTTGCATGATCAAACAACCAGATAGGGAATAACCTAAATTAGTTGACCATTCCAAATTGTAGTACACACCAACCACTCCAAAGCAAACTTAACCCATTTGTGGGTGTGAACATGACTCAACACCAAGTTGGTTCAGAAATAGCCATAACCACTTGCAAGCGTGAACACACTCCAACAAAAGGTACACAATATACTATAGTCATTAGGAAGGCAATGGACACATTGCACAAGTTCAAAACAGATGTTTACATCTTAGATTGCTTGGAAACCCAATTGGGAAGAGTAACTTTGCATTCATGAGAGAATCCCTTCTACAATTGAATCTGTCTACATGTATAGAAGGAAAATAGAGAAGAGAGAAGCAAGAGGATTAAGAAGATGCTTAGAATATCTAATTTTCATCCTTATCTCCTCTAGAAGGATAGCTCTAAAAGATGTCACATTGAGAATATCTGCCCCAAAACCAACTTTTGAAGAATATTCTAGAGTCTTAGTTGGCCAAATGATGACGCACCATCATGACTTGTAGGTTATCCTCAAAACATGCACGTGTTTCAAGCTTATTTAAGTTTTGAATGATTTGATGCCTTAAGAACCATCAAATTTTGTTTTAATGGTCTCGTCAAAGGCATAAATGAAAATATATGGGAAGGGGCCCATGATATCAGGAAGATAAGGATAAATAAAATTGCCTCTTAGTGAAGAGACCGCGGTTTCACTTGGGACCATTATAACCACCCAATTTTGATCCATAATTTGTTTATCTATCCAAAAAGTCTTCACATGTGAAAATATCACTCCTAGAAGCCTAGGAAAATTTCAAATAATTTGGGTGCCATTAGATCTAAAAATGTGAGTAGAAGACCCCAAAAACTCTATCACAAAATATCAATATCTCTGAACCAATCTATTTGAAACCATACTCGATGTATATCTATCTCCAATACATTTATAATGACATCACGCACTCATCCATTAAATGTCTCTATCAAAAGAAATGAGCAAAACACCATACCTCATGTTTATGTTTCTATGATGTCCTCGAGCTTAATTAACACTAAGCCAAACCATCAATTTTAAGCTCAAAGACCGGCATTGTAGCGAATCTCTCCCAGGTAGTGCTTATGCCACGTGTATTTCACCGATGTTTCGACACGGTTTGGGGTAAGGCAGCGGGTTATAGAATCTTTTAGATGGTGCAGCGCACCGACTACTGCCACTTGTCTAGAATCTCCACGTGTCAATCACAGGTGGCTTACAAGATTCAAAGGATGTTGTTTAATGATGGTTTATGTGTCGCACATCGAAACCCTACAGAGTTTAGAGGTTTAACACAGGCCTCGAGACAGTCTTGAACGTCGATCCCCTCCACGTGTCCTTTGTGACACTTGTCATACATTAATACTCTACAGTCTTTGGGGAGCAAGGAAAGTTCGTGGAAATCTCGAATGCCAATCATTGCCACTTGTCAAGCATCCATGATAGGCATTGAAATTAATAAAAGCGACAACGTTAAAAATTTGGAGATGCTGACGGCCACCACGTGTCCCCATTTTAACCTCACTTAAGATTAACGAGCCTACTTCAATGATTTAACCTCACTGTTTTAGCTTGTACGCACTCTGCAATATTTGGGAATTTCAAAGGTGTAGAATTTGACAACACCTTCCAATATGTAATCTAATAAATCTTATAAGTTATTGCAGATTGTTGCCTTTATGGAATGAGTTATTCTCTCTAAAGCTTGCACAAACAATAAGTAAGCACATCAAACACTTCTAACAAACTAGCACACGCAGTCAGGAAAACAGGGAATTACTAACACAAGACTCCATCTTGCTTAAGTTTGCAATGGGAATGTGACTCCACAACTCACCCTTCTTTGATCTTCACAAGCTCTTCTTCCTGCTTATAATAGCTTTTGGGCATTCTCATGTGCACTAGAGAGCCCAACTAGTCGGATATAAGAAGAGACATCTCTTGATTTGTGTGTCTGTTTGTTTTTCTTAAATTGTTGTGGAAAATTTTATAGCATTTACACAGTCTTCATTGCTTACATGTGACAATTGTGTGAACATGAGAAATATTTGAATAAAACTTACAATCATGAATTACATTAATTAGGTACATTTGAGATCCATATTTAAATCAAGATAGGTGGTCCTTTGTTCCAAACTCCCGCATTTCCTGAATGTGGCCGACCCTTTTTTGCCAAAACATGGGCGACTCTCAAACTATTAAGAATTCTATAGCAATGGCACAAATCATGTTTTTGTTCATTACAATATCTTTAATGTTAAAACTAATTTTAATTCTTTACTTTACTCCAAACGCTTAATTTTGACCTCCATCACCTTGTTTTTTAAAAAATCTTTTTAATGATATTTGGCACCTTATAAAAAACTCAAATCATTAATAATTAACAAGGATGTATATATAAATCATCAATTTTAATAAAATATGTGTATATCATTCAAGGATGCATATATACACCCATCAATTTTGATAATAATTCATACATATAAATAAAGTCGTAATATTATTACTCGCAATCACATGTGTACAATGCAATGCAAACGCCGAATGGTATATGTTCTTTGATTTAGAGGGATAGTTATTACTTTTATAGTAGCTACACTGCTAGCAAAACCTTTCACATTCACATGAAGTATATGTAGTAGAATAGGTAGAGAAAAACAAAAAAATATCAGTAGGATGCCTTTTAAATAATTAGGATGACTAGTCATTAGATTTCTTCCCCATTTTTACCAAGAAAGTAGCAATGTCACCTTGTCAGCATTATAAGTACATCACCTTAAACATAATAATCCATGGGACGACACACATACCAATAGAGAAGGAAACAATGAAAATCTCTAATGAAATCACCGACCAATAACATGTATAAATCAATATTAAAACAAAACATATAAAGGCATCAAATACCAAAAAGTTTTAATATATTGAGTAAGTTGTGCAGAAACTCTTCACAACCAAAGCATAAAGAATGCCATCAGTTTTCATCAATATATACTATGTTATTGTAATGCCAAGGTCTGTTGCTTGATAGATTATTTTGCTGTCAAAAAAATGTTCTCTTACCTGTAAATTGAGTATATAAAAAGGGCAAATGTTAGAAGCCAACAAATTGTACTATTATTTTTCTTCATTCAAGTAAATAAAACTATGTTTTTTTTAAATCTGATATTTTTTTTGGTTGTTAGCTATAGTAAGTTTGACATCCAACTATAAAGGACAATGCAATGTGATATCCTTTATTGAAATAGTTTTATAGAAGTAAGAAGATATTATAAACAATTTGAAGAAAATATATAGAATACGGGCTGTAAATATGTGAGACCCAAGATACAATACTATAGTCATTCTCTTTGCCCAGGTTCAAATTAATCCATCTTCTGCTCTCCCTCGATCGAAGAGTTGAACCGGAGACAAGTAGATTGCTCTCTCTGCATGAAATGAGATATTGGCGCCTGGATAAGAAGATGGGGCAGGGATTTGTATGATTCCCAAGTCTTCTGCGAGGCTTGCACTCTAATTGAAACACCCATTGAGAAAAAAAAATCACATGCAATTGCAAAAAAGGGAAAAGTTGCCCGTCAAAACAGTCCTTTAAGCCATCAATTTTGACATAGTCCCATGAATGTCCGCAAAACCCTTTCCCATAGGGGGAACGCCTTCGACGTAATTACCCTATTGAAAATTAATTTAAAATATATATTTTAATTAGAAATCTGAATTTGATTGAACAAAAAAAATTGAAATTTTAATCTAGCATTTATATATTAACCAGTTGTAAAATGATTTTCCCCGCCCCTAAAGATTCCTCATTTAACGCCATCAAATGGATACAATCTCCTTTTCATATGTAAAATGATCTGCTCTCAAATTTGAAGATTATACTTATTATCATTCACAATCTGGACAAACAGTCCATTCTAAGTTTATGGCTCTCCTTGAATTTTCCAGCGAATCGATTATGCGATCAGATGGGCATTGGGCGTCACTCTCGAAATGTGTGCATCCAGATTGTGACGACCATGCTTCCTTCAAATTTTATGTTATACGAATACGGTACCTACCAACAACTACCGTCAATTGTTTAAAATCCACTGAATTATTGACGGTGGAACATTCTGCAACTATACCCTGTCAAGCGTGTCGTTTATTCGAAACCAACGGTGGCCGTTGAATGGCCTCTGCAATACTTCAGTCTATTCATTCTACAACAATACAAACACCCTGCGTCAAAATCATTTATAAAATCATAAAGCAACAGAATACACAGCTGTAGTTGATGGGCAGCCACAGCGCTTTGGACGGTTAATGTTTTTTTATTTGCTTTTGACGGCATTGTAAGAGTAGCCGTCATTATTCCTACAGCTTTGAAAAGCCTAATTTCGTGGACGCGATTTTAATATTCTGGTACCCAACAACATGTGAAATGCCCCTAAATCCTGGAAGGGATTCGCTATTCATGGACCCGACAATTTTAACGGATATTTTTTCACTAAATTATACGACAGAATGTCCATCTTTCTAGTCAGGTAGAGGATCAGCTTTTTATGAGAATTTTTTCGGACTGCATTAATTACTTATAGAACAAATTGTCCTAATTCTTACAGCTTTTTAAAAGCCTATTTTTCTTGATGTTTTTTTTTTTTAAATTTAGTCATTTTCAAAAAAAAAAATTACCTAAAAAAAGAGTTTAAAAAGTCATTTGGAAAACTCATATTTGGCCCTTTTTACATATGCAATTGAAGTAAATCAACACCACAGACTTTGACACAATTGTTGCACTCATGTGTTGTGCTTGTGATGCAAGAGCATTCGAGGTTCAGATCAATCCTACACAAATTTTGGCGAAGTATGGGTGCACACAAGGATGGAGAGCACAAGGAATGAAAGAAAGAAGTGCGACATTGAAGCCTAGTGACTATGCAAGAGTGAACAAAGGCTTTGTGGATGGCAAACAAGGGAGAGCGTAGTGAACGTGAATTGCGGAATAGAAGAGGGTGTGCAATAGTGCACAAAGGATTGGAGATGCATGGACTAGAGTGAGGCATGCAGGAGTTTGTGATGAGAAGGGAAGAAGCAATGTACAGGGGAGTAATGTGCAGTGATTGTGCGAAGATATTTTGGAGCACATAGAACTTTTGGCCCAACCTAAATGAATGAAGACATGTGAGAGACTTGGAGGAATGTGATGGGGTTTTGCACAACATTATAGAGTGTGTGTGACAAGTGGGAAGATGAACATAGTAAGTGCATAACGATGTAGATTGTGAAGGTGTGCAATATATGTTTTTAAAGGAGGCCTAAAAGCCCAAGAATGCGCAAGATGGAGTTGAAGGTGTGACTAGAGACTATGAGTGTGCGGAAGGACAAGACAAGAGACACGACAAAGGATTGTAAGAGAAGAGTGCGTGGATGACTTGGCAGTTGGTAGGACATGTCAAAAGTCATCTGACAAAGGAGATTGACGAGAACTCAACAGTTAGTTGATCTTAACTACCAGGCTTAATATGGCACAGGGAAACATTTAGATGGTGTCAGTAGCTCAAAGAATTAAATTAGCCCAGTTTGAATTCGAATCTGAGTGAGAAACATAGGAAACATTTAGAAGGAATTAGCCCACCTAAGGAGATTTCAAATGAGGAGAGAGAAACAGGAACACACAGTGATCTGTAAACTATTCAACTTAGGAATCATCCACAGAAACACAAATAAACGTTGATGTTCTACTTTTTATTAGAAAATGACAAAGATAGCTCGTGAATGAATTATGCTTATGCTTAGAATCCACAATTGCAGGAAAGGAAAGAATTTAAGCTCATAAACACCAACAAATTTTATCCTGGAAAACTCCGAAGGAGGAAAAACCAGTCAGGAAGGGCAATTGCCCTTTCTTCCCACTTTATTGGCCAATTCAAAAATAACAAGTACAGAAATTACAATAAGTATGAAAGAGAAGTAGATAATATCTCACACTTCCTCCCAAATACTTGCTTGCTCTGTCTTAACACTCTTTTCTTCTACAAAACACAATTCCAACACTAAGAACTTCTTGCTCACTTACTTTCATGCTTCGATGATCCTATTCTCTTCTACAAACATGTATTTATAGCCTCTCCCATGTCCTCCCGTGCAATGGAGGATGGGAAAGGTTATGGAGGAGAAGAGACATGAACAATCGTCCAAATTTTGGGTTGTTCGTTTCATATTTTTATGTTTTGTCTAAAAGAGCCAAGACAACCACCTAATGCAGACCGGTGGTCCTAGGACCGCCACCCTGGTTGGGCGGCGGTTCTGTAACCGTCGCTCTGCACAGAGCAGCAGTCATGTTACTAAAAAGACATAACCTTCGTGTTTTCATTTTTCCTTCTTCATGCTAACTATTTTGATGAAGTAGATTCATTTTGGATCCCTATGGATCACACCTCCCCTACTTAGGAGGCTTTTGGTCCCACAAAAGCTTAGTGGGGGAGTAGATGAGGAAATAATTCCCTCACTTGCTCCTTTGAGTACCATCGGGCTTGCCTTGGTGTCTTTCCTTTCAGTCCAATCTTCCAAGACTCCTGTGAACCTCTCCTAGTCTCTTTGACCTTCTGCTGCAGCATTACATCCTCCTCCAATTCACCTTGTGAGTCCAAGATGCAATCCTCAATGGAAGGTAGCAATTGTAGTCCTTCATCTTCATCTAGCATGGATGGCTCATATAGGTGCAAGTTCTCACAATTTACTATATAGTACATCCTCATAAATGGTGGCAAGTCAAGTCGAAAAGCATTTTCTGCAACCTACTCGAATATGGTGAAGGGCCCATATTGTAGTGGCTTGAGTTTCCATGCTTGACCTTGTAATCTCTCCTTGCTCAAGTAAAGCCAAACTCTATCTCCCACATGTAGCTTATGTTCTCTCCTATGCTGATCATGCCTAGCTTTGTACTTGGCTTGAGATTTCTCTAGCTGTTCTTTGACTTTGAGATGGATTTGTCGGATCCTCTCAATGAATTTGTTTACTCTAGTCACCTCTGTGTCTCGTGTCTCCTCCTCATCTTGCTGCCCAACTGCTATATCCAACGGATTTGTAGGTAGATATCCCAAACATGCTTCAAATGGTGACTTCATAGTGGATGTGTGTATTGCCCGGTTATAGGAATGTTGAATGTAGGCTAAAGACTCATCCCAAGTCCTTGGATATTTGCTATTATACCCTCTGATCAGTTGTACCAAAGTCTTGTTTACCACCTCTATCTGTCCATCTATCTGTGGATGGAAAGTTGTGCTCCTCCGTACCCTGGTATCCATCTTGTCCCACAAAGTAGTCCAAAACTTCCTCAAGAACCTGGAATCCCTGTCAGAAACAATAAACTTTGGCAAACCGAAATGCATCCATACATTAGCAAAGAAAAGATCTGCTGCCTCATGTGCTTTTACTATCTTTTTACATGCCATAAGAATACACATCTTATTGAATCTATCAATAACAACATATAGATAGTCATGGCCATGTTTAGACATAGGTAATCCTCCTACAAAATCCATAGAAATGTCCTCCCACAGATGAGTAGGTACTGGTAAAGGCATATACAAACCCTCCTTCCTAGTCTTAGGCTTGCTAGTACAACAAAGTTTACAACCACGTATAAATTTTGATACTTCTTCTTGCATATTGGGCCAATACACGTACCTTTGCAAGTGGGCTAGGGTTTTACCAACACCGAAATGTCCCGCTACTTTCGAGGTATGTGCTTCCCTCATCAATAGAATTATTTCTTCTTTTGACACACAAATCTTCCCCCGTTGGTAGAGCAGCCCATCTTTGAGATAACAATCTTCAATCCCCGTCCCTTTAGCCCCTTGGGATTGCAACTACTGAAATGTCACCCCAAAGTCTTTTTCCTGGGCATATGCCTCTCCGTAAGCTTCCTTTGTAAAGGGCTCGATCTAAGAGATAGTGGCCAAACATGAAACCTTCTTCTATGTGGGTGGCCTAGATAACATGTCTGCCACCAAGTTTGTACTACCCTTCTTGTATTTGATCACCAGATGGAACTGCTGAAGGAACCCCATCCATTTGTAGTGCCTTGCCTGTTGTAATTTAGACTGTGCTTGCAAATACTGGAGAGGTGTGTGGTCAGTGTGCACAATAGTTTCTTTACCCAACAAATAATGCTTCCATTTTTTAATTGCCTGAACTAGTGCATACATTTCCTTATCATATAGTGAATATCCTTCAACTGCTGAAGTGAAAGTTTCATAATGATAACATACACTTGTAAAACCGAGAGAGGAATCTCCAGAGAAGGCTGGTTCCTGCTCCTAAACTACCTGCCACAAGCTATTCCAGTGCAGGCAAGCTAATCTAATCCTAATCTAACCATGCCAAGGAGACAGAGAGAGAGAGAGAAGGGAAAAACAACAAAAGCCTACACTAAAACGGTGATACACCAGAGAAGGAGAATGTTGGACATCTATCAAAACTGCCATGGGACAAAGAGAGGTGAGCAATGGGAAGGATGGACAGATGCATCACAGGCCCAAGGATAGATTTCACACAGAAAATGTCCCAAAACTCCATGAACACAGCTCCGAACCTGCAATGAACATTCAAACATGCACAAATACCTGCAAATGAAGAGAGGCAAGGAGAGAACAAGCAAAAACGAGAGAGGATGGACAGATGCATCACAGAACACGTTTTGTTGCTCCAGAAGTTTGCACAGAACATCATTCCATTAGTAAAAGGCAAAAAAACGCCATTACAGAGCAGGGAGGAGGCTCGAACTCCATTTTCAACCCTAGAGAAGAAAAGAAGGGAGGGCCGAGCAGAAAGAATGAACAACTTCTTTTTTTAAAAAATGAGCCAAATCTGGCTTTTACATTGCATGGGTCGAGCCCAGGGGACAGAAAAACGTGGGAAAACGTGCAAGCCCATTCCTCATTGACTGCAGATGCATTAAATCAGCATGGAGGATCTTACCAACCCATACCCTGTCACTTTGAGTGATTTTGGAGGAGAATGCGACCCATTTGTATTAATTTGGCCGCTAAAATGTCACTTCTGGCCGTGCAGAAGAAGAATGCGACCCATTAGCATTAAAACGGGTTGTTGAAAGGTCGCTTCTGGCCATTACCACACGTCAGAGCCGTTTCTCGATTTTCTCTCTTCAGACTACACCAAAACTCGAGATTGATCCCAGAATCATGTAGAGCATCTCAACAGCTTTCCGTTGATATAAAGAACGTGGAAATCCGAGCTCTGGATCAAAAGATATGGCGATCTGAAGATTTAGGGCACGGAACAGATCAAAACGAATTTTAAAATGTTTTCCCGCTCTTCGCCACCTAGACGACACGTGGCAGGCTCTGATTGGTCGCGCAATTCTCTCTCCTCTACCTTTCGGCGGGCTGTCTTTTGAATTTTCCTTGTGGGCCCTAGCTGGGACACGTGGCACTATCCCATTGGTTCGGATCGGTGCTCGAAAACTCGCCCCTTGACTTTTTGACTTTTCTCTTGTGAGGCACGTGGCGATGGCCTCAGCCCCTTTCTGCGTATTGGTCCTTTGTCCCGGGCCCATTTGATTCGGCTCCTTCGCGTACTTCACCTCCATTTGTCCCGGATGTCCCATTTGATTTTGGGCCCTTTGTGCTCATTTCGGCCGGTTCGGGCATTTCGTGTCCATTTGTCCCAGATGTCCTATTTGATTTTGGACCCTCTGGACTCATTTCGGCCGATTCAGCCGGTTCGGGCATTTTTGGCCCGCTTGTCTTTTTCGTGACTTGACTCTGGCCCACCGGTTGCGCCTTTTGGACTGATTGTCCTTTGACTTTGGTCTGGCCCTTTTTCGGCCGATTCGGCCGGTTCGCGCCTTTTTGGCCCGATTGTCCCATTTGCGTCCCTCTCAGCAGTTAGCCAATTTTTTCTCGGTCGAACCGGCATTTCGCGCCCGCCGCGTACTTTTGTCCCAGATGTCCCTGTTGCTTTGCGGGCTGTTTGTGCTTACTTCGGCCGAGCCGGCCGGTTCGGGCCTTTTTGTCCCAAATGTCCCGACTGCCCCTAGGACTAGGACTTAGTCATTTTTATGATTTTTTCCTGGATCAACCTACTTGCCTTCTGCAACCTTTTTTCGCATTTTCTCAGAGCTTGCTCTTTTCCTCTCAGACAGGGAACTTAGAAAATATTTGAGGGGACTCTAGCAACATGATTTTTGGCCCCGAATCAATCAATTTTCCTGGGACTTGAATATTCTGATGCATGTTATCAAAATTACCCAGGGGGGTGAAATTTTGACAACAGTTTGGCGACTCAGCGGGGTCATCTGCCTGCTAGATGAATGATCAGTAGCCTGAAGCATCCATTGGGCATGGAGTCATGAGTTGCAACCTGCAACTGATCTGAACTTTGAAAACCTCCCTCTGAGCCACTTGGAAACCCATTGAACCTGGAGTGTCTTCACCAAGATGCCACTGAAATGAACTGTGCAAGAGCAGAACCAGCAACACCAAAACTATGTACAAAACTGAAAATCATACATGCCCCAAATGGAACATGCAGAGTGTGCACAAGCACTTCTTCTACTGAAAGCAAACCTAGCTACTCTACTCTAACTGGAAGCAAAGGCAAGCTAAACAAACCCTGCAACTGGTTGTGAGAAATAGCTTCCTTTCTTCAAAATTGGCAGCCATGCAATTGATTTGGCACTGATCATGGCTGTTTGGATGGATGGAAAATCAACAAGAAGCTGGTCTTCTATCCAAATCATCAAGGTATCAACTGAAAAATCCAATACCTCTTTTAGTTGCTCTGCATTTGGATTGGAGAGGTATGGCAGCTGATCCTTGGTACTTTGTAGCTCATCCTCATGCTCAGAAGCAAGCATGACTGGTTGTGGCTTCTCCTTTGGCTCCAATGAAGCCAAATACCTGATTGGGCAAGGTCTGATCCGTTTGATATGCCCATAGCTCTGATTTTCAACTCCAAGAATGGAGTCTTCTTGTAGACCCTCTTGAATGGATGGTGTGGAAGAAATGGTGAAATTCTTCTGTCCTTTCTCTTCCTCCAATGAAGAACATGGAAGATAAAAATCTTCCAATCTTGATCCCAAAGAGCTGCTGTAAGATGCAGGCTGCTGCAAATGAAAGCTCTCCTTCATGGCAGCAGGCTCTGGTGTTTGGAATGTGGATGATGAAAGAGAGAAAGGTGAAAGCTCAACCGGCTCTTCTCCATCAAAAGAGTCCTCCAAATCTGACAGGTAAACTGCCTCATTGCTGTCTTACTGCTCGTTTTCAACTTCCTCCATGGTGTCCTCTTGATGTGCAACCTGACCACCATGGTTTGCTTCACTCTCCAATATTGAGTTTGAGAGATCAAACTCCTTTTCAGTAATAGAACTTGAGAGAGATGAAGTGGAAAGAAGAACTGAAGGTTCTCCTGTAGCCTGCTTTGTGCTCAAAGCCCTTGGATCTGCACTTTTCTCCTCCACAGCTAGGATGTGCTCCTCTTCTTTTAGATTTGGAGCAGCTTCTCCTTCCTCCAATGTTTGAAGGCAATCTTGCTCTTGATTGAACTCCTTCCTCCAGCATGAAGTTTGTCAAGTCAAACTCTTCAATTTGCTGCTCTAGAGGACAAGTTGGGACTGCAAGATCTTCTTCTTCTGCTGCGAACAAAATCAGTCCTCACCACCATTTGTTCTCCAACCCTAGCCTCTTCTGTAGGCTTAACCATCAAGGGGATCTTTGTCATCCCAAATCTAAGAGCCCAAACTCTTCAAGACATCTGTCATTTCTTTTCTTTTTGGCTCCTCTTCTTGTTGTCCTTGATGACTGATTTTTTCAATTTCTTCTTCCCCACATGGAATTGGGAATGCAAGAGGAGGGATAGGTTGAAACTCAACTGATTTTACAATTTTTTGTGGTGGTGGAGGCAGGTGAAACCTCTTGTTTCTTTGGAGGAGGGGGTATTTCTGTTAGCTCTTGTGGAGGGGATGACTGTTTGGAAGGGAAAAGGAAAGAAGAATCGAGATGAGGTGGAAGACTGGGGGGTGGAGAAATGGATTCAACACTTGGGACAGCAGATGGAGGGTTTGAAACTTGACACTGCTGAAATGAAACAGATTGGGAAAGAGGAAAAGGAAAGGCATGAGATGGTGTGCTTACCCGTTGACAAGGTTGCTGAATACTTCTCTCATACACCTCTATTTCTTCAATCCACTTTGCAAGCAAAGGCAGCGTTGCAATCATGAAGTCAAGCTTCTCCTGAGGGCTGTAATGCCTTGGAAAAGGTCCCACCCATGGACAGGGTGCTCCATAACCGATTCCAAAAGCTTTCATCTGTGCCTGAGCCCTGGACTGCACTATGTTTACCTCCATCTTTTGGATTTTCTCCAACAGACCAGCATCTTGGATCTGATTGTCTTCATTATATGCATACTCTTGCTCTTGGAAAGCTCCATAGCCAAACTGACTTTGGCACTGCTGTTCATATGAATATGCATGCTGATCTGGAGGATTTGTAAAACCTGTTGGAGGTGGAATATACTGCTGTTGTTGATATGAAATCCATGATGGAAATGAAGTCATGATTGCACAACTTCAAAGAATGAGGAAGAATGAAAGAGATGGAAAGAAGGATGAATGGAAAATGAATGAAAATGAATGGAAAGGAAGGTCTGCAACTTCAGAGATGGTTGTTGACCAGATGGAGTCGCCAGATGTGTTTGCAAGTGCCTCCAAAGGCTGAAATCTTCACAGGAACACATCAACCTGCAAAAGATGAAGTGAAAGACCTCTAAGGTCCCACCGGGCGTGCCAAAACTGTTGATGCAAAATCACAGCACCCCTGGACGCACATCAGGCTTCTAGGTTGATGTTCAGGCATCCAGTGTGATTGCACAACATGGAAACCTCTCTCCAAGCGTGGGACTTGTAAAACCGAGAGAGGAATCTCCAGAGAAGGCTGGTTCCTGCTCCTAAACTACCTGCCACAAGCTATTCCAGTGCAGGCAAGCTAATCTAATCCTAATCTAACCATGCCAAGGAGACAGAGAGAGAGAGAGAAGGGAAAAACAGCAAAAGCCTACACTAAAACGGTGATACACCAGAGAAGGAGAATGTTGGACATCTATCAAAACTGCCATGGGACAAAGAGAGGTGAGCAATGGGAAGGATGGACAGATGCATCACAGGCCCAAGGATAGATTTCACACAGAAAATGTCCCAAAACTCCATGAACACAGCTCCAAACCTGCAATGAACATTCAAACATGCACAGATACCTGCAATGAAGAGAGGCAAGGAGAGAACAAGCAAAAACGAGAGAGGATGGACAGATGCATCACAGAACACGTTTTGTTGCTCCAGAAGTTTGCACAGAACATCATTCCATTAGTAAAAGGCAAAAAACGCCATTACAGAGCAGGGAGGAGGCTCGAACTCCATTTTCAACCCTAGAGAAGAAAAGAAGGGAGGGCCGAGCCGAAAGAATGAACAACTTCTTTTTTTTTAAAATGAGCCAAATCTGGCTTTTACATTGCATGGGTCGAGCCCAGGGGACAGAAAACGTGGGAAAACGTGCAAGCCCATTCCTCATTGACTGCAGATGCATTAAATCAGCATGGAGGATCTTACCAACCCATACCCTGTCACTTTGAGTGATTTTGGAGGAGAATGTGACCCATTTGTATTAATTTGGCCGCTAAAATGTCACTTCTGGCCGTGCAGAAGAAGAATGCGACCCATTAGCATTAAAACGGGTTGTTGAAAGGTCGCTTCTGGCCATTACCACACGTCAGAGCCGTTTCTCGATTTTCTCTCTTCAGACTGCACCAAAACTCGAGATTGATCCCAGAATCATGTAGAGCATCTCAACAGCTTTCCGTTGATATAAAGAACGTGGAAATCCGAGCTCTGGATCAAAAGATATGGCGATCTGAAGATTTAGGGCACGGAACAGATCAAAACGAATTTTAAAATGTTTTCCCACGCTTCGCCACCTAGACGACACGTGGCAGGCTCTGATTGGTCGCGCAATTCTCTCTCCTCTACCTTTCGGCGGGCTGTCTTTTGAATTTTCCTTGTGGGCCCTAGCTGGGACACGTGGCACTATCCCATTGGTTCGGATCGGTGCTCGAAAACTCGCCCCTTGACTTTTTGACTTTTCTCTTTGAGGACACGTGGCATTTCTGATTGGTCCTCGGCCCCTTCGGCTCCTTCGCGTACTTCACCTCCATTTGTCCCGGATGTCCCATTTGATTTTGGGCCCTTTGTGCTCATTTCGGCCGGTTCGGGCATTTCGCGTCCATTTGTCCCGTCCCATTTGATTTTGGGCCCTTTGTGCTCATTTCGGCCGGTTCGGGCATTTCGCGTCCATTTGTCCCAGATGTCCCATTTGATTTTGGACCCTCTGGACTCATTTCGGCCGATTCGGCCGGTTCGGGTCTTTTTGTCCCGCTTGTCCCACTTTGACTTCGGACTGACTTGACTCTTTTCGGCCGGTTCGGCCTTTTTGGCCGTTTCGTCCCATTTGATTTTGGCCTGATTGTCCCAGCACCTTTTTGGCCCGATTGTCCCATTTGCGTCCCTCTCAGCAGTTAGCCAATTTTTTCTCGGTCGAACCGGCATTTCGCGCCCGCCGCGTACTTTTGTCCCAGATGTCCCTGTTGCTTTGCGGGCTGTTTGTGCTTACTTCGGCCGAGCCGGCCGGTTCGGGCCTTTTTGTCCCAAATGTCCCGACTGCCCCTAGGACTAGGACTTAGTCATTTTTATGATTTTTTCCTGGATCAACCTACTTGCCTTCTGCAACCTTTTTTCGCATTTTCTCAGAGCTTGCTCTTTTCCTCTCAGACAGGGAACTTAGAAAATATTTGAGGGGACTCTAGCAACATGATTTTTGGCCCCGAATCAATCAATTTTCCTGGGACTTGAATATTCTGATGCATGTTATCAAAATTACCCAGGGGGGGTGAAATTTTGACAATAGCAACACTGCACCCATGGCGTAATCACTGACATCTGTCTCTACTTCAAAAGGATGCTGCAAATTAGGAGGAGCAAGTACTGGAGCATGACTAATCTTGTATTTTAATAACTCAAAGGATTTGTCTTGTTCCTTAGCCCAGTCAAAACCCTTACTCTTTGTGGCCACTGTGTGTAGAGGTGTTATAGTCGCGGAGAAGCCCGGAATGAACTTCTGCATGTACTGTACTACTCCCAAAAAACTCCTAGTCTCTGTGGCTCTTGTTGGTGTTGGCTAATTAGTGATGGCTTTCACTTTCTTTGGATCCACTCATAGCTCTCCTCCTCCAACCACGTGCCCAAGATAGATAAGTGATTGTTTGGAAAACTCATATTTCTTCATATTACAAAGTAGTTGTTTCTCCCTGAGAACTTGTAAGACTTACTGTAAATGGGTTAGTTGTTCCTCCCATGTGGCACTAAAAATTAGAGATATCATCCAGATAAATAATGACACATGAATCTATAAAATCCCATAATACATCATTCATCAATCTCATAAATTTAGTGGGTGCATTACATAAACCAAATGGAAGTACCAACCACTCATACAAACCATGTTTTTTCTTGAATGTAGTCTTCCATATATCCTCCTCCTTCATTCTGAATTGGTGATAACCTAACTTAAGATTGAACTTTGTGAAGAATTTGGCATGTTGAAGCTAGTCCAAGAGATCATCTATATGGGGAAGTGGATATATATTCTTTATGGTGACATGTTGAAGTTGGTCTAAGAGATCATCTATGCGGGGAAGTGGATATCTGTTCTGTATGGTGATCTTGTTCAAAGTGTAGTAGTATCACATTCACCAAGAACCATCCTTCTTCAGCATTATCACAATATGTGAACCACATGGTGAGGTGATCAGACATATCACACCCTAGTCTAGTACTTCCTAGAGTTGTTTATTTACTTCAGTACTCTCCAGCAAGGATTTCCTATACAACCCGATGTTTGGTAGAGGGGACTTTGGCAACAACTGAATCTCATGCTCTACTTCCCGTTTTGGTGGTAACCCACTGGGATCTTGAAAAACTTCATTAAAATACTAAATAATACTATCCAAATCATGTTTTCCTTGATTAGACATCTCTGAAACTTCTACCCCATCTTGTTTATCCTTTAACAAAATTAAACAAAACTTATTATGATTTTCCTGAATAAGTCATTTTTCTTGGTTAGCACTCACCATCGTAACCCATGTCTTACGCTGGTGTGCCCAGATGTTGTAGTTGATCCCATCCTTTACCCATTTGTATCAATTTTCACTTCTCACAAATATAGCATACCTAGTATATAAGTAAGGACTCCAAAAAACAACATCAAAAGCATCACTTGAAATAACATTAGCTTCAAATACATCAATATACTAGGAATTTATGCCAAACATGACCTTACATATTTTTGTTACCTGAATTTAAACACCCCTTTTCACCCAACCCAAAGGATAAGGGTGTGGATGCTCATAAGCCTCAAGACCAAGCTTCTTTACATCTGCTTCAGAAATTAAGTTAGACTGAGAACCAGTATCAACCAAAGCATTTACCTTAGTTCTCTTGATCTAGATTTTGATCTGGAATAGTCTACTCATGTCCTCTTCCTGGTTGTCCATTTTGGTGGTTGTGCATACAAGCCTCTTGTCTACATCAGAGTCATATTTGATTTCCACCTCCCCTTTTTTTTTCACAACTGTCATGGACTTCTTTGAGTCCTTGGTTTGGTTCTTCGGATGTAACTCTGGATGCGACTTCCAACATGTAGCATCAGTATGACCATTGATATCATAGTTCTTACAAAAATTCTTGGGATCTTTACTAGTATTCAAAGTAGTGGCAAGTTGTTTACCTTTCCCTTTCCACTTACCCTTGTTACTTGTTTTCACAAACTCTTTCTTTTATCTAATTTTTTGACTGCTTTACCCTTGGCTCTGCTTCTCCTTGCTTCTTTTCATCATCTATGTAGTATTCTTGTATGCAAGCTTCGTTGAGATCTTTGGGCTTTGTGGAGATGAATTTTCTTCGAAGGTGAGTGTGAAGTCCTACCAATTACTTAGTTATAATATCCTCATCCTCCAAGTCCTTATTCAACAACATGGCCTACCTCTAAAACTTCATATTATAGTCCTACACACTTTGACCACTGCCTTGTCTAAAATACTACCATTTAATCATTTATTCAATCTTGTGGCCAAACTAGGATGTAGAATGTTGAAAAAGTAAGCTCTAAAAATGAAAACATGGAGAAATCTTTACATTTTCCCATCCAAGATTTCACCATTTTGATAGCACTTCACCTCCTTTATACTTATAAGGAAGACTCAACACATGCCAACTCAACAAAACAAGTTAAGAAAAACAAGCTATGTCAATATAGGCAAAAAGAGGGTTAGTAACCAAAATTGAAACTTAACTACAAAAAATTGAAATTAAGTGCAGAGGACAATGCAGTAAGTCCCACTGGGTGTGCCATATGTGCTCATGCATAATTAACTAAGCTATAAATTGAAACTAATATCTACATAGTTTGAAAAGAAAATGTGAATTAAACAATGAACCATCAAGGTAAGAGTTTAAAGGAAATGCTACTTGTCCTTGCATAAACTGAAATTACATTCCAAGCTATTTCCTACTCTACATGACTGTTAACTTAAAATATGAACCTGTGAAGAACATAAGAAATCAAAGTGGATTTTTACCTTGATCTCTTGCATTTGAGAATGGAATCTCACTAAGAATGGCTTCAACGCCATTCTGGATATTCCCATATTATTCAATCATGAGTGAAAGGATCCAAGATGGAGAAGCTATTTCCAACAATGGAGAATGGCTCAAGCATCAAACCATGTTTATAGTTTGCACTATTCAAAGGATGGTGCAAGAAGAAAGGTAAGAAGGAGGGTTCTTAACACAAGTCATCTTAAGAAGCAAGATCTAGCAAGTTGATTCTTGTGGGATAAAGGTAAAACAAGATCCTATGCCATGGATAAGGTTGTTTTACAACAAGGTAATATTGATTCTATAAGAGTTTAATTTGTCATTCCTAAGTCATGGGAGTTGGGGGATCCCCAAATTCTATGTGATTCCACTTCCTTGGTAGAGTTAAACTTATAAAAGATCGTTAGAGGCAAACTAGCCTGATTTGCAATATGTAAGAGAAGAATTTGATCCAATAAATGGTGATATATTGATTTAGAGTCGCAAGTGTCATAAATTAATCCAAGAACAAATTAACCACAAGTCCTAAGTGAATACTTAATTAGCGAAAGGTCGTGAATCGACATCCTTAATTATCTGTAAGACTAATTAATTAACTAAAGGTAATTCATTCATGAATACCAAAATGATATTGTTAGCTAATTATCGGAAAAGTGCTAATTATTAGGGAAATGACTAGAAAGAGGATAATTAGTGCAATCTTATCAGTAAAGCATATGTAAGTGGCTTTTAGGTGTCTACATATTTACACACTTGTATGTGCACCTAGGAGAATTACAAGAGAATTGATTCCACATTGAGGATATGTAGTGAAACATTGGGATTGATTCAACAAGTATGAGTCTAACCACCGAGGGTAGTCTAACGTCAAACACACACATGTTTTCATCCTTTGATTTTCTAAAACTTTGATGAAGGGTTATCCAAGTTATTAGGTTTTTTACTTTGTTGCAGATCATCATACGTTACCCCTGCTGGTATGCAAATTTATTCTCCCTTGGAAACTGAGCAACATCAAAGTTTTATCAGGACACTGAGAGACAGACAAATCATATTATGAGTCGTTTTGTAACCAGGGAGGGTATTTTTCCAACTCTTTATCACTCGTGCATCAGAGAAATGGATAGCACCTTCATTAAGGATTTGATCTATCCTTGCTACTTTAGGCCATGCCTTTTGACCAGCGTGAGAGGACCCATTTTGTAACCTCTGTCGGTGAAGGAGAATGAAGAAATCCTTCTTTGCACAAATCAGAAAGGAAACCCTAAGAAAATATTATTAATGCACGATAATTTAGCTCTCACGAGTTATCACTTCTAAAGAATGGTGATATGTCCTAGACAGGGCTAAGGTTACTAAAGACATTATGGAATCTTGATTTCTTCTACATATTTTGGTAGTATAATTTATACATTTGTGGACACACAGGGAAAATAGGGGTAGTTCAAGACGGATTCATTGTTTTTGAATAATTTTGGTGGGATATTAAGCAAGATAAAATTGATTATACCAGATCTTTGGGAGACTTCACAAAAATTGGAAAGCTAAATGACATAAAGCTTCAGAATAGCTAAAACGTTCCTTCAACTAGAAGGTGTGCTTTAATGGAGGCCTAGATCAACATATTTTCACACAATATTTGAGAATATAGCATGAAGGATCAAGTTAAAAGACTCAATTAAACACCAAAATCTTTGATCAATCACGCCATAAGGTACACCCAAAGACTTACAAATAATTCTTTATCAACAAATGATAGTGGAATGATTTTAATTTTTTTAATCTCATCACAGGATGAAGGCTCTCCCTAAAATGAAATTGCAAATGCCACTAAACTTTCATAGGGATGAGATCATTGTGAATTCACAAATATTTCAATGTAAATATTGCAATAGGAACAAGAAAAACTACTTGTAGACATTCTGAAATAAAGCAGACACTAATTGCTCCAAGATTGACACAAATTAATTTCAAAATTGCTTAAATTCATTAGCAAGGGGAAAGCTTCTAGAGAAATCTCAGTGCTAGTCAATGGCTATACATTTGTAACCAACTTGACATGATAGAAAATCTAACACAAAGGAAATTAACCAGGTATCTTAGACGTGTTTATTAGAACATGAATTTTCTCAAATTTTTCTTATGAAATTTAATCCCCGACCCTTTGCAAGAGTATTCTCATTGCATTTATACATTTTACTCACTCAATTTCCCCCCCAAAAGAGAAGAATATTCAAGGGACCTTTTCTTGTTACCAATTTATCTCAGAAAGTGACATTTAACAAATTCACATCCAAATGCTGCCAGATGGACCAATTGTGAATTGATCATGTTTCTCAGACCCTTGACTAATGACTAGGATGCCATGCCACAACCTTTTTGATAGTTCCTTTAATCATTCTAATTTTGTCATGCGAGAAATCCCCATTTTAATCATTTTCTGGAGGCTCTGCATAGCTGGATCTGACAGGTAATCCTTTTCACCCTCGAGGCAACACCTTTTTCATCCTTTGCACCTACAACCTCCATCATTTCATTCATTTCCCTCTCTTTCCTTTGCAATTCTGTCCCCGCATGCATATTCTCTAGTAATTCACCATCTTTACAAGTGCCTGAGTAATTCCAAATTAAAAATATCAACCTTAACAATCCTTAGACTCAAAAATTAAGTTCTAAATCCATTAAATGGCACTTTATGGACAAAAAAGACAAGGAATTTTATGATAAAATGATGAAAAATAGTGCATATTCGCATCTCCAGGAGTCTTGGAGCAAAAATGGCAGAAAAAATAGGTAAAATACACAGCAACCATTAATTTTTCCCCTTCTCTACTTTATATTATAGTCGTCCATGTGTTTCCTTGGTGCAACCACAAAGGAGAAGTACAGGGGAAAGTTTCCAATCAAGCGCGGGCCTTCCACGTGTCCTGGGCCCAAGAAAAACACCTTTTGGCCTTTGAAAAAGTCTCAACAAAAAGGAGCCAGCGGAAGCCTCCAAGTGTTGCCTTGGTGCACCTTTGGTATGGTCCTCAAAAGTAGAGACCATGAACAAGCACAGGCTCACCACATGTCTCCAGTCTAGTAGAGTTGTTAAAAAAATTGAAGGATCAGTGGAAGGCACCATGTGTCTAGGATCCGTGACAATTTTCCTTGGCCATTGAAAATTCCAAGCAAAGGCAGAGTTAGCAGAAGCCTCCAAGTGTCCTTTTGGTGCTTCCTCAAAATAAAAATTAGGGGCTAGTCACCAAACAAGCGCATTCCCTCCATGTTTCCCAGGCCATAGAAAATTTCTTTGAAAAGTTTAAGTATAGAGCGGAGTCGGTGAGAATCCTCCACATGTCTCTCTGTCGTAATTGTTAAGGTGGGGCCCTGAGGCAGATCCTCAAATGAGCACCAGCCCTCCACATGTCCATGGTTCTGCCAAAGATGCACCAGCCTGACATGAAAATTTTGTTTAAGTCTTGGGCAAGGTAGCGGAAACCTCCACATGTCTCCCCAGCACAATTCTAAGGCCAAACCAAAAGGAAAATTTTCAGATGAGCACTGACCCTACACGTGGACAAGTTTTAAGTTGAAGAGAGCCTTAGATTTTTCAAAGTTCCCCACTGAGCCACATCTAATTAGAAAGGGCCACATGTTTCCATAGATGCTAAGATGTAAATTTGACGAGGGAAAAACATACCCATCAAGCCGTAAAATGTAGGAAAATCACCATTTGAGCCCGGAAATGAATCCTTCTTCAAGGAAAGAGAATTTGGAAATGATATGAGGCCCAAACATGATCCTTCGAGCTGTATCCAATCATGTTTCCACATATAGTTGGGACAAAAAAGACAGGGACAACAAAACATGACTGTGGAAAACAAAAGAAAAGGGAAATAATCTAAGTTTACAGCCCAAGTTACAGACTCTTTCACATGGACAAGAGGAATGAGAAAAAAAATTCTGGACTTTTAAGTGATCCTTGACCAAGTAAGGGACTGATCATGGCAACCAAATGGAGGAAAAAAATTTAATGCATCAATATGGGGAGATAGAGAAGACGTCAAAGCCCGCAAACTGAAGAACTTTAAGGACAAACAGGGTGAGACCAAATTGAGCACCAACAATCCCAAGGTTGTGTGAAGAAGAAAGACACATAACGAGTGTCATTTCCACAGAAGCGAAGCACCCAAGAAGTTTGAAATCTCAAATATCTCTTTGTCCAAGACTATATAGCCTTTTTCCTAGATCATACAACTGCTACCTAGACCACACATGTTTTATACGTTCCTACACCTGCATGTTTTCTAGTTCTAGAATATTCTGTACAACATCTAAAGCTCCATATTTTCTTGTTCCACTGCTTGGAACATCAATATCATTCTAGAATCTTCCTATAAAAGCTAAGTCTCTTTGTCATGTTAAATTTTGAACAAGTTACTTATCATTTATTAATCCTTTAGTTCATTTCAAGTTGGAATGCATTATTTTGGTCATGTATAATTGATGTTGGAAGTTAACTAGATCAAAATAGTCTACTTGTTACTAATAAGTATACCCTTCTTAGTTTTTATAGCCTCATAACACCTTTTTAGAATCTGATTAGGGTGTAAACACTTTCCCACCCTCTCACATGACCTTTTTTTCTTTTAAGACTACATTGTATATGTCTTAGCCACCTTAGGGAAATTTCCTAGTTGTGCTTACATGATTTAGATTTGTCCATTTGGGGCATGAATTTTCTATGGTCCCTATATTGCTTATACATAGGCCCATATAGGAAAAAATTACATATTACATACATGCTTTGTACAATGTTACACATGACCTTTATTTTCCTATCATAAACATGGTGTGTGTAATTGTTTTTAAATACACGTGATTTAAACAATCATCCCATTACTCAAAAGGTGGGAAGATATTTAGATTATTTTATCTCTAGTCAACAATTATACTTCTTAGGACAAGACAAGACCGCATCTTCCTCATTAAGACTGTAACATCCCCAATTTAAGATACTAGAACAAGGGAATTTTTTTTTTTTTGATAACGTTCTCTGTTATGAATTATAAAATTCAAACACACGTTCAAGTTTTAATAATTGTTTTCTGCCCAAACAACGCAGTTTGGATCACACAATTCCTTTTTAAAACTAATGTTCCCTGTTCACATATTTACAATATGGAACACACATTCAATGCCATTCAATCTTATAACAGATTCTATATGCTGCTGTAAATGACTCGAGGAACTGCCGATCTTCCATTTTCATGGCTCGGAGTTTCAACGATTCTTCATTTCATGACTCGGCAACAACCGATCCTTCATGTTCGTTTATGCATAGTATATTATATATACCAGTTCTCATAACTGTTTCTAGTTATCGAAGTGATCCATTTAAGAAGCCTATCTGAATATCTGTTACTGATATTCATCTGACATCCTGCATCTTAAATTAAGTGATAAGGACAATGCAATCAGCACTTGCGATACTTTGGCCAAAGATTTTCACATGCTTTGCATGATCATATTCCTGGATGTGATACACATCAACGGAATACGTCCTTCACTTCACTTCACCTGTTATCTAGAATGGTCTTTCCTGGTTCCTACCAGTCCTCTTCGTTTAAGGTCAGATTTAAACTTCCAATTTCCAACTAGTAATATGAACGAATATAGGAAGGCACTCCTGGTAACTAAAGATACGCAGACATACGGTGTCATTTCCCCATGGCCCCGTGTGTCTAGTTATCTTTAGTATTCCGGAGTCACTCCGTATACCTGATCATACTCCTATCCCCTGCCAAGAGTTACACATTCAACCTATGTATTCTTGATGTTTTAATTCGGGAGGGCATTGCAATATGTCAGCTGCAACATTGTGTCGTCATGAAGACCCCATCTTCATGGAGACACCTTGATGTAGCTGGCGTATGCCAATGTCCTACAGAATCCTCCCATCGAGAATACACATCCTGCTCAAGTGATTTGGATACGATTTGATAATTAAGAATCAACTTTCAACATCCATGTTGATCCCTTGATCCTCGTTTCCGTTACAGTTGTATATAGCTAAGAGGGACTAAATCCGTCCATTAGCTTGCTATGAATCTTCTCCTTCGTGTCGAAGGGCTGCATTTCCCTACTTGGTTCTCTTCTTAATCATTGAATTAAGCAATCCGTACCGACGGACGTGATAAGTTTAACCTATTAAACTTAGTCAAGATTTTCCCAACTGTAACTAAATTCAGAATTCTAACTTATTAGACGTCATTTAAACGAGGTCTAATTCCCAAGAAATGTATTCATTTGTTCTCCTTAACGTTACATAGTTAAGGTCCATTAGTTATGGATATACTTGTCCTATATCCTTTATTCTGAATTTAGCATACGAGATCATTAATGGAGTTCAAAAGTGAAATTCGATTACTCCGAAGTTAATTGATATTCCTTAGCTCCTAAGCTAATCCTGAATACCTGTCGGTTATGGAATCATATTCTTCCTAATCTTTTTAATGTCAATTAAAAATTCATCTTTATCCAAGTATGAACTAATTGCATATTTCAACTTAAAAGTTGCATTTAGGTAAGAATAGATATCAGTTCCCATTTAACATCCATCCAAGGACAATTAAACAAATCCAAATTAAGAAATAACATTATATTTCCAATTTAGTCAACAATAACAAACTGATATAATTATTAAAATATCACACTTGTAATTGTATTCATCATTTCATGTCATAATCCATACATTTGCCAATCCAACTGAATGGGCATGGTTTACATAAAACATCAACACAACTCATAGATAGAAGAATATACTTTCTTCTTTTCACAATTCCTCGAAGAGGAATAAAGGCAATAATTACAATACATCTTCAACTAATCAAGAAGCATCAGAAAACAGCCATGTCTTCATTCTAATCAAATTCCATCTGTAAAATGATTTGCATGGGTCAGTTCAATGAACTGAGCATATTAAGCACTTATCATTAAAATGAGGTGCTTCAACTAACTGTCTCAATAAAAGAACCCTGCTTTTATGAAACAACAGTAAGACATCAATCACGAAATAGGCACAAAAGAAAGATCAGCATAACAACTGAACTATCAAAATATCATCATTATCAGCCAAAGAACTGCTGTCCCAATTCCACATAATCGTTACAAGTCTCAATTTACAATCTTTGTAAGGTGAAGAATACAAGTAGCTTATTGCTGATATAACATACTGTTATCCTTTCCACGCCTTTCATTAATAATAAATGCAAGGGATGAAACCAACTGAAATGTAACCCATTACCTTCCTTTCAGTTCAGGCATCATATTAGATTCCAAGCAATCAAGCACAGACAAGAAAGCGAACAGCAATGCAGATAGTTGCTCCTATCTAAGCACTACAAAATTCATTATTAACGAATTACAGATTTCCAACTGAATGAAAGAAGAAAAGATCATTTTTCCAAGTCATTCATCCATATCCCTATTTCTTTCCACATGACTGTCCTAACAATGGAATCCAAACGAGAGACAAATCAAGATAACAGTTCAGAGTGAAAGTTACTAAATCCATTCGGAATTCACCTTCCGGCAGCAAGAATAATTTCATTTATAATCCGCTTTAAATGAAAACAGGGAAGAATTCATCATCCATATCCATATTTCATTTGAATCAGACTCATATGAAAATCTGAAACAGGTTAGTACAACATCGTGTTCATCCTATATCAAACAGTATAAGGATGCATACCATATATTTACCATACTAAAAGAAACCATATTTCTTTCACTGTATGTTAAACAGATAAACAGTTATACAATCAGGAAGTCAATTAATCACATGATTTCCTAATCCTATGAACGTATCCCATTCAAAATAACATTTTATTCATTGCTGTTACCTACAGCAAGTCCAATAATCACCTTACTACGGATTTCACCAAGTCAGAACAGCAGATAGAAGAAGAATTCCCTTCCAATAAATGATTCTACCCAATCCATTTTCCAAGTTCATAATAGTATGCAGAATCTTCAGAATGCAAAAATCAGATGTCATTACCTTTATCAAAGTAAACCGTACAGGGTGTTAAATACATGGATCTGATATAGTCAAGACAACCCACACAACAAGACAAAATTTCTATGCATTTATTCTTTTGTTCAGCAATCTAAGGCTAAGTCGTAATCACCAAAACAATTCGATCTTAAAAGACCGATCAGCATTAATAAACACAACTAATCATCATACCTTCTTAGCAAGAAAACAGTATATTTCACTATGAGTTCAGAAGGAGAGACTATTTCTTTTCCAGCTTCCACGATTGCTCAAAATCGTATTTGTCCATTTACTTAAGAGAAGAAACACAGCAATAATTGTTTTACCAACATACCCTTCTAACCGAGTCTGCATTGCTCAGATAGAATTCAAAAACCCATCTCTCAAAGATCAAAAGAAATGCTATTTCTTTTCAACGAAACAACAAAAGAAAAAGAAAAGTCTTATTTCTTTTAAGCGAGAAAAAGAAAGAAACAGAAAAAAACGTGTTACCATTTCTTCCCTCAAACCCAATTCGTATGCTCATACAAAAAAAAACAATGCTGTATTCTTCATAATCAAACACAACAGAGAGAGAAAGGAACTATTTCCCCTTTTAAAAGAAATTTCAGTATAGAAACGACCTCAAGCAACTCGTACATCCTGTACAATTATATCACGAAAGACCATATAACAAAGAACATTCTCATAGCAGTGAAAACAACCCACACAGTCTACCAGTTCTTTATATTATACTTAAACAGTGAAATACCCATTCCATACAGCTCGAAAAGAAATGATATTCCTTTAAATCCCGAAATAGCAGATAGTAAACAAAAAAAAAGATCTTATTTCCTTCAATGAAAACTTCAGTATAGAAACGACCTCAATCCGTTCACACAACCAATACAATCATATCACAAGTTCATGTGACAAAAGATCAATCGTACAACAATAAAATAACCCACACTTCCTGCACAGTTCCATATCCTATTTTACAAGAAAAACCAGTTTGAATTTCCATATAACGTCAATAACAGCACAACATGGAGGTATTCCAACTCCTTTATACATGCAAAGCCAGTTCCAAACACAATAGCAAGGAAACGATTTCACAGTAAGGAGGATAACTCACATAGCCTGTTCCGATTTCATACAACATGAACAGAGAAAGAAAATATCTATTTCAATCCACCATACTGTCAACAACCAATACAATAATTTGTGTTCCAACTCGATTCGTGCAAAGACGAATCAAAGCCTAGCAACCAGAAGCGATTCTTCTTATCATTTTCAAAAAAAAAGAAAGCAAGAATCAACGAAATCCAAATCAAATCGTCTCGACAACAATCACATAATCCAAACCCAAGAGCAGGGTTGTTTTAATGAGACACTTAAACAAAGCAAGAATTTTTAAAGAGAAGGGCTTAACATGCCTGTGATCTCTTTTCCAGAACTTGAAGAAAGCTTCGTTTGCCGAATTATTTCCTTCCATAGCGACAGCAAAAACTTCCCAACACTCCTTTCTTCTTCAGGCTTAGCAACAGCCTCAAAATCTCCAAGAACAGTGACAAATCCCAAGAGCTGGTTCGACTGAACCAGACCAGAAAAACCAAATGTAGAGCAACTTTGCAAAAGCCCGAATCAAAAAAATGAAAATCAAAATTCCCTCATACACTTTCCAAGGCGAGCTGGTCGTGAGGACCAAGAACACTTAATGCATTAAAGGCTTTGCCTTTTCCCAACTTCCCACGCCACTGCCAACTTGAGTTGGCGATCTCTAAATTTCAAATTTCCCATGCAAAACCGAATTTGGCTCTATCTCCAAATAGATACCTCCGTTTCTTACCTACCCCGCCAAAACTGGCGCTGTCCACGTATGGACTTTCCATTAAATGCTAATGAATACTCCCCTCCATCCTAATCCTCTCCCTCCAAGGGTCTACGCGCCCCTTTAGATTAGGATTAGTTTAGGTTGCACATTAGTGTTCAACCTAGGTCATAGTTTAGCCTTAGGTTATTAGGACTTAGGTTTATTTCCCCCCCTTTTTTTTTGTAATTTAAAAATCCACTTAGGATAGTAGTTTAGGATGCATGTTAGGACTTAGGATTAGCTTAGGATTTTAATTCCTACTAACCACTAACACCAAACAACCTCCATCCAGTCTTCCAACTGACATTCACGTTAATGCTGTGTAGGACGTTCCGTCCTTTGGATCACATGCCAAGGCCACCCGTGTCCAGGCATTTCTTGCCTCACGAGGTCCCAATTTCGACAGTACAGGGTTCAAGAATCAAACCCCTGTCATTGGCATTTACGTGCCAGCTGTTCATACCTGCAATCAGGCACTGCACGTTCATATCAACCTCTGGTTCGGTTCAAGAGTAAATCAACACAGAAATCACAAGAAGACCTCAGCATACTTTGGATCAATGAAATTGATTCAAGGTGTGCTGTCAATCAGCAACGAGAGTTTAGCAAGTATACGACAATTCGTCGTCACATCAGCAAACACGCAAGTACAATAACTGCAGTCCTATGCAATAAATTATAATATGCAAGAATCCGAGTTTGCAACATGTCTCTTTAAGATCAGAACATATCTTAACATGTTTGCCTTCATTTCAGAAGTTATAACAGTATGAAAAACATTCACCAAGATAACTTACAAAATCAGAGTGTTACAAAGACGATGGAAAACATAATTAGATTAGATTCAAATATTTTTGGTCTCATCATGAAGCACACTCAGTTGGATTTGGATTGAGACCAAATTCAAGAGACATTCCTGTTAGCTTCAACACAAATAAGTGTATTTTCTCATATAATGTATTTTCTAGATTTTTGCTGTTTAGAATTGAATATGGATATATGGTTACATTTTTACTTGCACTTGTTTTTATATGTTTATGTGAGCAAAAATTTCAAGACACAAGAGTATAGATGATTTTGCATCATATTCCATATATCATAAGCTTTCTTAGTTTTATAGGTCATAAGAGACAAACTATGTGATATGTCCTTCCATTTCGCATTCATATCAATATAATTTCCTATAGTGACATCAAGTATTGCTTACAAGTTTTTTCTAGAACATCTTCTTCAAGCCGTCCCATGTACATTTATTTGTTTTACTTTGATATGTATGCGTGCACACATCAAACTTGGGCATAATGTATACACCTAATTTTAGTACAGGACTAATTAATTTCTACTGGGTTATTTTATTTATGTTTTTATTTATTATTGGTTTAAGTTATACTTTTATTAACATGTGGTCCCCTTGTGTCTTCACTCTTCGAATTGTCCTTCTATGTGTCATTTTAAAGCCCACTCGTCACTTTCTCCTCTTATTGGGTTTGTTTATATATGATTTTGTCATATTTTGTTTACTAAATCCTAGTTTTCTATCACCTCTATTTTTGGTGCGTGTTGGAGCCTTCATCACTTTCATGGGATATTGAGCATTTTATCACATAAAAACGGTCACTTTCTCACAAAAAGGGCTCCCTTTCCTTTTAATCCGTATCACCCCTGATCTTATTTCATCAAGTTATGTTTGTCTTTTTTTTGGACTCCCCATCTATTGTGTATGGGCTTATGCACCAATAGAGTCATAATTTCGATTCAAGATGTTTATAAATACATAGGTGTATTAGGGCATTTAGAAAGACACGAATGATCACTCGTCGAGTTGTTCCTTTTGCACAAGAGTGATATAGTTATAGTCCACCTAAATTTATTTATTTTTGAAACATCCTCATACAAAAATCTTACTTAAAAAATTTAGATATTCCTTCTATGTGAGACTAGTTGATGTGCGCATGGAAATATAAGAGTTGTGACACTTACATAAACATGACTAATTGTTGACTTGCATCAAGTGCTACTTACGGTTTTGTTGAATCACAAGTGGCTTGATAATTATGAAGAGATAATACAAGCCCCCTCAACATGCTCCATTTTTTGGGGTTTTGCAAGGACGTGAGCATTGATTAGGGTTTTGTCCTAATTTCTTAGTAATTCATACGTGAACCAAATAATGTACTATAAGATTTTGCACATTAAAGAATGTAAAAAAAATAGATCCATCAAGTCAAATTCTTATTCGAACATACAAAATTCTTTTCCTAGTAGGTATGCCATGTTCGTCCATCTAAAATTGCTCGCTTTTTTGAAAATGTTCAAGGGTGTATGGTAATATCGTTTTTCTATTAGCTGTTTATGTGAATGAGTTTTTTTTGCTGAGTTTTGTACTTATTTTCCTCACTCTATCAATGATGACAACCTTTAAATTCACTATATTTAACATATTTCTATCTCTAATCTTAATTCTATATTCTTTCAAAAGATTTAGAATTTTTTCATCTATTTCTAAATTATCCTACACTCGTATGATCTAATACATCCCCTTATTCTTTATAATTAAATTGTCACTATTAATTTATATCCACTCAGACATAATTACATGTTAGATTTGGTTAATACATTATTTATACATGGAAAACCACTTTTAAACATGGAAAACCACTTTGTACACTTAAGCGGTCCCCCCAACAATGTTGAGGTCGATTCAAAACCGGCGTGGGATTTGTGAAGTCAATAAGTACTGCGATTAGATTATATTGGAGTGGATGAAAATATTAAAAAAATACAATTTTCAATTGTCACTCACGGCTTACGAATAAAGTAAACATATTTTATAAGGTCTCTCTCAAACCCCTATACAAAGATTGGCAAGTCTACGGTGTTTATAACTACTTGAAAAAAGACGCTTGTTATTTTCCAAGATATTATTTGTTATTGAAAACTACCACTTTTCAATTAATTTATCAATGATGTGGAATATTAGTAATGTCAAGATGTATCTTCTAAATTTGTCATTATAGATGAAGTTCATGGGATTCTCTATGAATAATTTATTCATTAATTTTGGATTCTAGATACTATTAAATATTTCCACAATCATTAGTCACCTTCAAAACCAAGCATGGTGCAAGTTGATATTATTATTATTCCTACTTGCGTTTTTTTAATTATTAAAAAGAATTGTGTAGTATCGAATGATTTCATAGCTACGATATACTACCATCTTTAAAATATTTTATTTATTTTGTTGCCGTTTAGAATGTTTTATATTTTTAAAAGGGTCTTTATGGTGTTCATATTGACTATCATATTTACTCATAGATCCAAAAATCAATATGTAAAATAAATGCCAGTAAAATAAATGCCAATAAGTCCTCTTAGTTAGTTTTGGTGATCTTGTTGATTTGGGGTAACGAAAAAAATAATGAAGAAAAAATAAAGGTATTGAAACTATTGTCACTAGTTGGGACCCCATTTTTGATGAATAAACTTGATGACAAAGACCCTCTCGTCTTCTACTCTCTTAGGGTATGTTGCCTAAGTTTCATATATTTCAAATATATGTGTTGATTTTGCAATTTGTTTGTAGTCTTTGGACTAATGTGTTTTTGCTTTCAGTTCCCATAATTTCATGATAATTTTGCACTCTAGCGTGTTTCCATACCGACAACTTTTTTATAAATAGTTGTATTATTTTATTTTTGTAATATAGCCAATTTCATTAAGAAAAGAATGAAATAAAACTCCAAAACTTGAAGTAAATAAAAATCTTTTTATACTTAAACATAAGTGGAAAAATATTTTTTATGCACATTTTTTTGTTCCTTTCCTATTTTTGTCACGACCTTGTGATATTTTTAGAGATTGTGGCTACAGTTGGTCTGCATCTTGTTCTCTAACCAAATAAGAACGAAGGGATGGTAAATGTTTGGACTTATTCTTTAGCTTTTATACACTAAACAACACTACTTTAACCAATTCAAATACAACCAGTTGTCATATTTGGATTCTATTTAGTTCCATTGTTTTCTTTGCTCAAATTTTGACAAGGAAAACCAGTTATGCGGTGCTTGGTTTTCAAAGTTCCTTGAAGAATAAATAATTTAAAATAAGAATAAAAGAAAAGTTGCCTTCTCTAAATAAATGAAAAGTTGTTTTTTTTTATATCACATTTATGTGATTTTAAATATGAAACCGTACAATATTAGTTAGTGAACCAAAGTTTTACAATAATATATGTATACTATATGCCAGCAGGAGAAGAGTTTGTAGCTAGAAATAGTTGATATTGACTCTGATATCAAGTCATAATTACTCCTATTCTTCTCATCGACATCCACAAGTGTTTATTTTTTTCAACATGCTCTATCTTAGAAAAGGTTTCTTGATAAGTATAAGTTCCTCCAAGTCCGTAGTGATGTAAAATATATTATTTCAAAATAAAATGAAGGGTTCTTCTTAGATATTGAGAACGTGTGAGATCTTGGGCATGCTGTAAAGATGATGGTAAATAACATTTGTGAAAGACAAATTTCAAAATCTTATATAAATTTATTTTAATTAAAAGATAAATGATAACTTAAAATCTGTTTCATAATTGATTTAAAATGCGGAAAATGTAATAATGAATTGAATCACTAGTCTATTTGGAAATTGTCAAAAATAATAGTGTTGATGTCTTATCTTTTTTAAAATATCGCACACAATGATATCAATTAATTTAATTTATATATTAATATCTACTAAAGGCCAATATTGTCCCCTGGGACTATAAAATATACAATGTAAAAAAGATCGGGGGAGCGTAGTAGTACATCCCAAAATTTAAAAAAGAGAAAATTAAAATGAGTACATGGAAAACAAGAGTTCGACAATGTAGAAGATGAAAAAGAGGAAGGCCTTGTATCATGAGATGAATCTTTTTTCTTTGGAGAAACACTTTCGATATTTATGGTGGTGAAGAAGTGCGTTATGAGTGTGTGACTGTGTGACTGTGTGAATCATTTAGTATTCAATGTCTCATTGATCTGCCATAATATTTTTAAAGATGGCCACCAGACCTCTTCTTACTAATGATCTAAGACTATTGGAAATAAGATGTAAAAACACTGGCGTAGGACCCCTTTGGGAACTTTTATATGAAAAGCCACTGGAGAAGGTTGAATGCCTCCCACAAGAACATGGATAATAATCTTTGATCTTCATAAGTTTGGAGGGATCCAAGAGAATATCTAAAGAGGAAAATAATCTCCCCTATCTTGTAACAAGGAAAGCATTTGAAAACAAAATGGTCATTGGTATGTGAATCTGTTGGTCCGAAAATCTGTCGCGCGGACAGATCTATGGATAAACGGGCCAACGGTGTTGCAGGGCTTAGCCCCTCTTTGAGACAGCAAAGCGAAACTGGTTTATTGCTACTTCTACTAGCAGGAACCTATGCAAGTCTCACAGATTCTGCCTTCGGGGGTTGGGATCTCATCCCAGTAGAGTGTTCTAGGCTGCGAAGAGAAAGGAATAAAAGGAGAAGAGAAAGAACAGATCCGAAGGAAGAAAAGAAATGAGTTCCAAAGCGGAAGGGTCAGAAGATCTATGCTTTGGGCTTGGTAGTAAACAGAGCCAAACCTACTTGCATAAATAAACAAAACAATACTGATAAACAAATGACGGAAAAGTAGATGCGAATCTAACAGATCAAACACATACAGATCTAACGTAAGAAAGATCTAATGTATAACACAGCTATTGAGCACAAAGTCTGAATAATTATATTACTGTTCTTCTCTGTTACAAGAAAGCTCAAAGTCTTTCTCTCCTCACTTCTATTTCTATCTGAAAAATGTTCACCTCTTGAATACAACAAGTATTCTAGTATTTATAGAAAGTGAGGGAGAGAGAGGGCAAAATGGAGCCAACCACTTATTTACAAGATATTTACAAAATATCCAAAAGTCATGTTGACTTTTACAACTTGGATGGATGACATCATCCCATGATGCAACATGGATGATGTCATCGTTTGTGCCAACACACTTCAGATATTTCGAAGAGAAAGTCGGAGAAATAGAGAGGAGAAGAAGAAGGAGAAGAAGAAGCTATTCATCATCATCATCCTGTGGCCTAAAAGGGGTCGCCTGTTTCTGATGCTGATCAGGAGATGAGATGTGGAACTGAGCGCGGGTTATTCCAAGAACTTGCTGATCATTGGCGCAAATTGATCCTGTGACGGATCCTTGTGCCTTTCACTAATTGCTTCGCAAGTTTCCCGCTCATCAATGAGCTTTTCGGGGACCTTGGAATAGTCTTTACCCGCCTCGATTAGGGACCCGATGAAAGTCTCTACAGGCCAGTAGGTTGTTGATGGATTCGATGTCGAAAGTGACTTCTGGCCCTGTCCCTTGAGAAGCTAGCTCCTTGAAAATTCGGATAGTATCGTCAGCTGATCTCAAGGTGAGGGAAGGAGTGAGCAACCCTGGAGTCATAGATAGAACAATCTTCTCCATTTGATGCATCGCATCCAGGGCCTCTTCCTTCACCTTGTCTATCTTCTCTAACACAAATTCGAGCTGATCTATCCGATAGTCCAGAGTGGACATGATCTTGTTGAGGGTCCTTGGATGACCGAATACTCCAAACTTGACCAAATCTTCGACTGAACAGTCGAACATTTGTTGGAAGGCCTCGTGTTGGAGTCTGGCATTTTCGAGCTCTTCTGATACTGGACTTGCTAATGTTTGGAGTTCCTTATTCGCCTTCTCGATGTTCAGGTATAAACTAATATACTCGGCGATCACCTTTTCACTATCCTTAAGGATTTGGGCTCCTCCAAGCAGAAACAGCCATACCTTGCTCGCCGATCTTTGAGTATTCATTGATCTTCTCCTGACTGAGCAGCTCAGGAGTCTCGGCGGCAGTTGTGGGAGGTGCACTTCCCATCTTCTGTAGGGCTTGAAGCAGGTAATTTATTCTGCTCCTTCAGTAGCCTCTTTTCTTCCTTTGTTTCCTGAAGCTTTTCGCAAAGTGCATCAACTGCGGAAAGAGCTTCCCCCTGGAGACTTTCAGAGGATGTCCCCATTGTGACTTGGGTCACTGTGAAATCTGCCGGAGACAGATCTTCTTTTTCTTTGGTGAGATCGGGGGTAGGCAATTTCCATAACTCTCTCACCTGCAGCGCTCTTGGAGAAGCGTGTAACCGGCTTGTGCTTCTTTGCTCCTTTAGCCGGAATAACCGAAAAGTCCATCGGAGCGATGGGGACTTTCCTCTTTGGTTGGCTCAGCTGCTGAGATATCCAAGCTGGGTCCTATTGAAGAAGGACCAGAGACAGAGGGGGAGGGCAGCAAATAGTAGAAGAGGGGAAGAACGTGGAGACACGCGGCTGGTGGCATTGAAAGAATAGCCGCGGAGGTGTCCACGGGAGGAAGGGAAAACGGGGGCTGCAGAAGACATGGGAAGGGAAGGGAGCCCGGAAATGAGGGAAGAAATGGAGGAAGACAAATCAGCGATGAGAGGAGAAGATGGACGAAGAGGCAGGGGGAAAGGGTAGAAGAAGGGGGAGAAGACACAACCAAAGGAGTGGTTGCCGACATCTGAGGAAGGGGAGGAAGAGAAGAAGAAGGGATAGAAGGGACCTCTGTAGTTGTAGCGGTGCCGACATCCTGGGTGGATGGGCGTATAGGACTATCCTCTGTCAATTCCTTCTCTGGCGAATCCAGGGTTATTACTTGTTCAGGCTCTGAAGGAAGAGGACTTTCAGGAGCTTCCTCCTGAATGGTGCTAGGCTCACCTTCCGCAGCTTTGCCTTTTAGCTGCTTCTTTGACCTTGGAGGTGCATTACCCAAAGGAGAAGTTGTAAAATCTACACCGAGGTAGATTAACCCATTCATGCTGGCACCAATGCTCTGTTCTCCGCATAGTCCTCCTTGACCCTCTCCTCGATTGTCTGAGGAGCCTTGCTTCTGTCAATGTCCGGGAAGGGCCAATCATCCCCTTCTGTGTCATTATACACTTTGTCTACTTCGTCTTCCATGGTTTGGAAGCCCTTTTGGGACGATGGCCACTCCGTATGGATGATTTCTGTTAATGCTAAGCGAAGAGTGATCCTTTCTTCTGAGTTCTACCTCATGGAGAACGTCAATGTAGATATCCTCAATCTGAGGGACATGAATCGGATCAAGCTTAGCCCTTGGTAGACAGCCCCTAGGGTCGAATGTAGGCCTTGCTGGGAAATCATGCTTTAGGTTGAGCAATTCTAGCTCAGCAAACATCTCCTTCGCTTTGTGATAGCTGGAGCATGTGTAACGGCCTACTGTGAGGGGGAAAGGAGTTCCGCCCTTCTTTCTCTTGAGGCACTTTTCATGGTATGTGACGAGCTGTCTTGATAGTTCCAATAAAATCAGCTTTGGTCCAGCATACCTTGGCAACCTGGTTGGTTCGCCCCAAAAAGTTGACCGCCCTCAGATAGGTGAACGTGGGAAACTGGGTGAACAAGGCCCCCCACTTCTCTGTGACTGCCACTATGTTTTTGGTTGTCCGGCCATGAGTCAAATTTGGCCGCAACATGCACATGATGTGATAGAAGAAAACATCATTGATTTTAGCGAAGTGTTGGATGCTGTTCTCCAGCTTCAGCTCTTGATAGTATTCATATATTTTGGCCTAGAGGCCAAGTTCCGCTTCGGTGCAGCCCTGGATAATCCCTTTCAGACGCAGCAGCATACACTACGTAGGAGTTCATGTGGAACACTCCTGTTGTGGCAAACTGTTGTAGCTGCTCGGATATTGTGCTGCTTATTATCTCCCCCCAGCAGAAACGCTGATCGGGCAGATTTTTATTCATTGTTTCCAGGTACCGCAACATCCACTTATGGAAGTAGTGAGCATCTGAAAGACCGAAGACTCTGCTCAAGAAGGTGATTGTATCACTGAGTTCCTCCGAGAGAATCACTCCGGTGGATAGTTTGAGGCCACCGGGTCACTACCTTCTTATTCTTGAGGTAGACCTCATTCATTAATTGCATGCACTTGTCTTCATTGTCCTCCCAAGCCTTGAGGCATTCTTGCTGGCTAACAGCCACATAGTTTCGATGGTGAGGGATTCCAAGCATCAACTCAAAGCGACGGGCAGTAAGGTTTATAACTACCTCGCCTTTGCTGTTCTCGACACATCTCATGTCTTTGTTGAAGGATTGTGCAACAATCATCATGAACTCGTTATTCACAGCGCTGACAGGGATTCCTCCGGCAAAGTGCAGGGCGCTGCCTATCAATTTATCCATCCATGGACTCCTTGTCACTTTCTGAGTCCTTACCCAGAATTCCTCTATGTCAATGTGGCCCAGTTCAGAATCCCTGACATCCATATTACACTCTGCCTGTGATTCGGGCATTCTGACCCTCCTGATATTTGTATTTCATTTCTTCTTCTGTTAGCTTTGCCTTCCCTCTTGGTTTGATGGGTCTCTTGCTAGACGTAGGACATGTGTTCTTCAAGGCTTATCTGATGATCTGCATGTAGAAGGAGCGAAACCCAATCCAAGAAGCTTGAATTAGTCATTTGATCTTCCATTGGAATACTAGCAGAAGAAAGAGTTAGAACTTTTAAGGTTCGGGATGCAGGGCGCATGAAAAATGTATATAACAGGCTGAATAGTCAAGGCGCACAGGAAAAGGGTGCAACAGAGGTTAAGTTGGCGCAAAAGGCACACGGCGCATGGATGAAGCAGACTGCATCTTATAGAAGGGCGCACAGGAAATGCATGTTACATTGAGGTTTGGTGCGCCCTTTGGCGCTATGGGCAGATTGTGCAACATGAAAAAAAGGCGCGCCAAAGGTATATGGCGCGGCGCATGGGGGGTCTACACAACATCATGTACTTGCAACGGAAGGTGCGCCCCGCGCCTTGGAGGTTTTACACGCAAATAACTCTTGTGTTGCATGGAAGCTGGGGCGCGCCCTTTAGCGCATAGAAGAGGGATGCAACAGGGGTAAAAGATGCGCCAAAGGGATATAAGGAGGCGCGGGTTTCGAGCGTGTTACAGGCCGAAAGGGTGCGCCTAGGGGCGCATGATTAATATCTGCAGCATGCTGGGTAGACGCGCCGAGGGGCGCGACTGTCTAAGGTGCAATATGACGCGGCAACGCGCCAAGGGGAATACCAAAAATACTTTAAACTTTTAAGCATTATTCATTCTAACACCAAGCCTAATCAAACCAACTTCCCCTACAAACTGGAAATGAGGGAGGGAGAGAAGGAAGAAGTTGGTTTATGCGGGATAGGGGAAGAACCAGTCCAATGCAAAACGACATTTAAAAACGGGCCATCAAACGAAAACCAGACCGAGCACACCAAAGCACAAAAATGAAAAAGAGGATGAACCAGCTTACCTTCGAATGTATAAAGACGGTTGGAAAGCGGGACCCACAGAGCAAATGACAATGACAGAGCAGAGCTGACACACCCAGAGCAATCACGTGCCTTGAAAAAAGAACAATGAAAATGACATGGCGCGCATAGGTATATTATAACAAAATTTGTCATTAATGCGGCCAACCACCATTTGAAAAGGCGCGCGAAAACGGTTGTCAACAGAAGCATAGGTGCGCCTTTGGCGCGCCCAAAGGGATGTCGACATGGGGAAATGTGCGCCCTTTGGCGCACCAAAACACGATGTAACATGGAGAATACATGCGCCTTTGGCGCACCGAGAAGCGTGCTAACAAGGAAAACAATGCGCCAAGGGCTTTTAAGGGGGGCGCATCAAAAATTGATGTTGCAAGGAAAAACCATGCGCCCCAGCCAAAAAAAGGCTCAAAAAGACTAAGTTCAAAAACTGAATTTCCCGGGAAGGGATTTTACAATATTCTGAATGCGAAGGATCCCTAACGAGGGATCGAAACAAAAATTTTCGGTATGAGTATTATAAGGTGTAAAATTGCCCTTGTCAATTTTACAGGATAACAGCTTGGCTCCTCCTGGGGACTATCCTTGAGTAAACTCAGGGGTAGAGAATCCCAGATCACATGTGCCTATCCAATGGGTACGGAGTCAAAAACAAGGGGGGACCGGAGGGGAGAACAAAGGAAACACACAAAAACCGAAAGCAAACACACAACTAAAGCAAACACACGACTAAATTTAAACTGTACAAAGGATGAGAGCAAGCTCTACTTCCTGAAGATCTTGAGATGTTGCCCGCTGTAGGGAAGCGGGAGTTCAGCTCCATCCAGATAAGAGAGATAGAAACTATTCTCTCCATTGAGTTGCTTGATTTTGAAGGGCCCTCTCCATAGGGAATCAAATTTTCCGTGCATGCCCTTTGGTTCTCTCCGCTTGTCCCCAGAGGAAGGACGAGATCTCCCACTTCAAAATTCCTCTGCTTGGCCTTCTTGTCGAAAAGCCTCTTTACTTGATTCTGATGTTCAGTGATCCTGTCGACCAACCCTTACTCTCTTTTCTTCAAGTTCTGTCAAATACATGATTCTCTTTTCCAGAGAACTTTGAAAAGTTTCATCTTCGATTGCTCGTGCCAAGCGTAGAGCAGGAAGTTCCGCTGAAATGGGAAGCTCGGCATCAGTGCCATATAACACTTGAAAAGGTGACCTGCCGAGAGATCTCTTGGGGGTAATATGGTCTGCCCACAAAGCGTCGTACAAAGCCTTGTGCCACATTCGCTGGTTTGATTCCACTAGCTTCCGTATAATGGTCACTAGGTTCTTATTGCTGGATTCCGCTTGACCATTTCCTTGCGGATAGTAATCCGAAGCATGGGCTAAAGTTATTCCATATTCATAACAAAAACTAATAACTTCTCGGGAGGAGAAGTTAGAAGCATTATCAGCAACGATTTTGTTCGGGATGCCGAACCTGACAATGATATTTTCCTTGATAAAACTGCAAACCACCTCAGAAGTGGCATGCTTAACTGGTATGGCTTTCCACCCACTTGGTGAAGTAATCAGTTGCTGTAAGGACATAGCTATGTCCGGGCACTCGATTGGGGATTGAGTGCGCCAATAAAATCGATTCCCCACTGCTTGAATGGCTCATTGATAATAACCGGCCTTAGGGGAAAGGCAGCCAATTTTGGGCTTACCAACAAACTGCTGGCAAGGCTCGCATTTCGCTACCCAGGTAGCTGCATCTTGAAAGAGCGTCGGCCAATAGTACCTGGCTCGAATGATCTTATGTGCCGTCACGGAAGAAGAGAAATGGCCTCCACAAGCCGAATTGTGAAAACTCTCCAGTAGTCTTACCTGCTGGAGTTTATCAACACATCGCAGGAAGATACCATCTATCCCACGCTTATATAAACCGTCATCCCAGATAACATACTTGGCTGCTCTGAGCTTTATAGTACGCTTCTCCTTTGCATTCAGGTGCACTGGGCATTCGCCGTAGGTGAGGAAGAAAGCGATGTCGGAGTACCATTCGTCACAAGTTGAAACAAACAAAACCAGAGGTAGAGAATCAGGCTCCTCCAGAGGGCTTTGCGCTTCGTTGGTGCAATTTCCTTTCTCTCTAGGGCTATCTGAGTCTTTGTTTTCAGCCATTAGCTGACACAGGCCCTTGCCTCTTACCAATTTGGTTGGTTTAATATCCAGGTCATACTCCTGGACCTTTGCGATCCAATTCCCTCTCACACTTCCCAACTCTTGTTGAGTTAGAATTGATTTCACCGCTGTGTCGGGAACCAGCACCACCGTATGCGAGTTCAGAATGTAATACCTGAAACTCTTCACCGCTTTAACGACGGCAAAGGCGTGCTTTTCCAATTGAGTCATCTTTAACTCGTGGGGCTTGAGGGGAGAACTCATGAATGCGATTGGAGATTCAATATCCTCCGAGTTCTTTTGCATTAGGATTGCAGACACAGTATGTTCCGATGCATAGCTATACATAATGAAGTCCTTGGAGAAATCCGGACATACCAGGACCGGTGCATGAGCAACAGAAGTTTTTATCTCATCAAATGACCTTTTCCCCTCTTCACTCCATCTGAAAGTGGGTGATCCTTTCATCATGTTCAGTATGTGGCGGGTCTTCTCAGCAAAATCAGGGACAAAACGCCTAAGAAAGTTCACCTTTCCGAAGAAAGAATGAACACCATTCTTGCTTGTAGGCAGAGTAAGGCTTTGGATAGCCCTTAACTCTTTCGGCATCAATCTTCGTTCCCTTCTTTGCTAACCACATGGCCTAGCAATTTCCCTTCCGTAACCCCAAAAACAGACTTTTTTGGGTTAAGGGAAATTCCATGTTCTCGGCACCTGGCTAATACTTGCTCCAAGTGATCACAATGATCACTTCGTCGTTTGGAGAACACGGTTAAGTCATCTAGATAAACTACAATGACTTTTCCCCATCATGCCTTTGAATGCAAAGTCCATGGCCCGCTGAAAAGTGGCACCAGCATTGGTTAGGCCGAAAGGCATCCTGCTGTAGGCAAATGTACCCCATGGAGTAGGTGAATGCTGTTTTGAATTGATCTCCAGGCGAGACTTCAATCTGATTATAGCCTGAAAAACCATCAAGCATAGACAGCATTTCTGACCCAGTTACTGCTTGCAGAACTTGATCCATTATGGGAAGAGGGTAGTTGTCTTTCAGCGAAGCTTGATTCAAGTTTCGGAAGTCTACGCAGATGCGTATTTCACCGTTTTTCTTGCGTACCGGCACAATGTTTGCCACCCAAGTGCTGTGATGAATAGGGAAAATGATTCTTGCGTCCAGCATCTTCTGAATTTCGGCCTGAATGGTGTCCGAAATCTTGGGATTATAATGCCTCTGCTTCTGACGGAAGGCTTTGGCATCTTCTTTCAGCGGTATATCATGCTGAACGTCCTTTGGCTTGAAGGACTTTAAGTCGGCATAGGACCATGCCAATACATCCATATATCTTTTCAGCAACTTGACAAATTTTCGCTTTTCTTCTGGCGTGCAACATTTCCCGATGTTCACGAATTGCGGATGTGCCTCAGAACCTAAATTGACTGGTTGTGTCTCTGGAGATGAGCTAGGATCATCTCGCCTTTTCCTTTTCACAAAACGGTCATGCCCTGTCAAACAGGGCGTTCCAGAGAAACCAGGCCCCTTTGGAATTTTATTTCCCTTAAGCTGACAAATGCCATCGTTCTCCTTTGTTTCGTGTTTTTGACTGTTGGTGGATTCACGGCATGGAGAGGTGGATCCTTCAAAATACAACTCATCAAAATTTTCTGCTTTCTCTAGAAAGGCAATGAGGTGATTAATCATCGTTGAATACCTGCCAATGCTGAGAGTTGTCTGGCACGCTTGGGCGGAAAAACCACTTCAATGGTGTACTTTTTCGTCTTCAAACCTGGGTAGTGGGAGCATGAGAGATTGCCGGAAACAGCCAACGAATCAGCCCATGTCATTTTGGGCCCTTGGAATGGCCTCTATTGAAAAAGCGTCAAATTCCTCAATGCTGTCCCATACCGCATTAACGGTAGTGCCTGAGCCTTTCATTTTTCACTTGGTAAATCCTTTTGAACTGATTTACAACTAGCTCGGCATCACCTTGGACTTTCAGATTTTTTATTCCTCTTTCCTTTGCAGCTTGCATACCGAGTAACAGAGATTCGTACTCAGCAGTATTATTAGTGTTGAAAAACTGCAATTTGAAAGAAAGAGGAATTATCTCCTCCCCGGGAGATATCAGCACAAACTCCAGCGCCACATCCACTAGTCGCGCAGCTGCCATCAAATTGCAAGGTCCAGATCTTATTACAATCCTTTTCCTGAACAAAAACGTCCTTTGTTTCCGCCTCGGTGGATAAGAAGTAATTCCCCAACCCTGATGATTCGAAAAGAATTTTGGGCTTTGGGGTCTTCAGAGCTATGTGACCAAGTATTTCTTTTGGGATTCCGGCTCCAAAGTTTGCATTACGCCTTTGACTGGGATTCTAGCTTTGGACCAGTCCATGTGAATTTCTCCACCAACTTCGCTGCAAAAACTCCTTCCTAGTAGAATTCCATAGGCTGGCTGGGATGTCAGCAACAAGGACTGTCATTTTTACTCTTTTATCCGGGAAGGGCTGCAAACGCAAATTGTGCGTCCTTGATTTGGCCAACCAACGGAACTTGCTTTGTTTCCAATGAGTAACATCTGCCGAAGGGTTTGGTAAGAGTGAGGCCCAAAGCATGAGCGACTTTGGCAGGCATGACGTTATCAGAGGCTCCGGAATCGATAATGCAATTGCTCAACTTATGGCCATTGATCAGGAGGGAGAGATAGAAAGGTTCTATCTTGCCAGATGCGGACGTCGAAGCGACATTTATGTGGGATTTAGGAGGAGTAGAAAGGATTCCTTTCAGGGAAAACCGGTTTAGCTATAACAGCTTGACTTTGGATATACTTAGTCAATCTTACAAGCTGTTCGGGGTTTGACTGAAGATATTCAGCTTCAGACATTTGGATCTTGGTCTTTTTTGCGTGATCTATTATGTCAAATGCGGCCAAGGGTTGCGTAGGTAAAGGAATGAGTCCCTTCACCCCGCGATGATGGAATAGGGTTACTGATCTTGATAGGAATATGAGAGGGCTGACTCGGAGGAGAGATAGGTGGAAAAGACTTCTTTGCAAAAGATTTAACATGGAGTTGAGTGGGAAGAGGATTACCTCTTTTAACAATGGTTGGAGGCGTGTTTGACACGGCCTTCTCTTTCTGCGTATGGGCATCAACCTCTGCTTCTTTTCCTTGCGAGCGGGTAAAAACAGCGTAGGATTGTCTGCTTGCATAGCCTTGCGTACTCTCTTCTTCATCGGATTCGTCCTCATCAAATTCCATGTATCCAATTGTGGAGTCGCCAGTCGGTTCACCGACATCTTGATCATCTTCGCCTTGGAGCGAAGGTTCCTCATAGTATTGCTCTTCTTCCTCTTCAATTTCGGCCAAAGCATTGACCGGAGGAGCTTCAAGCGCCAACCGTGGAGCAGCTGTAGGCAAGCGCGGCCTTTGTGAAGCGTTGTTAGGAACAAAATTCCTCCGCGGGGATATCCCGATACGAGGAACTGGGAGAGGCCTGGGCCAGCTGCTTCTTCAGTGCAAGCAAATCATTCGCCATTTTTTTGGAATGCTGGATCAGACGAAGTGATAGGCGAAGGGCCCCAAAGACTTAGGCTTTACTGATTCTTTTCTTAACTCGCCAGATATTATCAAATTGTCTTCTATACGGATGGCAGCAGCCTGAGCGAGAGGCAAAGTAGCTACTCGCTCTTGAAGGAGCAAGAAGCTGACTTTTGAACTCATGGCATTTACGAAAAAAACACTTCTGGTTCTCCGGTGTTGGAAGCATGGCAGTAGGGACACGGTTGATTAGCGCATTGAACCGGGTGACAAAATCGCGCATGGTCTCATTTGCCTCCTTCTTCAGATGAGTGATTCGTGATAATAAAGTGAACGCATCTTCTGAGGGCTTTATACCTGTCTTCAAAAGCGTCCCGCAAAGTTGCCCCAACTGGTGATAGATCCGGCCGGGCAAATGCTGAAACCATTCAGCTGCAGGCCCTTGTAGAGTTTCCAGAAAGAGGCGAACTGACACATCTTCATGAGTCACATCCAAAATACTGCATGACATAATGAAAGCAGAAATGTGGGAATCCGTGCTTTGATTTCCGCTCCCGTCGAATTTAGGAAAATTCTTTCGATTTCCGTGAGGGAGTGCGTGAACTGGATGTGGGAAAAGCCAACTGGACCCATAGCGTTTTCCCCATGGTACCGCCATCTGAAAAGCCGGAAAGAGAACACGAGCCGGAAGTGTAGTTCCGCTGAGTAGCAAAGCACTACAAAGGGGTGTGGATGCTCCCGGCAAAAGACTTTTTCTTCGTGAAGGCGGAGACACTCCTGGCATGACCGGCTAGCCGAGCTTAGCGTTGAGAAAACGTGCCGGTGTTACGCTGAAAATTGTGCCTCTGAAGCAGATCGAAAGTAGGATCGGCTTCTCCACGGGCTCTTCTGCTGCGCGTAAAAGGTTCACTCGCCAGTGTACCTTTCAGAGATCTGCAATATTACAGCGCAGATTTAAACTTTATTTTTGGGGTGTACCCTGCTGATTTTCTGGTTTTTCTGACAAAAACCAGCAGCATGCACTTTTCTGGATATTTGAAAATTATCCTCTTCAGAAACCGATTGCGGTTAAATGACAAAATGTCAGCGAGGATAAGATGGCAGGGAAGATAGTAAGCCGATTTTTCGGATCTGGTTTTTAATTTTCAGAGGGTTTAGAACATTTCAGAAAATTGTTAAAAACTCAGATCTACGGAAAATGATGATTTTCGATAAAAACTCAGCGAACTAAAGGTATGTAAAAAGCCCAGATCTATGATTCTCAGAAGAAAATTTTCAATTTCAGGCACTTTTGCAAATTTTTGGATTTTCAACAAAAAGTTCAGATTTTGCAAACTGGCAGCAACCTGCTGATTTTTCCTGATTTTTATATTTTACTACCAGCATAGATCTGACAGATTTATCTGTTTCTGTTGGCGAAATCTGTTTAAAAATCCGATCCCCAGCGAAGTCGCCAAAAAACTGTTGGTCCCCCGAAAAATCTGTCGCTGGCGGACAGATCTATGGATAAACGGGGCCACGGTGTTGCAGGGCTTAGCCCCTCTTTGAGACAGCAAAGCGAAACTGGTTTATTGCTACTTCTACTAGCAGGAACCTATGCAAGTCTCACAGATTCTGCCTTCGGGGGTTGGGATCTCATCCCAGTAGAGTGTTCTAGGCTGCGAAGAGAAAGGAATAAAAGGAGAAGAGAAAGAACAGATCCGAAGGAAGAAAAGAAATGAGTTCCAAAGCGGAAGGGTCAGAAGATCTATGCTTTGGGCTTGGTAGTAAAACAGAGCCAAACCTACTTGCATAAATAAACAAAACAATACTGATAAACAAATGACGGAAAAAGTAGATGCGAATCTACAGATCAAACACATACAGATCTAACGTAAGAAAGATCTAATGTATAACACAGCTATTGAGCACAAAGTCTGAATAATTATATTACTGTTCTTCTCTGTTACAAGAAAGCTCAAAGTCTTTCTCTCCTCACTTCTATTTCTATCTGAAAAATGTTCACCTCTTGAATACAACAAGTATTCTAGTATTTATAGAAAGTGAGGGAGAGAGAGGGCAAAATGGAGCCAACCACTTATTTACAAGATATTTACAAAATATCCAAAAGTCATGTTGACTTTTACAACTTGGATGGATGACATCATCCCATGATGCAACATGGATGATGTCATCGTTTGTGCCAACACACTTCAGATATTTCGAAGAGAAAGTCGGAGAATAGAGAGGAGAAGAAGAAGGAGAAGAAGAAGCTATTCATCATCATCATCCTGTGGCCTAAAAGGGGTCGCCTGTTTCTGATGCTGATCAGGAGATGAGATGTGGAACTGAGCGCGGTATTCCAAGAACTTGCTGATCATTGGCGCAAATTGATCCTGTGACGGATCCTTGTGCCTTTCACTAATTGCTTCGCAAGTTTCCCGCTCATCAATGAGCTTTTCGGGGACCTTGGAATAGTCTTTACCCGCCTCGATTAGGGACCCGATGAAGTCTCTACAGGCCAGTAGGTTGTTGATGGATTCGATGTCGAAAGTGACTTCTGGCCCTGTCCCTTGAGAAGCTAGCTCCTTGAAAATTCGGATAGTATCGTCAGTTGATCTCAAGGTGAGGGAAGGAGTGAGCAACCCTGGAGTCATAGATAGAACAATCTTCTCCATTTGATGCATCGCATCCAGGGCCTCTTCCTTCACCTTGTCTATCTTCTCTAACACAAATTCGAGCTGATCTATCCGATAGTCCAGAGTGGACATGATCTTGTTGAGGGTCCTTGGATGACCGAATACTCCAAACTTGACCAAATCTTCGACTGAACAGTCGAACATTTGTTGGAAGGCCTCGTGTTGGAGTCTGGCATTTTCGAGCTCTTCTGATACTGGACTTGCTAATGTTTGGAGTTCCTTATTCGCCTTCTCGATGTTCAGGTATAAACTAATATACTCGGCGATCACCTTTTCACTATCCTTAAGGATTTGGCTCCTCCAAGCAGAAACAGCCATACCTTGCTCGCCGATCTTTGAGTATTCATTGATCTTCTCCTGACTGAGCAGCTCAGGAGTCTCGGCGGCAGTTGTGGGAGGTGCACTTCCCATCTTCTGTAGGGCTTGAAGCAGGTATTTATTCTGCTCCTTCAGTAGCCTCTTTTCTTCCTTTGTTTCCTGAAGCTTTTCGCAAAGTGCATCAACTGCGGAAAGAGCTTCCCCCTGGAGACTTTCAGAGGATGTCCCCATTGTGACTTGGGTCACTGTGAAATCTGCCGGAGACAGATCTTCTTTTTCTTTGGTGAGATCGGGGTAGGCAATTTCCATAACTCTCTCACCTGCAGCGCTCTTGGAGAAGCGTGTAACCGGCTTGTGCTTCTTTGCTCCTTTAGCCGGAATAACCGAAAAGTCCATCGGAGCGATGGGGACTTTCCTCTTTGGTTGGCTCAGCTGCTGAGAGATCCAAGCTGGTCCTATTGAAGAAGGACCAGAGACAGAGGGGGAGGCAGCAATAGTAGAAGAGGGGAAGAACGTGGAGACACGCGGCGGTGGCATTGAAAGAATAGCCGCGGAGGTGTCCACGGGAGGAAGGGAAAACGGGGCTGCAGAAGACATGGGAAGGGAAGGGAGCCCGGAAATGAGGGAAGAAATGGAGGAAGACAAATCAGCGAGAGAGGAGAAGATGGACGAAGAGGCAGGGGAAAGGGTAGAAGAAGGGGGAGAAGACACAACCAAAGGAGTGGTTGCCGACATCTGAGGAAGGGGAGGAAGAGAAGAAGAAGGGATAGAAGGGACCTCTGTAGTTGTAGCGGTGCCGACATCCTGGGTGGATGGGCGTATAGGACTATCCTCTGTCAATTCCTTCTCTGGCGAATCCAGGGTTATTACTTGTTCAGGCTCTGAAGGAAGAGGACTTTCAGGAGCTTCCTCCTGAATGGTGCTAGGCTCACCTTCCGCAGCTTTGCCTTTTAGCTGCTTCTTTGACCTTGGAGGTGCATTACCCAAAGGAGAAGTTGTAAAATCTACACCGAGGTAGATTAACCCATTCATGCGGCACCAATGCTCTATTCTCCGCATAGTCTCCTTGACCCTCTCCTCGATTGTCTGAGGAGCCTTGCTTCTGTCAATGTCCGGGAAGGGCCAATCATCCCCTTCTGTGTCATTATACACTTTGTCTACTTCGTCTTCCATGGTTTGGAAGCCTTTTGGGACGATGGCCACTCCGTAATGGATGATTTCTGTTAATGCTAAGCGAGAGTGATCCTTTCTTCTGAGTTCTACCTCATGGAGAACGTCAATGTAGATATCCTCAATCTGAGGGACATGAATCGGATCAAGCTTAGCCCTTGGTAGACAGCCCCTAGGGTCGAATGTAGGCCTTGCTGGGAAATCATGCTTTAGGTTGAGCAATTCTAGCTCAGCAAACATCTCCTTCGCTTTGTGATAGCTGGAGCATGTGTAACGGCCTACTGTGAGGGGGAAAGGAGTTCCGCCCTTCTTTCTCTTGAGGCACTTTTCATGGTATGTGACGAGCTGTCTTGATAGTTCCAATAAAATCAGCTTTGGTCCAGCATACCTTGGCAACCTGGTTGGTTCGCCCAAAAAGTTGACCGCCCTCAGATAGGTGAACGTGGGAAACTGGGTGAACAAGGCCCCCCACTTCTCTGTGACTGCCACTATGTTTTTGGTTGTCCGGCCATGAGTCAAATTTGGCCGCAACATGCACATGATGTGATAGAAGAAAACATCATTGATTTTAGCGAAGTGTTGGATGCTGTTCTCCAGCTTCAGCTCTTGATAGTATTCATATATTTTGGCCTGAGGCCAAGTTCCGCTTCGGTGCAGCCCTGGATAATCCCTTTCAGACGCAGCAGCATACACTACGTAGGAGTTCATGTGGAACACTCCTGTTGTGGCAAACTGTTGTAGCTGCTCGGATATTGTGCTGCTTATTATCTCCCCCCAGCAGAAACGCTGATCGGGCAGATTTTTATTCATTGTTTCCAGGTACCGCAGCATCCACTTATGGAAGTAGTGAGCATCTGAAAGACCGAAGACTCTGCTCAAGAAGGTGATTGTATCACTGAGTTCCTCCGAGAAATCACTCCGGTGGATAGTTTGAGGCCACCGGGTCACTACCTTCTTATTCTTGAGGTAGACCTCATTCATTAATTGCATGCACTTGTCTTCATTGTCCTCCCAAGCCTTGAGGCATTCTTGCTGGCTAACAGCCACATAGTTTCGGTGGTGAGGGATTCCAAGCATCAACTCAAAGCGACGGGCAGTAAGGTTTATAACTACCTCGCCTTTGCTGTTCTCGACACATCTCGTGTCTTTGTTGAAGGATTGTGCAACAATCATCATGAACTCGTTATTCACAGCGCTGACAGGGATTCCTCCGGCAAAGTGCAGGGCGCTGCCTATCAATTTATCCATCCATGGACTCCTTGTCACTTTCTGAGTCCTTACCCAGAATTCCTCTATGTCAATGTGGCCCAGTTCAGAATCCCTGACATCCATATTACACTCTGCCTGTGATTCGGGCATTCTGACCCTCTGATATTTGTATTTCATTTCTTCTTCTGTTAGCTTTGCCTTCCCTCTTGGTTTGATGGGTCTCTTGCTAGACGTAGACATGTGTTCTTCAAGGCTTATCTGATGATCTGCATGTAGAAGGAGCGAAACCCAATCCAAGAAGCTTGAATTAGTCATTTGATCTTCCATTGGAATACTAGCAGAAGAAAGAGTTAGAACTTTTAAGGTTCGGGATGCAGGGCGCATGAAAAATGTATATAACAGGCTGAATAGTCAAGGCGCACAGGAAAAGGGTGCAACAGAGGTTAAGTTGGCGCAAAAGGCACACGGCGCATGGATGAAGCAGACTGCATCTTATAGAAGGGCGCACAGGAAATGCATGTTACATTGAGGTTTGGTGCGCCCTTTGGCGCATGGGCAGATTGTGCAACATGAAAAAAAGGCGCGCCAAAGGTATATGGCGCGGCGCATGGGGGGTCTACACAACATCATGTACTTGCAACGGAAGGTGCGCCCGCGCCTTGGAGGTTTTACACGCAAATAACTCTTGTGTTGCATGGAAGCTGGGCGCGCCCTTTAGCGCATAGAAGAGGGATGCAACAGGGGTAAAAGATGCGCCAAAGGGATATAAGGAGGCGCGGGTTTCGAGCGTGTTACAGGCCGAAAGGGTGCGCCTAGGGGCGCATGATTAATAACTGCAGCATGCTGGGTAGACGCGCCGAGGGGCGCGACTGTCTAAGGTGCAACATGACCCGGCAACGCGCCAAGGGGAATACCAAAAATACTTTAAACTTTTAAGCATTATTCATTCTAACACCAAGCCTAATCAATCCAACTTCCCCTACAAACTGGAAATGAGGGAGGGAGAGAAGGAAGAAGTTGGTTTATGCGGGATAGGGGAAGAACCAGTCCAATGCAAAACGACATTTAAAAACGGGCCATCAAACGAAAACCAGACCGAGCACACCAAAGCACAAAAATGAAAAAGAGGATGAACCTCTTACCTTCGAATGTATAAAGACGGTTGGAAAGCGGACCCACAGAGCAAATGACAACGACAGAGCAGAGCTGACACACCCAGAGCAATCACGTGCCTTGAAAAAAGAACAATGAAAATGACATGGCGCGCATAGGTATATATAACAAAATTTGTCATTAATGCGCCAACCACCATTTGAAAAGGCGCACGAAAACGGTTGTCAACAGAAGCATAGGTGCGCCTTTGGCGCGCCCAAAGGGATGTCGACATGGGGAAATGTGCGCCCTTTGGCGCACCAAAACACGATGTAACATGGAGAATACATGCGCCTTTGGCGCACCGAGAAGCGTGCTAACATGGAAAACCATGCGCCAAAGGCTTTTAAGGGGGCGCATCAAAAATTGATGTTGCAAGGAAAAACCATGCGCCCAGCCAAAAAAGGCTCAAAAAGACTAAGTTCAAAAACTGAATTTCCCGGGAAGGGATTTTACAATATTCTGAATGCGAAGGATCCCTAACGAGGGATCGAAACAAAATTTTCGGTATGGTTATCGGTAAAATTGCCCTTGTCAATTTTACGGGATAACAGAATCCAAAGAATAAAATATGACAAATACAATCCTTCCAAGGGATATAGAGGTTTGTCTCAATGTGAAGTTGATGAGACAAAACTCTAAGACATGGAAGGGTAACCCTCATATAGCAAGGTAACTATAGTTTTGTGTATCTTGGGAGTGGAATAAACCTAGCATTGAAGTGAAGATATAAGTAAAGTTGAAGTTTTGAGGTGAAAAAATCTTTAGACTAAGATCATGTGGACTAGAGGTAGTATTTATAAATGAAGAATTGAAATAGGCATCAACTTTGCAAAATATATATCCTCGAGGAGATTAATGAATCCATAAAAATAACCTATTATACAAAAAATTGTAGGCCTTGAGTTATGATGAGAGTCCCAATAATGCTTTTGGAAAAGACACTTATAGATTCTACAAACAATAGACATATTTATTTTTCATCTTTATTAATTCCCCAAAACACGAGTGATCCAAATTACCATGAGAAGCTCCATTAGTATGAAGATTCAATTATTGTGGAAAATTACATTCGACTTTATACTTGTGGATGGGAACTTCAAGGAAAGTAACTTCTACTACAAAAACCATGTTAAACATGAGGATAACTATTGTCTTGATATATGAGATCCAATATTAAAATTTCCAAAATATCAAATATATTTTTCTAGATAAGAAGTAGACATTGTACACACCTTATTATCACTATTGATAAATTTGTATTTGTGGGTTTTTGGCTTATTGATCGCCTAACTTCATGCCTTAAGGGGTGCATAAAAAATGATTGGGGTCAGTTTGTAGTAATTTGTGAGAGATCATCATGGCACTTGTCCATGCCTTCCTACTACCTCCTTAGAACTATTTTACACTACTTAGTACTACCCCCTTATAGTACTTTTAGATTACCTTCATACCTACTCCAAGTGTTTGGCCTGACCCTGTAGTACATGAAAATTTGGAACTAAGGAGCTTAGAAATAATCATTTAGAACTTATTACAACATTATCTCACCTATAAACTAAATTGACTCAACCCAAAGGAATTTTGATCGATTCCCACACATTAAATCCACCCGTTCAAAACTTTTCCTTCATCTTGGCACTTGTGGAACCGATGAACCCTATACAAAATACATCTACATAATCCTATCCATTTGCCTCATATCATTGATCATGTCCTAAAATAAACTTAGATAGAATTGCCATAATCGTATGAATTTTTTGTTCAAGGCTAATAATTCTATTTTTTGCACTTGCAACGATCAATTTTTCAAATGCATAAGTTACCCACTTAGCTTAAGTTTGATTGATAGAGAAATTATTTTCACAAGTGAGATATATAAACACATGCACCCTATCCTATCAGGGTCATCTTTTATCCTCTATGGGAATACACTCAAGTATACTCTACTTGAAGAAATTTATGCCCTAATCATTGAAGTATCACATCCTTATAACACTACAGTAAGCTATAATTCTGATACATCTATATTTTCTTCTGTATATCACTCTCATGTAATGAAATTTAAGTCAAGGATCATTGCCAAATTTTGGAGGATTTATTAGGGTCTTGCAAAATATGATTATTCATGCACGTTTGTATACATCCACTAGGAGGGAAAACTATATAATCCTTAGGTCCTTTCAAGATAGTGCTATGGTCAATAATTGAGGTATTGTCGAGGTTGGTTTAACAATTCAAACTAACCAAATTTTACAGTCACAAGAAAAGGAGCAAGGCTTCAATATTTAAGAATGTGTTTGTAGGTACAAAAGTGTGATTACGATATTCTGATTACATATTCCATATCCACAAGAATAAGAGCACTAGATGCCAAAATCGAGTTATATATTACAACACCGGATGTTGTAATTGGTTATATGATGAATAAATCAATTGATGGTTTTGTTTGGTTCATACAGTTATATCCAAAGCACATTTCCATATCCCCATAATTTTCATACACATAGAAGACACTCTGCACATAATATTCTCATAGTTTAATATCTTTGTCACATATCTATGTGACATTGAATGGTGTAATATTTATAACCCTAACCCTAGTTTCATTTATATATTTTTTCAAAATCCATGTTTGATCATATTTTATCGTCACGTGCTTTATGGTTATTATATTTAGTGTATACTATATTCACAATTAAGCATCATAGTTCAAACATTGAAGTAATTAATCTCAATTAGATTAAACCTAATTTTGACATTGCATTTTATTTAATACTCTTTATTTTATTAATCACTTCAACCTTCAACTTCGTGCTTCACCCTTATGGCCATATTTCTAAATACAATTTACCCAACACAGATTTACCCTGGTATTTTCTAAACTCTCTAATCTTCCTGTCTATATATAATGATGTCATTAATGGTTCATGTGATCATTATGTCTAACTAATCCTAGCTCGTCTTACTAATAAATTAAGGGATTTTATTAAAAAATAATCTAAATTTCCATCTTTCACAAATGCATATGAAATGATGAATCTCATGGATGATTTAGTGGGGCAAACATTCTTGTCCAAACATAAAAAATATTTCTTTAGGCAGACTATTTCTTAGGCTACCTCGAAAATGAACTTAAACAATACTTAAACAATGGAATAATCCCCTCTATAATCACCTACTTGATCTTAACATATTTTACGCTCCTTATATTAAGAGTTATCATCAAATTGCATTACTCCTATTTCCCTCTAAAATTGATCCTAGGATTCACATAATGAAATTCAAATACTTCTAAAAAGAGTATCTTGAAAATGAAAGAGTTTTACTTCAGTTTTTCTCAAGAACCCTAACGGAACTAGATCGAGAATGGATATTTTATGTACCCCATACCTTAATTATCTCATACAAACAATTTAGACAAGATATTTTAACTCAGTTTCAAATGCATGAAAATTTTGATATTTACTTCAAATCTCTCCTTGATGTATATCAAAAACCAACCAAGATCATTTAAGACTACATCAAACGATTCAAGGTATCCTTACTTAGCCTACCCTTCCCACTAACATAGGTTCCTTGTGTTCAATTAATACAAAAATAAAAAACATTGTATAGAATTCATCACACACGAGAAGTCTATGCTTACATCGTGCTCCTTTTAATGTTAAAACCTTATAGAAACTTATCTTACTTGAAAGATAAAAATAATGTTAAATTCACTTTTGAATTGACTTAAAGGGAAATGTAATAGTGAATTGAATCCCTACTCCATTTGAAAAAAATCACAAATAATGGTGTTAATGTTAAATTTATTTCAAATATATCACACACAATCATATCAAAGTTAATTTAATTTATATATTAATATCTATTAAAGGCCAAAATTGGCCTATAAATCTGTAAAAGATTTAATGTAAAATATATAGGGGGAGTAGCACCATATCCTGAAATTTAAAAGAGAGAAAATTAAAATGAGTAAATGGAAAACAAGAGTCTGACAGAGTAGATGATCAAAAAGAGGAAGTCCTGACATCATGACATGAATCTTATTGTCATGGAGAGAAACTTCCAATACTTATGGTGATGATGAAGTGTGTGGCCATGAGAATCACTTAGTCTATGATATATCATTGATTTTCCATAAAATTTTCAAAGTTGGCCACCAGACCACTTCTTACTGATGTTGTGAAAATATTGGAAGTAGGATGTAATTATCTTGGCATAGGCATGTAGAAACACAAATTTGTCAAACTACCCTCTAATAGTATGGGTTTTTTAGAATGCACTCTTGCTAAGACAAACACACTCTTTCTATCCCCACTCAATTCATACCGAGGTCTCTTCTCTAACTTGTTTATACATACATACTAATATCTTAACATATTCTAAGAGTTAAATACATAAATCCATAGACAAACTCCACCTAATAGTGTACAACCTTTAGTTTTCATGTTTTTCATCTCTATTTAGAACCATACGCTTTAGTCATCTTGTGGAATTTGGTATTGGAAAACTTGTAAGTTTTTGGACTGGCGAATCCTTTATCTAATCTTTAAATTTTATATTCTTTTTTTAGTCATATAATCTCTCTGGGTTGTCCTTTCCACAATAATTTACCTTTGGATCCCCATATAAGAAAGTTAAACTCACCTAATTTTTTAACCTAGAATTCTCATGAACTCCTATTGAAAAATTTGACACTAAAGGAACCTAAGACTCCCTAAATATTGCCAAATCTTATGCACAATCATTAGGGAAGAAACTACTATATGTCAGAAGAATTCTACCAGGTTAAGGAATCAAATTCTCTAATTTGCAAGCACTCAAACATCCTCATCTCAAGAGAGTGAAACTCATTTTCAAGCATTATAAAAGAGGTTCCAATTGCTAAATCTAATTGCATAAATTCAAATATCACATTCTAGGTCAATAACAACAAGTGGTTTGAGGCCTATTCAAAGTCGTGCTAAGGTCAATGGTACAAGGATTGCAATTTGACCCAACTAGTGTTTGTTATGTAGGGTCTCCTACCCATGGCTAGGGTTTGAGATATTACTCATAATATTTAGAGGGATTTCTAGAATGATCAACAATTAGGGTGTGAAAATGACAAAAAATTCCAAGCAGGTGAAATACTCAAAAAGTACATAGCAAGATTTAGAGCAAGGTAAAAATCATATTAAATATGAAAAACCATACAAACGGTCCTGACATATCTGTATGGTGCTACACCAAGTCACTTGCTAAATACAATTCTAGAAACAATGTACTTTTAGTTTTAGATATCCCAATTCCAACAGTCTAAACACCAAAAACTTCCCATATCTATCTATAATCAACTAAGTGTATTCATTCCATTGTGTTTTTCAGCTCATAACATATTGTATACATTAGTTGCAATAATTCATGTGCTATTATGATATTGCATAGTTAATGTTGGAATTTAATTAATAATAATAACCTCATGTATCTCTCCTTACATTATTTTTAGTGTGGTTTCATCACTAATCTAATATTTTTAACAAGGGTGTAAAACATTTGGTGAAACTAAATTCTAAATTGAATATTTGTTTCTCACACCCTAGTTATCCTAGAGTTTTACCTAGTTACATTAGTGGATAAATCTTGTAAGGTTGAATATGCTTATTTCCTATCCCCTTTCATCATAGTCACCTGCCTCACAATCATCCCATTGAGCATATTGATCTTTCTCCTCCTACTTGTAAGCATTGTATTGTTATGTGACGAATTCCCCACAAGGCAAAGTTTGAAAATTATTTATTTAATAAAAATAAAATAATCATTATGAGTGTTCTAAAGTTATTTTCTCCTAGGATTGAATTCTAAAGTAGAAGAAATAAATTTAAAATATAATAATATTGAGACCCATGGGTAATATGTAATAAATAAAATAAACACCCCCAATTTATGTGCCTATGAGTGTAAAAGTAAAGTAACATGGGTAAATAAAGAGTTGATAAAAGAAAAAGAAGTGATTATCCAGTATGAGATAAATGGGTATAAATTGTTTATTAATTATAAGGAAGTAATATTATATGTAACAAATAGGTGTGATGATTTGTAACCACCTCTTGAAAATTATAAATAAGAGGGAAGAATCTTATTTAATTTAATGTAATTTAAGGATAGGAAAATATATGCTCAAGAATTTTTTTACTATAAATATATATTTAATCTTATGTATGGTAAAGTATTTAATTAACAGTAGGATTATTAATTAGGGAAAAGTCACATCACATTTGGTATCACAACCGTAAGACCTTGGTAAACGTATATATACTTATTTTTTTAAAATTTAATACTTTCTCTCATAAATTTAGAATTATATTTGTATTTATTTAATTGTTTTGTTAGTGCATGTGTAAAATTAATTTACGTTAAGGTCTCTTACACGGAGACAACACAATTGATTTTTCCTATTGGATCAAGTCTTATTCTTGTCCCCCCTATTGTGTTATTATTTTTTCATCTATATTATTTGAAATAAATTTTACCTATGTCTAACTGCCCCCTTTAATAACAAGGATTGAATTAAAATCTATAGAAAATAGTTTAATTTTACTAAATGTTTAAATTTAAAACCTATTTAAAACTATAAACTAGGAACTAAACTATATTCTATAAAAATACTATAGTTTATAATTTTACAAAATTTATCCTATAGTTGATAGTTAATATAAACTATATATATTTAAAACATACTATTGTATATATATTATAGACTATGCGACCACATTTAACCCGATGTTATGTTTAAAAGTTTAAATCTAAGACTTATCCTATACACTAAGCGACCTAAAATATGTGTACAAACTTTTATTTAATTTAAAGTTTAAAATCTATACCTTGTTTTTATGCTAAGCCCCATGTGGAGCATTCCTAAGTACACTTATATTTATTTAAGTGTTTGTTAAAACCATATATTTGCCTAAGTAATACATATTTGAAACATATTCCTGCATAAATGTATTCCTTTAAATTTGGACTTGAATATCATCTTAGTGGTACCTAAATAAAATTTTATCATATTAATTTTTATAAACCTATCCTAAACAAACCCTTAAGCGACCCATTTATGTTTATTTATATGCTATACTCGTTTGTTAATAGTAAAAAATATATTAAACATAATCATTTAAATGCCCCTTTAGCATGTTTTGAAAAAAACATGGCACTTGACATTTAATAAAATAAAATAACTCCCTTCCATAATAAAGGTCCTTTTTTAAAGACCCATAAAAGAGCTTAATATATATAAATCTTAGTTTTTTTAATAAAGTTTTTATAGAGGATAAAGTTTTTTATATAAAATTTAGTTATAACTTTTTTATATAAACTTTATTTATAAGTTTTCATATAACTTTGTAATATAGAAATGAATTTATTTATATATTATAAAATAATTTGGTAAGTATAAATAAAAACTTTAAAGTCATATCATGTTAGCAACTGATTTAAGAGGGGAGAAATGCTATGCGACAAATTCCCCACATTATGAGAAAATTAAAGTTCTAATCAAAATATAATTAATTAATTATTGTGTATTCTAAAATTATTCAATCAAGAGAAAAGACATAAATTTAAGTAATAAAGTTATCAAAAAATTAACAGAGTATGAATAAAAGAAGACCCCCTTTAAAATAGGGTGGGAGATATGTACATAGAGATCCCTTTAAAATAAGGAGGAATAAAAGAAAGGTTTCTCAAACTCTTTTTTAAAAGAGGGATTAAAATAATGAACTTGTTATGGGTAGATGTAATTAATTAATAAGTGTTTTTATTAGTGGGCGTATTGATTACCAAACCACATGGGGAAAATTATTTATACTTGTGGTGAGTGGGCATTTGATATAGACATAGGAAAATGTTTTCTCAACTATTTTTATTTGATCCCAAGTGAAGACAAGTGGTGAGCATTGGAGAGGGGCACTTTAGGGTGTCCTAACTGAGGTACGCTAAGTATAACCTAAGATGGCTCCTGCCCAGGGAAAGAATATTATGTATTAAAAATTTCCTCCTAATAATGTGGCCATAGCTTGAGGTGTTGAATCTTCGGTATCACCTAGGAATTACTTGAGAAAAATGCAATCCACACCACCCATGTAGAGACATGTATTTAATCCTTTAACTATTAATTTTGGTTTAATATACAATAGGAAGGTTTTTTATGGTAAAATATTTAATTAACAATAGGATTATTAATCTAGGAAAAGTCACATCACATCTGTGCTTGACCTTGTTAATGAGACACCATTGCATGAATTTGAAACTAATAGTGAGCATTCTTAATATTAGACCCATGATGAGGATACCATTGTGAATCATGAACAAGTGAAACTTTTATCTCACTTCCTTGCACAACGTTTTACAAATCCTCATCACATTGAGCCTATCATCAATAATATTCTTATTGTTAAGCTTGTTAGTGATCATAAATCCAATGAAACATCACTTTTTCAAATATCTAATAAGAGGACACATAATATTCCTATTTCCACTATGCCTACATATATGGGGGCACAAAATTACCAAATGAACATTGTTTCCATGTCTACTTCTAGCACTGTCTGTAATATAAATCATAATGGTTCTCATGTCTTTTCTTCTAGTAGGTAGGCCCTTGAAACCCTTGTTAATACACTACAAGCCCAAATATTACAATTACAACAAGGTGCATATGCTTCTCTTCATGCTATAGAATATACTCAGTTGCTTCATAACCCACTTGCACTTGACGTGTCTTCTTATCTTTTGATTATTGAATTTATTTCTCCTAAACTCCCTATATATGATGGAAAAGGGGACCCCACAGAACATATTCGATTATTTCATGTGGCTTGCATTGATTACACATCATACAACATCTTACTTACTAATATCATCCATAAAAGTATTAAGGAATTTACATTACAATGGTTTAATGGTCTCCCCATGTCACACTCTGTGTGGTCTTTTACTGCTTTGGAAAATCAATTTTTGGAAAAATCCTCTATTAACATTGGGGAAAAGATTTCTTATACATAAATGTCTAAAATATGAAAATGATATAACGAACCTATCAATGATTTTCTTATGATACAATACCATGCTTACTAAGATGAAAAATATCTTTGGTAATCGTAAATGAAAAGATATTTCCACACAAATATTTCTTTCTCCTTTGCAATAATTAGTCATATTTGACATTTTTTGATCATTTGGTGATCTATGTCACAAAAAAGAGAGTGTAAAGCTAAGTTTTTACATATGAACAAACTCAAGTATGTTGTTGGTGCTCCTAATAACTCTAATGCTAAATTTCCAAGAAAACCTACATTCAAAGGAAATACTAATGATGCTAAGGATACTTCTAAAGACATTTCCAATTCTATTGATGAACCTAATAATATGCAATTATAACCCACATCATGACATTCTACACATTTACCTTGTGTTCCACATAGTGTATTTAAAAAATTACTTGAGTGTAATCTCCTGTCTCTCCCTCCACTATTTGATTTTGATGCGAGCAAGCCTCAAAGTAATAATTTTGTTGCTAATTCTTACTATGATTATCATATATGTATTGGTCACCTCACTAATAGGTGTATCAAAATTTGTCACGTCATTCAAGATCTTATTGACTCAAATAAAATTGAATGGAATGAGCCCACTAAATCTTCAAATCCTGAAAGGAATGATAATAATATTGTTCCAAGCTATGAAGATCTTCGATGATCATAACACACCACATTTGATAAGATGAAAGAAATTCACTAGAATAAATTTACAAAATAATTTGCAAACAAAGAACAATAATATCATATATTATTATGGAACTCTCATGTATGAGTACAATGAGAATGGGCCTTGCTTATATAGGCAAGGAAGATCAATCTAAGAACCATTCAAGGCCATAAATCAAGCCATAAATCAAGGAAAGAACTAGTCATCAAAGAACTAGTCAAGACCATAGATTTAGGAAAGAACTAGTCATCAAATATCTAGTCAATACCATAGATCAAGGAAATAACTAGTCATCAAAGATCTAGTCAATACCATAGATCAAGGAAATAAACTATACCTAACAACTAGATAATATCTTCCTAATATCTAAATAAGATAAAATACATATCCACACACATAAGTGGGTGAGGATAAATACAATAAAGGTAAATAAAGTACCTAGGTGAACATGAGCACTAAGGTAAATACCTACTCTAACACCCCCCTCAAGTGAAGTTAGGGGCCCAAAATAAAAGTGGCATATCCACAGTATGAGTCTTGACAACTAGGCCTGATGAGGTACTCATGTACAATAACTAGGAAAAAGGGACACCACAAGGTACCCAAAACTAGTAACAACAAAGTAAAGAGAGAAAAAATCCATGCAAGGCATCCCAAGAAGCTCAGCTCAAAAACTTCATACAATGACTGAAGAAAATTTGGTGTGCACTGTGGTTTGAATCCACTTCTCGATCACAAAACTCAAAAAACAACTGACACTGGGCTTCACCAGAATAGCTCCATACAAGGAGATTGTCAACAGAGTGATGTCGAAAGTGAAAAAAAAACACCAAACATAATTTGATCAATTGCTACAAATAGGTGTGCCACGATCCAAGAATAATAACCAAGGAAATAAGGCAAGGACACAAGATCCAAAGAAATATGAGTGCCATGATCCAAGAAAAGCCAAGGTAACAAGGAAAGGACACAAAACCTGAAGAAACAGGATCAACACCACACCCTCCCATACTGTTGAATGGGTGGAATGACACTACAAATTTGTATGAGTTGTCAAAACAACTACTTGAACACTAACAAACTAACACTGGGCTTCACCAGAATAGCTCCCCCATAAGAGAGATTGTCAACATGCCAAAAATGTTGAAAATATAGATATAAAATCTCTCAACAAACAAGAGAGATACACTACACCTGCTAAAGAAAAATGCTCAAAACAAAGAGCATTACAATGCAGAAGGTATAAAAAGTGGAGTAAGAGGCCGAATTGTGGAGGAGCCACACATGTAGAGTCCTCTCAACGAATGCCTATGTCACCACCACGAGTGATCATATATCCACCCCAAATCAACATGGATGGATGAAGAAGATGCATGCATATGACTTGGTGCAAAATGCACAATGGGTTCATGCAAAGGAACATCAGAATGTGTGTCAGGTTGATCATGTCTGACAGCTGAAATCTCAGGTTCCTCAAGCCTAAGTGAAGGTGCAGAACTCATGTGTAGCTCATGATCCTTGGAAAGAGTTGAGTGAACAAAAATAGGAGCTCTGTCAATGTGTGATCCCAATGAAGTACCTGCTCGAAAACCAATGCCATGATGAGAATTCCACTTAACATGTGGAATAGGGGAAATAATACCTTGTGAATGTTTTCCAATACCTCCACCAGTGAAACCCATAGAACGTAGCATGCAAGAACCAAATGTAGTGGTATGCTTCTCAAAAGATCCATGTATGTGAGCAGAAGGGAGCTGAGGGATACTCAACAGTGTGTTACTGCAATAGGCACAATGTGGAAGAACATGCAGTAACAAGCCTCATAGGCTTAGGAGCATCAGGAGCAGAGGAGAAGACTCAAAAACTGACAGATCAAGGTCAGTGGGTACAGGAGCAACAACTGCAAGTGGACTAGGAGCATGGATATGACTGTCCACAATATGAGGATGATGTTGTAAGTGAGAAAGTGTCTGTTGTAGGGAGTGTATTAGTGTATCCTTCTCATAAATGAGGTTATGAAGAAGATAGTTTTACTTTTTTAAGTGATCTATTTTTTTCCAAAAATTTGACCATATCCTCCTGAAGTCCACACACTTCATAGAAAAATAATATCGTTCTTCAAAATCCATGATAGATACAAGAATGCAACACCCAAAAGTTTAGGACATCGGGCTCAACCGAAATTACGTCCACAAGTGATTACAACACCCTCCCAAATTTGGGACACTTTATAATTGAGTGCATGTAAATATTATAATGAGTAAAAGTACATTTTATATTTGAAATATGTGTATAAAAATTTCATCAATGTGTAGAGCTCAAAAAATACACAATTTCAAAAAAAAAGATCACCTTAATCCGAGCTACAGATCAAATGTTATGAGCTCTAAAGGTTTTGTTATTAAAAAATAATATTTTAATGTTGTTTTTTTTAAAGGTACACGTAACACCCAAATTTCCAGAGGGTAAACCATATTGCAGTCCACATGATACACACTTGCGACCAAAGGATAAAATCCTAAGTGCCCAAAACCTAAATGTCCAGAGGGTAAATCATTGCATTTGGAGGGTACCATTTATATCCAATATTAAAAGAATGCACCAAAAGGTACAAATGTACATTAATGGATAAAAGACTGCATCCACACAGAAATATTATTGGGTAAAAGAATGCATCTAGAAGGTACATGCCTATATCCAATGGATAAAAGAATGCTAGAGAGTACAAATCTGCGGTCCTTGGATAAAATGATGTGCATCCAAAACGTAAATATCTAGAGGGTAAAAGAATATCAAGGTACATTCCTATATCCAATGGATAAAAGAATGTATCCAAAGGGTACAAAGTTGCATCCAGTGGATAAAATAATGCATCCAAAAAGTAATTAATTGTTAATACAAACTTAATACTGCAAATCTCTTTTTGAGGTCCTGTATCAAAAAACAAAGAGAAACCCATGAAAGTTTCTCATGAAAAATAAGAATATCTAATATCCCCCTATCTGTAAAAAATTCTGTACATAACTCGAATAGAATGGAGAAATGTGCCAAAAAAAACCAAGAAAATGTTGATTTGATCTCATTATGCAAGTTTACAGTCGATTCTAGGGTTTTGGCACCTTCTCCCCAAATCCAATAGCACACTCCATTTTGTGGATATGCAGTGTTAGAGAAAAGGTTGATAACAAATTACCAAATACATGAAAACAATAAACCTAGCTTTGTGCAGGTTTGGAAAACTTATAGATGGATGTTGGTACATCATCTATCGCTCTGATACCACGAAAGGGAAGAAGATCGTACCAAGCCGTGAAAATCTCAATGATCATAGCACCTCCACATTTGATAAGACTGAAATAAATTCACCAGAATAACTTTACAAAAGAGTTTGCAAACAAAGAACAATAATATCATATATTATTATGGAACTGGCTTGTGTATGAGCCACAATGAGAATGGGCCTTGCTTATGATAGGCAAGGAAGATCAATCTAAGAACATGTAGTCAAGGTTAAAGATCAAACCATAAATAAAGGAAATAACTAGAATATCAAATAACTAGTCAAGACCATAGATTTAGGAAAGAACTCAAATATCACAATACACAAGTTGGGATGATCTATGTCAATACCATAGATCAAGGAAAAACTATACCTAACAACTAGATTTCAATATCTTCCTAATATCTAAACAAGATAAAAAAAGTCCATGAATATCCACACACATAAGTGGGTGAGACTAAATACAATAGGTAAATAAAATACCTGGGTGAACATGATCTAACAAGTAAATTACCTACTCTAAAAAATGTCGCCTTAATGAAAAAAGGCTTGAAGTTGAAAGTTACCTCAATCTGAAAAAAGATAAAACCCCTTAGTGAGGTAATGCCATAGACATAAGATCATGAACCAAGACTCCCAATGAATTTTTCAAGTCAGTTTTGCAGGTAGGTTTCAAGATTAACACAACCACATGAAATAAGTAATAAGGCAACTTACCATTTATGATACTATTAACAAAAAGAATCTACACAACTTGTCATCAAAAATTATTACATCAAGAATGGCTTTATTCCATATATTCCTAGTTTTTACCATGGAACAGAACTTCTCATTTGTTAAATGGGATCCATTTGCTACTAGTTTGCTTTGGTATTTCGTTAACTGGTGAAGGGGAGTATGGTCAATTTATAGATCACAAATCGCCGATAGCATGTGGCAGTGAATCCATGGAAAACACTAATGATCCGTGACAACTAGATATAATTTTAAAGCCTATGGATTCACAATTTTCCCAGTGGTTTATGTTTTTGAAAACATTAAATCTCTAGGGGTTGTTAATTCATAAAATGTAGTAGAATACCCTTTGTGGGATTAGGAATATGTATTCCATTTTTTTATTTAGTGAAGTGATTTAATATCCAAATAACTATGGAAACTTGTTCTATGTTCCAATATGTTAAGTAATATAAAAGTGACTACGACCGATATTATGGCAAAGTCTCATAGGAGGATAAAGGGAAAAGAGATAAATTGATTATACTTTCTGACGATTTATTGAGTTATGATCAATTCAATGAATTTAAAGGATATATTATCATATGACACACACACACACACACTTGTTTATTTTCTATTGATGGCACGAGGGGTTTGAAATGTTTTTTTAGAATTGACAAAGCTCTTTAGAATTCTTGATATTCTTATAATGATCTTTCTTTCACTGACTAAGGAATATAAAATCTCACCAAAGGGCAGAGATTTAAATAAATTATACAAATATTATGATGGCTAAATTTTAGTTAGCAGGATATGATATGATGCCCTGACTATTGGGACAGAATAAACACTGGGATGTTTGGAGTAGATGGTACCAATGATAAATTTTAAAACCTATGAAGTAAGGCAAAATTTAATAATAAGGCTGATAATGGGGGGGTACCTATGTATATGGGGAAGAATCATATCATGAAAAATGTTAGCTCTATTTTAGATAAGGCCCGTGAAATGACATAAGGGTCAACATTGAGCATGCAATTGTAAAAGTGCATAAGTTTAGCAATATCAAAATAATACTTAATGAGGACTAAATAATCCAAAATTGTGCAAGGCCATTATTTGTATATATTTTGTAAAAGAGGGTTAATGGGGGCCCTATTTAAAGAAGGTGGAAGAAAATATAATTGAATTGTCACCCAATTCTAAAAGTATAGAGGACTCTTCTTGGTTACCAAAGGGTCAAAACAGTCTTGACAGGGTTGTCTACCAACAGGCATCGACTTATAAAAACTAGGTTAGGTCTCAATATTTGATTTTGTGTTTTTGTCAGGATTTGCATGGGTTTAAGGATAGGAAAAGTCCCTTTAAAGTTTGTAGGTGGGAGGATTGCTTCATGTATCATGGGTAGTTAGGGGATAACGATAGGCAGGATAAAAGCTAGAAAAAACATAGGGATTAGGGTATAATGGATAATGGTGATTAATTAATTAATGTTTATTATTACATATTAAAGGTTATGTGGTAATAGGTGGGAATTTAATTAAATTAAAGGGGATGAATTAACTAATGGGAGTCTAGTTAGGATATGCATGGAGATATGCTCACATTAGGTGAATAGGGTAGAGATTCTTCCACCAAGATTTAGGTTCCCATACATTTTTACCCTTTTTGTCAAGTGATTTTAGTAAGCCAAGAGATAAAATGGATAGTGGTGAGACCACTAAAGGGAAAGGAGGATTAATAGAAGGTTGATGATGAGCTCCCTCTCAAACAAGGGATCGATAATGCCAAGGGGAATTGATGATGTGTTTGAAAAAGGTATATGATGAAGGGTGGGTGGGTGAAGAAAAATGTGTTGGGGTTAGCACACCGGTTGTACAGATAATATATCAGATCTAAGCATACATGCAAATAAAAGTGGATATTCTACCGGAAGAAATATACAAAACAAGAGATATAAATAAAAACCAGATTTAACGTGGTTCACCCAGTGTGGGCTACGTCCACCAAGAAACAAGCCAATCTATTATCCAAAGCTTTGACAAGATATACAATGAAGATTTACAATCTTCCACACCTCTAAGATGTACAATACTTTCTTTCTCTCAAGCTTTTGCTTCTTCTCCAAGAATTCTCTCTCTCACCAAATTTTCAAAATTCTTTCAATTCTTCTTAATCATCTTAGTTCTAAACCCTAGATTTCATGCTTATATAGTGTATATAAACTTAGGGCACTTAGCCATGCAATTAAAATCAATAGATCTACTTTAATGCTAAAAATAGATCTAATTCCCGAGAGTTAATTAAAACACTCCCGCACAGGTAACCGATGTCGGTTTACCCTAACCGATGTTGGTTCCTCCTTTCCTGACCGATGCCAGTCCTAGGTGACTGATGTCAGTCCCCCCTAACTGATGACGGTTACTGTGTTTTCCAACAAGTTTCCATTGCATGCTAAAATGAAGTAATTGAGCTCCACAACTCAAAAATCTCCCACTTGGAGATTAATTACTGCACCATACCTGTACAACATCATTATTGGATCCTTAGCTTTGTTTCTTCCTCTTCAAGTCTCAAACTCGAAGACCAACAAAAGTAGAGTGTAGCTCCAAATTCTTTTTTTCTAATGGATTTGTTAGAATATCCGTAGCGTTCTCGTTCGTATGGATCTTTTCCAGATTTAATTGCCGATCCTGTAATACCTGCCGTATGAAGTGATATCTCAGTTGAATGTGTTTCATTCTTAAATGAAATGTTGAGTTCTTTGCCAAATGAATTACACTCTGACTGTCACTGAATAGTTTACAATCATATTTCTCCTTTCCCAACTCTTCCATGAACCTACTCATCCATATCATCTCCTTGCTAGCCTCTGTAGCTACAACATACTCTGCCTCTGTAGTAGACAAAGCCACAACCTTCTGCAATCTTGAAATCTAGCTAACTGTCATCCCACCTATTGTGAAAATATATCTAAAAGTGCTCCTCCTACCATCTAAATCTCCAGCCATATCCGAATCAACATAGCCACATAATGAAATATCTGAACCTCCATAGCATAACTACATGCTAGATGTCCCTTTCAAATACCTGAGTATCCATTGGACTGCTTTCCAATGCTCTTTACCTGGATTGGCCATATATCTACTCACAACTCCCACTGCCTGTGCAATGTCTGGTCTGGTACAAACCATAACATACATGAGACTTCCAACTACTAAAGCATATGGCACTCGTGTCATGTATTTGACCTCCTCATGTGATGATGGACACTGATCTTTACTCAATTTGAAGTGTCCAGCCATAGGTGTACTAACAGGTTTTGTATTCTGCATGTTGAACCTTTCTAACACCTTGTAGATATAATCCTCTTGAGACAAATACAATTTCTTGTTCTTCCTGTCTCTATGTATTTTCATGCCAAGGATTCTTTTTGTAGCTCCTAAATCCTTCATAGAAAATGTGTGAGCTAGCTTTCCCTTAAGCTCACCAATGTCCTGCATACTAGATCCTGCAATAAGCATATCATCCACATACAATAACAAAATAATATAGCTCCCATTTTCAAGCTTCTTGAAATAAACACAATGGTCAGATTCACATCTCAAGTAACCATGCTCATGCATAAAACTATCAAACCTCATGTACCATTGCCTTGGAGCTTGCTTGAGCCCATATAGGCTCTTTTTCAACCTGTACACTAATTTCTCCTTACCCTTGACTTCATACCCAAGAGGCTGCTGCATATAAATCTCTTCATCCAAATCACCATGAAGGAAATCCATGTCTTCACATCTAGTTTCTCTAAATGCAAATCTTCTACTGCAACTAAACTCAATACAGTATGAATAAAAGTCATCTTTACAACAGGAGAAAATATTTCACCAAAGTCAATACCTGCTTTCTGTGTAAATCCCTTTACTACAAGTCTTGCCTTGTACCTTTTCTATCCACCCTCTTCTTCCTTGATCCTATAAACCCACTTGTTCTATAATGTTCTCTTACCTGCTGACAACTTAACCAAATCCCAAGTCTGGTTCTGTTCCAAGGAGTCCATCTCCTCATCCATGCCATGCTCTCACTAGATGTGGGTCTTATCCTGCATTACTTCTTCAAAACTCTCTGGTTCACCATTATCAGTCAATAATAAATAAAATAGAGAAGGTGTAAATATTTCTGGAGGTTTACTGACCATTTGCGACCTTCTCACAGGAGTTTTGGGTACCAGAGGCTCAATCTGAACCTCTTAGACATTTGTATCCAAATCTGATAGTGACTGACATCGGTCACCTCTAACCGACGTCAATTCGGCTAACTGATGCCGGTTTTCTCTTCTGTAACCGATACCAGTTTTGCTGACTGGTGCTATTGTCAGGGGTCAACCAACACTGGTTACTGTCTAACCCTATCAGAATTATTTTTAAATCTAAGAGTTCATTTTCATTCACAAAATTCTCAACCGGTTCATCCTTGGGTACCAAAATTTGATCCTTGTACATTCTTTTTTCATTCCATTCAATATCACAACTCCTAATAATTTTAGAATTCTCTAAATCCCAAAAATAAAATCCAAAATCACTAGATCCATAACCAATGAAAGTGCATCTCTTGGATTTTACATCCGTTTTTTTCTATTTTCCTTATCAACATGCACAAAAGATTCTGAACCGAAAAATTTAAGAAACAAAAGATCTACCTCTTTTCTGGTCCAAGATTCCTCTAGTGTTCCTCCATCTAGTGAACTTAAAGGCCCACAGTTAATCAAATAATGTTATGTTTGTGGAGCCTATTTTCATGTTAGAGTATGGTACACCTTCTATGTGTTACACTCAGGTATTTTTACGGCGGTCCCGCTCGCCGGTGAGTGGGTCAGGGGGGTTCGGGGGCAAAGCCCCCGAAGTAAATTTTCATGGGTGGTTTATTAACCCATGGGTAATGGGTAACCATTATGGGCTGTTTTTGGGCCCATGGTTTTTTGGTCTTTTGCCCATTGTTTTGATACCCACGGTTTTTTTTTGCCCTTGGTTTTGATACCCACGGTTTTGTATCAAACTGCTTAAGCAGTTGTCTATTTATATGGTCTTATGCATATGATAGATATACAAGCAAATGTATTACAGATGTGTTTTGAATTCGGGTGTGAATTCTGTAGAGTTTGTTGAGCATAGCTCCAAACGGATCTGGGTATTGTATTGAGAGAGTGGAGGCTTGTAATAAAATCTGGGCAAGTGATTCTTGGTGGACGTAGCCCAAATTGGGTGAACCACGTTAAATCTTGTCTCTCTGTGTTGTGTTATTTATTCTGCACTTTTATTTGCGATCTGTAATATTTTTTGCATATTAGTTTCTACTATTGCGATTCTGTAAGGGATTATTCCACATATTTTATCCCTTATTTCCTAACAATTGGTATCAGAGCGAGGTTTGGTTTGCTGAAGTGTTGAATCGTAGGGAAAGTTTTATCTTGAGTGGGAGCTATGGAAGATGATGGAAGATCTAGGGTTGATAAATTCAACGGGCAGAATTTCAGTCTTTGGAAGATGCAGATGGAAGATTACCTTTATCAGAAGGATCTTTATACTCTGCTGTCTGAGAAGGTGAACAAACCCTCGAGTATGATAGATGTAGAATGGGATTTGTTGGATCAGAAGGCACTTGGAATGATCTGGCTATGTGTCTTGCATCTTCGGTATTATTTAATGTTTCAAAGGAAAAGACTACAAAAGATCTAATGGATGCATTAGGGAAGTTGTATGAAAAACCCTCTGCCTCTAATAAGATATTTTTAATGAAAAAGTTGTTTAATATGAAGATGTCTGAGAATAGTTCAGTAGCAGATCATTTAAATGATTTCAATATGGTTGTGAATATGCTAGCTTTGGTTACAATAGAATTTGATGAAGAAGTTAGGGCTTTATTAATTCTGTGCTCTTTACCTGAGAGTTGGAATAGCCTGGTAATGGCGGTAAGTAACTCAGTTCCAGCTAACTCGAAGTTGAAGTTTGAGGATGTTGTAGGGGTGATTCTAAGTGAGGAAATGCGAAGAAAAAGCTCCGGGGAATCGTCTACTTCAGGGAATGCTTTGACAATGGAAACTAGAGGGAGACAGAAGAATAGAGGAAACCATGGAAAATCAAAAGATCAGGCAAGGTCAAAATCCAAGAACAAGATTGTATGCTGGAATTGTGGAAAGCCTGGGCATGCAAAAAAGGACTGTTGGGAGCTTTGAGATAAGAAGAGACAATAGGAAGAAAACAAGGAGGCAAATGTGGCAATGGGTAATGTATGTCAGGATGCTTTGATTCTTTCTTTGCACAATATTACTGAATCTTAGGTTTTAGATTCAGGGGCTTCTTTCCATGCTTCTCCACATAGGCATTATTTTGTTGATTATGTTCAAGGAGATTTTGGGCATGTTTTTCTTGGTGATGATGAGCCTTGCAACATAGTTGGAAAAGGTTCTGTTCAGGTTAAGATGCAGAATGGGAATACTTGGCTATTGAAGGATGTCAGACATGTGCCTACATTAAGATGAAACTTGATATCGGCAGGGCAGTTGGGAAGTGATGGTTGTACTGTGATATTTATAGTAGACTCTTGGAAGGTTACCAAGGGTGCTCTTGTGGTGGCAAGAGGTAAGAAGGTTGGAACCTTGTATTTAACCACTGATAGTACTAATGATTGTAATCTTGTGGCTTCAAATGTAGATACAACATTATGGCACTATAGGCTCGGTCATATGAGCCATAAGGGCATAAACATAATAAAGAAGAATTTTCCTGGATATACAGAAACATGTTTGGATTTCTGTGAGAACTGCATATATGGGAAACAGAAGCGAGTATGTTTTCTCAAGGTTGGACCTACGAAGAAAGAGAGTAAGTTAGAGTTGGTACATTCTGATGTGTGGGGGCCGACACAGGTATCATCTCTTGGGGGTTCAAGTTATTATGTTACTTTTATTGATGATGCAATAAGGAAAGTTTGGGTTTATTGTATTAGAAACAAATCTGATGTATTTGACACTTTTGTTAAATGGAAAGCCTTGGTAGAGAATGAAACAGGTCTTAAGCTAAAATGTCTCAGGTCAGATAATGGAGGGGAGTATTGCAGCAATGAATTTAATGATTACTGTTCTAAGAATGGAATCCGTAGGAAAAAGATGGTTCCAGGAACTCCGTAGAAGAATGGGGTATCGGAAAGGATGAACAGAACAATAATGGAACGTGCTAGGAGCATGAGGTTACATGCAGGACTGCCTCTTTCTTTTTGGGCAGAAGCAGTGAGCACAGCTGTGTACTTGATAAACAGAGGACCCTCAAGTGCCTTGGATGGAGGCATACCTGAGGAGGCATGGTATGGTAAGAAAGTTGATTATTCATTTCTTAGAGTCTTTGGATGTGAGGTGTTTGTTCATATAGACAAGGATGATAGGACCAAGCTAGAGGCTAAATCAGAAAAATGTACTTTCATTGGTTATGGCGGTGATGAATTTGGATTTAAATGTTGGAGTATTAAGGACAAGAAAATCATTCGGTCTAGGGATGTGGTCTTTAATGAGAAAGTCATGTATAAGCTACAGTTGCAGGAAAACAGGGAAGAATCCAAGAAATAATATGCAGTGGTAGAGGATCTTCCAGATGGGAAAGTGACCCATGAATCAGTTCAGGAACCTACTCAATAGGAACCCCAAACTCCTACAGTGAGGAGGTCTTCTAGGGTAAGAAAAGAACATGAATGTTTTTCTCCTTCTCTTTATTATTTATTACTCACTGATAGTGGAGAGCGAGAGAGATTTGATGAAGCAATGCAGGTAGATGCCAGTAAGAAGTGGGAGCAAGCCATGGATGAGGAGCATAAGTCTCTCATGGAGAACCAGACTTGGGATTTGGTTAAGCTACCGGAAGGCAAAAGAGCATTGCAGAACAAGTGGGTGTACAAAGTTAAAGATGAAGAAGGAGGAAAGAAAAGATATAAGGCCCGGTTGGTGGTCAAGGGGTTTGCACAGAAACAAGGTATAGATTTTGATGAGATTTTTTCTCCTGTAGTAAAAATGACTTTTATTAGAACTGTTCTTGGAATAGTGGCAGCAGAAGACTTGCACTTAGAACAGTTAGATGTAAAGACTGCATTTCTCCATGGTGATTTGGAGGAGGAACTATATATGCAGCAACTAGAGGGCTATGAGGTCAAAGGTAAAGAGGAGATGATGTGTAAACTGAAGAAGAGCTTGTATGGCTTGAAACAAGCTCCACGTCAATGGTATAAGAAGTTTGATAGCTTCATGATGGAGCAAGGTTATATTAGATGTCATTCTGACCATTGCGTGTATACAAAGAAATTTGAGGATGGAAGTAATATTATCCTCTGTTTGTATGTTGATGACATGTTGGTTGCAGGTAAAAATATGCAGGAAATAGAAGGACTCAAGAAACAACTAAGTGAATCCTTTGATATGAAGGATTTGGGGGCAGCCAGACAAATCCTTGGTATGAGGATAACTCGGGATAGGAAGGAACGGAAGTTGACTTTATCTCAGGAAGAGTACATTAAGAAGGTATTGGACAGGTTTAACATGCAGGATGCTAAACCAGTTGGGACTCCTTTGGCAGGCCATTTCAAGTTATCAAAAGAGATGTGTCCCAAGACAGAGCAGGAAAGAAACCAGATGTCAAAGGTACCTTACTCATCAGCAGTTGGCAGTTTGATGTATGCTATGGTGTGCACTAGGCCTGATATTGCCCATGCAGTGGGAGCTGTGAGTAGATTTATGAGTGATCCAGGTAAAGAGCATTGGCAAGCAGTAAAGTGGATCCTTCGGTATTTGAGAGGAACCATGGGGAGAGTTTTGTGCTACAGTGGATCAGACACCACTTTACGTGGTTATGTAGATTCAGACATGGCTGGAGATGTAGACAGTAGGAGGAGCACAACAGGTTATATTTACACTGTAGGTGGGACAACAGTGAGCTGGATTTCACGACTACAGAAGCTGGTGGCTTTGTCAACCACGGAGGCTGAGTATGTTGCTGCCACAGAGGCAAGCAAAGAGATGATTTGGCTACAACAATTGCTTAAGGAGTTGGGGCATAAGCAGGAGGAATGTAAGCTATATAGTGATAGTCAGAGTGCTATACACCTAGCTAAGAACTCTGCTTTCCACTCCAGGATGAAGCATATACAGTTGAGATATCACTTCATCAGGACAACTTTGGAGGAAGATAAGTTGAAGTTGGAGAAGATTCATACCAGTCAGAATCCTGCAGACATGATGACCAAGGTGGTCACAAGGGATAAACTAAAGCTATGTTCAGCTTTGGTTGGCCTTCGCAGATGACAGTGAAGGGTTGAGAAGCTTGCTCAGTGGAAACTAGTCTCCAAGTGGGAGATTGTTATGTTTGTGGAGCCTATTTTCATGTTAGAGTATGGTACACCTTCCATGTGTTACACTCGGGTATTTTTACGGCGGGTCCCGCTCGCCGGTGAGCGGGTCAGGGGGGTTGAAGCCCCCTCGATGGAAGGGGGTTCGGGGGCGAAGCCCCCGAAGTAAATTTTCATGGGTGGTTTATTAACCCATGGGTAATGGGTAACCATTATGGGCTGTTTTTGGGCCCATGGTTTTTTCGGTTTTTTTGCTCATTGTTTTGATACCCATAGTTTTTTGCCCTTGGTTTTGATACCCACGAGTTTTGTATCAAACTGCTTAAGTAGTTGTCTATTTATATGGTCTTATGCATATGATAGATATACAAGCAAATGTATTACAGATGTGTTTTGAATTCGGGTGTGAATTCTGTAGAGTTTGTTGAGCATAGCTCCAAATGGATCTGGGTATTGTATTGAGAGAGTGGAGGCTTGTAATAAAATCTGAGCAAGTGATTCTTGGTGGACGTAGCCCAAATTGGGTGAACCATGTTAAATCTTGTCTCTCTGTGTTGTGTTATTTATTCTGCACTTTTATTTGCGATCTGTAATATTTTCTGCATATTAGTTTCTACTATTGCGATTCTGTAAGGGATTATTCCACATCTTTTATCCCTTATTTCCTAACAAATAAACCACTGTATCAATTACTTCTACCCAAAAATACAAGGGTAATCTAGAATGTATCCTCATACTTCTAGTATGTTCCATGATTATCATGTTCATTCTTTTTGCAACACCATTCTCCTGTGGTGTTCTTCGAACCATTCTTTCTCTACGTATCCCATTCAATGAACAATAATAATTGAAATCCTTCCTACAGTATTCACTACCATTGTTAGATCTAAGGCATTTTAACTTAGAATTTGATTCATTCTCAACAAGGGCTTTCCATCTTTTATAAGTTTCAAAAACATTAGATTTATGTTTAATACAATAAACCCATACCTTTCTTGTAGCATCATCAATGAAAGTAACATAATATTGGGATCCTCCATGAGAAGCTACATGATCTGGTCCCCACACATCTGAGTGTACAAGATCCAATTTCTACTCCTTCTTAGTTGCCCCAACTTTGAGAAATCTCACTCTCTTTTGCTTTCCAAAGACACAATGCTCACAGAAATCAAGATCTAAATATTTTAAATATGATAACTTACCCTTAGCCTTTAAGATCTGTATTCCTTTTTGACTCATATGGCCTAAACAATTATGCCATATGCATCTGAATCTGAAGTAGATAATTCAGAAAAGGAATCAGTAACACACGTAGATAAATATAATGTTCCTACCTTATTACCTCTTGCCACAACAAAAGCACCCTTGGTGACTGTTATTTAAATTTTCATGCCTAAGAGAAACCCATTTGAAGCCAAATATTTGCCAAGAGAGAGGGGACTTAACCAAATTATAAAGGGAACCGAATGGTTTGTAGACAACAATAAGTGTCAAGCCGACACACCTTCAAAAGTCCAAAAGGTGACAAAGTAGCAAACTCCCGTGGGACTGACATGTAGAGCCAACAAAGGAGTAGAACAATGAGCCCACGGATGGTGCCAAGTGTCCACTCAGGGATTTCCCAGGAGCCTTAAAGAAAATCATATTCAAGAGGATGCGTGACCCTTCCACATGGATCTTACAACAAATGGACTGCATCTTCAAAGAAGGCCATAAATATGATAAGCCATCCACCATGTATAAGTGATTTAGGGTATTATTTGTAAGATTTAATGCTCGAAGACTTTTTCAAAAGATCGGAGGTGAAGGGTCATTTCATTACAAAATACGTGCCATTTTGAACCAAGGGGCTACGAAACAATGCATAAAGGGTCGAAATATCTGGTTATGTAATAAATAGCCAAAAGTGTTTCTTCTCAAAAGGAGAGTCCATATCAAGGGAGTCGGTTGCAGGATAATTAAGATGCATTAAATAGGCATGGCTATTAGTTTTTTGAAGGGGGAAAATTGTGAGAAAGATATGAGGAAATATGTTTTTGTCACTTCATATCATTTATCATGATTAAGGGGTAGTTGAAAAGGAGTTTCAAAGTTCTCTCTTACCTCCTCCTCAACCTATAAATTTTAATGAAGTTTCAAAAGAGGGAGACATGTTATAGGAGATAGAGGATAGTTTTAGTTAGATACTAGGTGAGTTAATCTTTTCCTCTCTGTTGCAAGTTTCTCTTCTTTAAAAAGTAGAGATCTTGGAACTCTAGCCTTCTACCTGAGTTTGTAATAAAAATCTTTCCTCTTTCTATTGTAATACTGTGCACAACCATTGGAGTAATATTTATGTTTCATTGTATTTCTGGTTCATCATTCACATATCTTTATTGTCTCTGATTGCCTTTATTTTCATTTAGAAATTGTTCCTCTTTGGGTGTCGTTGCAACCTTTGGTGCTGCACTTAAGTAGTTTGAGACGATTGTGTATTCGGTTGGCTTCTTGGTGTATTCTTTCTGGCGCATCGCCTTAGTTTGTTTTATGTTTTTTCTTTCTAGTTTTTCTGATCGCTACCCCCTGCAGAGAAGAGCAAACTTCTTTAAAATCTGGAGGTCTCCTTAGGACGCACATCCCACCAACCTAAGGATTCCCACAACTCTGATGAAAGTGTCTACCAAGGATGTCCATCAACAATTTTACTAGCATGCCCGGTGGGATGACTCAGAGTGATACTTTATTATGGCATCAACTTGGTCGATTCTTGAAAAAGTTCAAACTTCTTTAAATATGGTTGTGGAGTAACTCTGGTAACTCCCCAGGGTCCAACCAAATCATTACAAAGGCTCGCAGAGCTCACTCTCATCCATTTTCATTCATCTACTTTTCCATGCCTGCCATTTCTCTTCATCTAATGAGGTCATGAAATCATGAATCCATTACCACCAAGGGATCCTCCCCCTGTTCATCTCCAAACAAAAATTTCTACACTACCACCATCTTCGAGAAACTATACCTCACACACCAGCAAGAAATGACTCCAAATCCAACAGAAGAGGAGCATATGGTAGGAAGTGATACACACTCACAAGGTTCATGTCACCAGTCCAACAGAGGAGAGGTTACAAAGATTGCCTTTGTTTGTCCTCCCCATAAAGTAACTCCCTTGAAAATATCCTTATCAATAGGCTTCATTCTACAAAATGAAGCCACATATGATGGAGAATTTGTAGATTCAAAATCCATCACATCGAAGCATAAAGCTTTGATAGAGGAGGAAGGGGATAAGATCAAGTGGTTATCAGATATGGGGGAATGTCTCAATGAAGAGGAACCTATTAAAATCACATATTTTCTCACTTCATCAGTCTCATGATAGAGGCCACCTGTTTCTCATGACCTTTTCACCAGACCTAATTTAGAAGCTCTAGAAGAAAGTATCATTGGAAGCTTTTTGCTTTCAATTAACGAGCCTAAATTCACAGAAAAGCTGCTAGAAAGGGAGAGTGGAAAGAAGATGAACAAGATGAAGCCCTTCAAAGCGACCCATAAGGGAGCCTCGATCCAAAAGATACAAGCCAAAATGATGGACGTAAGCAGAAGGTAGGACCAAGCCCCACCTTAGGTTGTATCTCATTGAGCAAGATGCCAGCATCAGTCATGTTAATTTCAAAACATGAGGATGATCAAGATCCCGAGGGTCAGTTGTAACACCTCCAGCCAAAAGATGAACAAAAGGAGGTATTCATTATGTTCCCTAATACCGTTGGTGGAAGAGTGAAGGGTAAATGATCACTCTTACTATAGGCCATATCAATAGCCAAATTGATTACATGGCCACATTTTATAAGAAAAGGAAGCTACTTTTCCTTGCATGTTTCAGGTTTTGTTTAGCTTATGCATAACCAGTTAGAGTAGGAGTAGGTTTGATTTCAACAAAATAAGTTCTTGTACACGCATTACATATCTCATTTGAGACATGTATGTTTTGTCTTTTGTATAATCTTGATCCTATATTACTCCAGAAGGGATGTGCCAGCTCTGATAAAGGCTCTGACTCACTAAAAAAATCACCATCAGTTGGAGACAGTTGTAGTTTTCACTTCAAACCAAATACAGAGTAACTAAAATAGCTAAAGGTTGCTATTGGCCTCACTTTTCAAATTTCTACTCTTAGAAAAAATAAAATATTACTAAGTTTCGATATGAGAGTGGGAAGGAGCTGGAGTCAAGTGGAAATTGTGAATACTCCATAGAAAACTTAAAGGAGGCCATGAACTCAGATTCACAAAGGCTTCAAAACATAAGTTTCATAGCAGAAGATCATGGGTTCTTTTCATTTAACAGGCTAAATGGTCCTAATGAGTCACCAGACTGTTATTTAAATTTTCGCGGCTAAGAGAAACCCATTTGAAGCCAAATCTTCACCAAGAGAGAGGGGAATTAACCAAATTATAAAGGGAACCAAATGACTTGCGGACAATGACAAGTGTCAAGCTGGCACAACTTCAGAAGTCAAAAAGGTGAAAAAGTATCAAACTCCCACGGGAATGACATGTAGAACCAACAAAGGAGTAGGACATCGAGCCCACAGATGGTGCCAAGTGTCCACTCAATGCTTTCCCAAGATCCTTAAAGAAAAACAGATTCAAGAGGATGCGTGGGACTTCCACGTGGATCTTGCAATAAATGGATTCCATCTTCAAAGTAGGCCATAAATATGACAAGCCATCCGCCACGTATAAGTGATTTAGGGTCTTATCTGTAAGATTTAATGCTCGAAGAATTTTTCAAAATATCGGAGGCGAAGGGTCATTTAATTACCAAATATGTGCCATTTTGAACCAAGGGGCCACGAACCAATGCATAAAGGGTCGAAATATCTGGTTATGTAATAAATAGCCAAAAGTGTTTCTTCTCAAAAGGAGAGTCCATCTCAAGGGAGTTGGTTGCAGGATAATTGAGATGCATTAAATAAGCATGGCTCATAATTTTTCGAAGGGGGAAAATTGTGAGAAATATTTGAGGAAATATATTTCTGTCACTTCATATCATTTATCATGATTAAGGGGTAGTTAAAAAGGAGTTTCAAATTTCTCTCTTACCTCATCCTCACCCTATAAATTATAATGAAGTTTCAAAATAGGGAGACATGCTATAGGAGATGGAGGATAGTTTTAGTTAGATACCAAGTGAGTTAATATTTTCCTCTCTGTCATAAGTTTCTCTTCTATAAAAAGTAGAGATCATAGAACTCTAGCCTTCTTCCTGAGTTTGTAATAGAAATATTGCCTCTTTCTAATGTAATACTGTGCACAACCATTGGAGTAATATATATGTTTCGTGGTGGATTCGGTTCATCATTCGCATAACTTTATTGTCTATGATCACCTTTATTTTCATTTAGAAGCTATGCATCTTTGGGTGTTGTTGCAACCTTTGGTGTTGTGCTTAAGTAGTTCGAGATGATTGTGTACTTGGTTGGCTTCCTGGTGTATTATTTCTGGCACATCGCCTTAGTTTGTTTTATGTTTTTTGTTTCCAATTTTTCTAATCCCTATCTCCCCCCACAGAGAAGATCCAGCTTCTTTAAAATTTGGAGGTCTCCTTAAGACGCACGTCCCACCAACCTAAGGATTCCCACGAATCTGATGGAAGTGTCTGCCAAGGATGTCCGTCAACAGTGACTTTCCAAGAGTCTCATGTAAATGTAACCATGCAACCGGATTCACCTAGTTTACCTGCAGAAATAAGATTCCTCCTGAGGCTTGGCACATGCCTCACATCTTTCAATACCCATGTATTTCCACTCTACAGTTTTAAATGAAATTTCCCTTTACCAGTAATACTTCAAGGTTCATCATCACCCAAATAAACATGTCCAAAATTTCCCTGGACATAACTTCTAAAATAACCCTTATTAGGGGTTTCATGGAAAGAAGCTCCTGAATCTAAAACCCATGATTCAATTCTATTATCTAAAGAAAGAATAAGAGTATCTTGCATTACCTTTCCTGCAACAAGATTTACTTCTTTACCTTTGTTTGGTTGTTAGTTCTCTTTATCCTTTGACCAAAAATATTTCTTTGCATGTCTGTTCTTTCGACATTTACAAGTAATTCCCTTACCTCTGGATTTAGATCTGCTATCCCTTGACTTTGATTTCCCATTACTCTCACTCTTGGATCTGTCCTTCTTCTTGCCCCTACTTTCTACATTCAAAGCATTCCTAGATGATGATTCCTATGTACCCTTCCTGCGAATTTCTTCATTCAAGATTATACTAACCACATCATCAAACTTCAAAATATTCTTAACAAATTTTGTATTATTAACAACCATTACTAAGTTATCCCAACTATCAAGAAAAGAACATAAGAATAACAGTGCTTTCACTTCATTATCAAATGGTATATCAACCAATTTTAAATGATTTATAATAGATCTGAAATCATTCAACTGACTAGATGCAGATCTACCTTCATGCATGTTAGAAATAATTAGTTTCTTCATCAAATAAACCTTATTTGAAGTACTAGGTTTTTCATATAAATTAGCAAAATATTTCATTAATCCGACCGTAGAAGTCACTTCTATAATATTGGAAGCCATAGATGCTGCTAAGATCAATCTTATATATCCCAAAGCCTTTTTGTCAAGAATGTTCCATTCTTCATCAGTCATCTTTGTAGTTCTAGAATTCTCATCCAACGATAAATACAAATATCTTTGATACAGATAATCCTCAATTTGCATCTTCCATAATTAATAATTTCAACTGTCAAACTTCTCTACCTTGTATTTGTTAATAAATCTAAAAACCCTCTGTGAGTAAATATGTCAACACACAAAACCATCAAAGAAATCTCTAATACTAGTTGTTGGGATTAGCACACTGATTGTATAGATAATATATCAGATCTAAGCATACATGAAAATAAAAATGGATATTCTACCAGAAGAAATATATAGAACAAGAGATATAAATCAACACCAGATTTAATGTGGTTCACCCAGTGTGGGCTATGTACAAAAAGAAACAAGACAATCTATTATCCAAAGTTTTGAAAAGATATACAATTGAATATTTACAATTTTCCACACCTCTCATATGTACAATACTTTATTTCTCTCAAGATTTTGCTTCTTTTCCAAGAATTCTCTCTCTCACAATAATCTTCAAATTTTGCAAGTTCTTCTTAATTATTACTTCTAAACCCTATCTTCCATGCTTATATAGACGTATATAAACTTAGGGCACCTATACATGCAATTACAATCAATAGATCTACTTTAATGCTAAAAATAGATCTAATTCCCAAGAGTTAAATAAAACACTCCCACACAGGTAACTGATGCCGGTTCCTCCTTGCATGACCAATTCCAATCATAGGTGACCAATGTCAGTCCCTCCTTAACTGATGACACTTACTGTGTTTTCCAGTAAGTTTCACATTGCATGCTAATCCGAATTAATTGAGCTCCACAACTCAACAAAAATGGGTAAAATTATAAGGCAAGGCAAGATGCCCCAAACAAAAAGGATCACAATAACAATAAACACTGTGGTAGTGACTTCAATATCACATGGGTAGGGGACATAGGGTAGTCTCAATAGAGACAACAAAAATGCTCTATAGGCCAATGAGTGGGTGAAAATCACTACGAAATGGAGAGAATCTAGTGGGAAACCTCTCTAATGGATGTGAGATAGGATGACCAATGGGTCATAGGAAAACATCAAACCATGCACAACTAATTGTGAAAATCATGATAAATCCTTTGTAAATGAGGAATCGAGTGAAAATTATGCATCCAAAAAGGACGGGGATGAAAATAATGGTGCCCTAGTATAGGAAACAAAAAAGGTCAAAAAGGTAAAGTGAAAAATGGGTGGTGAAATAACATGCCCCAAGGGGAAATAAGTATGGCCGCAATGACAAATAGGGAAACGAAAGGTGAAATAACATTTCCCAAAGGGGAATGCTTATGGCCACAAGGTGGACTTCATGTGTAGATTAGATAGAATTGCAAAATAAAATTCCCAAAGAGGGAGAAAATATGGCCACACCAGTGGACTTTGAGGGTAGAAATGGATAGAGTGAATGCTAAATCAAATGCCTGAAGGAAAAATAAATATTACCACAAATGTGGACTTTGAGATGATAAGGGGATGATTCGAAATATTGAAATAAAGTTCCCTAAAGGGAGAATATAAATGGCCAAAAAAGTGGACTTTGAGAGAATATGCTAGGAGAGGCCAAAAAAGGGGGAGTGGAAGCTAAAACAAGGGATACCAAGGCAAGTCGACGACGAATAAGGTCGATCGACGGTGACTTAAGGGGGTCAACAACGACTAGGTGTCGGCGGCTATAAAAGCTCAAAATTCAACTGAAAATGCTCATTTTCACGCATGTAATTAACGAGAGAGATCAGAGCGATTAAAGAGAAAAATGAGAAATGGAGGTCAAAGGAGTAGCGAGGAAACACTAGAGGGTGCGCAGGATGGTGAGTAATGAAACCTAGACTTGTTTTTAGGTTAACTTAATGTTTTATTTATTTTTTTACATTTATTTTTATAAAAAGGGGATGATGCCACAGGCGGTTGGTGATGACCCAGATGGGTTGACATTGGCTGGGTCCTTGGGCATGTCGATTGACCTGTAACATGTCAACCTGACATGGATGGGCATCGACTAGGGTTAGATTATATTTTTGATGAATAAAATGGATTTTGGATGAATATTTAATGAATTTTGAATGGAATTGGATTGAGGATATGATGTACGTATGTTTTATTGGTGATTGTAGGCTAGGGAGAGGATGTATTTGAGGGACCAAGTTATGGATCTATATGAGAAGGTAAGAGGGGATGTGACAAATGTCGAATGAGATCATTTGTCCATAGTGGAGTTAGGGGGTTTCAATAATTATCAGAAGATCCTATGAGATGTGGGATTGATGATCACATTGTTAGAGAGATTGTATATATAGATGAGTACATTCTAGTTTAGGATAGGAAAGATAACTATCACCTTGGAGGATGTGTATCGCATCCTTTGATTGCCGATTCAAGGGTAGCAGATAGTCCCCATCACATGTGACAACAAATTTGTAGTATTGACATGGATATTTGGAGCTGAAGTGCCCCACATTATATTCTCTTTAGGGGTATTCTCATATGAGATGAGGTACGAGGTAGGTGTACCTTGCAATCATTTGATTTTCTTGGTTATGATGGTTGTATCTTGTTATGAATTTCCTGACTCAGGAGGAGCTAGGTTTCCATGGGAACTGGTTGGTGTGGTAGCAGATATTGTCAAGTACTAGACATTATTTTCTTTCAGAACTACCTTGTTATCTTAGGTGTACCATGAGTTATCGATGTATAGGGCAAGCATGAGGTTAGGATTGGATGTAGGATTCTTCCTTCACTACTGTGCTTACGAACACATTTTAGTGATTTGGGCACCAAGGATACCATGGACCACTAGAGACCATATAAAGCTGATAATAGGATTTTTGAGATGGAGGGTTGATCATGCCTTTAGAGATAGGGGAGAGAGGAGTGGGTTGGTATGTGAATCGGATTGTCTAGAGTTAGATATATATCATATAAAATGACAACCATACTAAGAGATTCCCACATGGCTAGTGGAAGATGCAAAATTGGCTGGTATGAGGCGGATGAGGTGGGTGCAGGGAAGACAACCAAAGATGATCGAGGTTGTGCATTTTGACCAAGTACAATGACATTTTTGAGTCATCTAGATGGCGCATAGGGATCCTATTTTGTATAGGAGGGAGGAGCTAGACAGGGAGCTTCTAGCTCCTGACATGGCATATTCGTTAAAGGAGGTAACACTGCCTTAGGATGATGACAACGATGTAGGATTTGGAGTGGGATTTTGTGATTGGATGACCACAAATTGGGAAACTTGGGTTACTAGTGAGAGAGGAGATGAGGAGGAGGAAATAGAGGAGATGGAGATTGGTGTAGATGCAACTCTAGGAGGTGGTGGAGATGGTAGTGTAGGAGAGCCTCCAGAGGTGGCATGACTACGTGATGAGTTGGATCAGATGAGGGTTGAGAAAGACACTGTGATCCAGTAGAGGGACACAGTTACATAGGATAGGGACTGGTACCGTAGGCAGAGGGAGGCCTATAGGGTCCATTTTGGATATCTTTCTACCATTTTAGCTACCAAATTGCGGGTGGTGGAGATGAAGCACCACAAGGACTAGGGGAAATGGAAACTCCTAGTATGATTTCAATAGATATATACAAATCCTTAGCCACAGAGGCTAAGTATTATGAGGGGATCATGATTGAGAAGCTGTTAAAGACACTACGATATTGGGAGCATATGCAGAGGTGAACGAAGGTTAGAGTTGGGCCATTTGGGAGCACAGCGAGTGTGGCTCAACCACATCAAGGAGAGGGTCAAGGTGGAGGCAACGAGGGAAATAGATAGACAGAGGGACTTGCCTCACAGGGGAAAGATTTAAGACTCTTTGATGTGAATTTTATTTGTTTTTTTGATATCTCTGCTTTGAGAGAGAACCCTTAGGGGTCGATGATGTATTGATACACTTCATTTTTACTATATATATATGATTTTGATTTTGTCATGAGTCAACATGTGTTTATTGTGTAATGTTGATTGTTTGATTTATTATGACATAATGTGGATATGTGATGATGATGATGGTAAACAAATGTAACTATGTTTTACTTAATGATGATGCTTAATATATTTTAATTTAATTTATATTTGATGATGATGGTGAAATATATGTATGGTTAGATGGTTGGTTTATAATGTATGCTAGATGATACACATAGATGATGATATTAGATGTGAATGATGATAGTACCATGTTTTATATTGACGTTGAAGAATGTATATAAATAGATAGTATGTGATGTTAAGATAAAGGGTAATTTAAAAATAAATGTGATGAGTGATGATAAAAAATATAATAGGTAATAATATGTAATTAGATGTGAAAGATGTGGTTGTGATAAGTGTTATAGATAAAGAATTATGTGCTCATGTTAAAAGAGATATAAAATAAGAGTAGATATATTTCTATTAAAAGAGGGATAAAAGATAAATGTGAAAAGAAGGTTTAGGATAAAACACAACTTAACGACAATGACCCATGGGTACGAATGATACTATGTCATATCAAGGAGTGTTAAAGAAAAATATTCCTCCAATCTCATTGGAGGTAAATGTTAGTGCAAATTCACAGCACCCCGAAATGAGTTATGGATATGATTTTCTAAGGCAAAGTCATTTGGTGTGATTGCACAACATTGAGATTTCCCAAAGTGTGGGACCTTTGCAAATGGGGAAAGCTCTCCAAAGAAGGCTAGTTCCTCTTCCTAAACTACTTGCCACAAGCTATTCCAATGCAAACAAGCTAATCTAACCTAATATAACTTCCAAGGAGAGGAAGAAAACAAGGAAAAAAAAACCTACACTAAAATGGTGATACACCAGAGAAGGAAAGTGTTGATTATCTATAAAAATTGCCATGGAACAAGAAGAGGTGAGCAATGGAAAGGATGGACAAGTGCATCATAGACCAAAGATGGATTTCACACAAAAAATGTTCCAAAAATCCATGAACACATCTCCAAAACCTGCAATGAACATCCAAACATGCACAAATACATTGTAATGAAGAGAGGTAAGGAAAAAAACAAAGAAAATGAGCCAAGGATGGACAAATGCATCACAAAAACATGTTTTTTATTGCTCAGAATTTACACAGTGCATCATTTCACGAGTAAGAGGAAAAAAATACCATTACAGAGCATGGGAGGAGGTTCAAACGCCATTTTCAACCCTGAGGAAGAAAAGAAGGGAGAGGCAGAGAAGAAGGATGAACAACCCTTTTCAAAATGAGCCAAAACTGACTTTTATCGCTCAAACATAATGAAGGAAATGAGAAAACGTGGGCAAATCGATTTTAAAAATTCAACCACCGATAAGATCCATTTAATTATCCTACAAAATGATGGGTTTCCATGAAAAATCCCATACTTCATCGTACATTTCTTCGCAGAGAAAGAAAGAGGCCCATACTTCATTAATTTTGGTGGTTGGGGTCGTTTTTCCAAATTTTCCATGCCAGAGATTTTTTTTTAAATTTTTCCCATCAAACTTTGTCAAAATTAAAAATTGAGAGGTCCATCATGTAGATAATTTCAACAAATTTCCAATGATATAAGGATCGTGAAAATTCAAGCTCTGGATCGAAAGATATGGCCCTCTGAAGATTTGGGCAAAAAATGGCAAAATTAGTGCAAAAATTGGGTCGGCGGGCCAAAACTTGAACTTTTTCCCTTTTTGCAAAATTGGGAAAATTTCTCAAAATTCTCCTTGGCCCTGCCGCTCCGATGACATGTGGTGCTTTCTAATTGGTCCGCAGCCTTCAAAATAACATTTTGCCCCTTTTGCCTGTAAAGGGAAATTTTTCCCAAGGTCCCCTATCGGCCCGACCTCCGCTACTGATGTGGACACGTGGCACCTTCTGATTGGTCATAGAGATGCGGTCCAAATTTTCACCTTTGCACTTTTATGGTTTTGGAAAAAAACCAAAAATCCTTCCGACCCCCCAACTCTCGCTACTAACTTAGACACGTGGCACATTATGATTGGTGCGGAGATGCGGTCCAACTTTTCACCTTTGACACATTTTGACCAAATGCCAAAAAACTAGAAATCCCTCCGACACCTACTGCTCCACCTTGACACATGGTATCATTTCATTGGTTGCGGGCCTTAAGCAAATTCATTTCCTTTGCGGGCTCACGGGAGTGCAAATGACTTTTGTGCTTTTAGCCCAAAAAGCGCTAAGTTCTTAATTTCTTCCTACGCTCCACCGGCCTGAGCATCTTTGGCACAAAACTCTTCTAAGATTTGCAGGCCCACCTTAGGAAAATTTCCCCTCCAAAATCCACCGAGCCATAACTCAAAAAATACAAGGAGTTAGGAGGAATTCTTTACCTTTATGGAAAGGGGAAGAAAAATCCTATCTTATGAAGCCATTTCCAGAATCTTTTGAGTGCTTGAAATGTGTGCAAATTGAAGTTGAAGCACAAGGAGGGAAATAATTAAGGCAAGTTATCCAAAATAAGTAGAGGCTCATTTTGGATAACAGTAAACAAGAAGGGGATCTAGGTAACGTAAGGCACACATGACCAAAAACATGATGTTAGCATATAACCAACAATAGCTAGTTATACAAAAGATCATGAGAGAAAGGTATAGAATGATGTCATAAACCTAATGTCAACATGAAAAAGGGATTTGTGATGCAAATTTTATGCAGGATGGGGGTTCTCCATGAGTGGTGTTTCCTAAATCTATGCCCCAACTCTGGGAAGAGGAACAAGAAAATTGATCAATGTGAAAAGTCTGTTAGGTGAAAGCTGATCTATACAAGAAGATTTCTTAGGATGTTAATAAAATGGAAGGCTGGTCAATGTGGGAAGCCTTCGACGTCATAATACAAAAGAGTAGCCATCCTTTGAGGGTATGGTATACTTTACACATATATGATATAGATCGCAAGAATGGTATACATGATAGCCTTACTTTGAGGGATCAGTCTATTTATTTGATTTGATTTGTTTTTCTTTGATATGAACAATTGTCCTTCAAGGGAGCAATCTGTTTATTTGATAGCTTTTATTTTTATAAGAGCATCCATTTTTTTTATTTTAACAAGGGAAAGAGTTGGGAATAGCTAAGTAGACCACTTAGAAGGGGACATTGAATGTACAAGAGACACCCATGAGCCCTTTTCATGGTATCAATAGGTAATCAAGAGGGCGATGGATGTAATGATTGTGGAGTTCTATCCAAGAAGGGAGAACCTATCCATAAGGAAAATTATATGGGCAGAGCCTTGGTGCCCATATTTAAGGTCATGCCGAGGGAAGTGATGGTAGACCACATATTTCCAAATAATTACAATGATAGATGGAAGAGGCTAATGATGGAGGGATGATATAAAGATATGACTAAGTGCTCACTGGTAATGTGCTAACAATAGAATGGTCACAAGTACAAAGTGTTAATAGGTTCCACTTTTAGTTTACCATCAAGGGAGGCCAAGATATAGGCTCCCAATCAATACTGATGTGTGATAATGTATGGTCCAATCCAGTTAGGGGAAAAATTTCCACATTGGCTCCTTTCTAGAGTATTAAAGTTTTGATTTTCTTTAAGGACAAGGTTGCCAAAATTAAAGTTGCACTCTTTGATTTGCTTATTATAAGCATGCTTGATGTGTTCTTGATAAACATGATGGTGTTCAAGAGAGAGGAGGCGACGTTCACCTAACAATTTGAGATGTGTTAGATGCCCCTGGCGATAATATTCCTCAAAGATGAAGTTGCAAAGAGACACACGCAAGGATGTAATTTTAATTTCAAGAGGAAGGAAAAATTTAGAGCTGTTCATGAGAGGAAATGGAGGAGATCCTGTGGAAGTGTGGATGCTAGTCCAATAATTACAAAGAGCGAAGGGCATATGAATAAGATTTGACTAATAAAAATTTGGGTTTAGGTTGGTTAAGATAAGTTGTATAAGGATCATAAAATATACGCAAGTACGAAAGTAATGGTTACTAAAGTGGTCTTAGGGTCAGGTTATATGGCCACAATGGTGGAATTTAGATAAATCCATGGTGCTTCTAAGGGAAACACAGATATGGCCACAAAGGTGGTCATAGGAGAAGAAGATGACAAATATATTGGCTGACAAGATTGGATGATATGAGCTAGATAAGACAAGACACTGTCACGTATGGAAAATAACTAATTTGGAAATAGATCAATCATATCATGAAGTCCACCTAGCATTAAGAGAGCCATGGGGATACGATGCATGGATGAGGAAGAAGATGAAAAAGAATTAATGAGAAGTGGGAGGGATGTTCCCCCAACGATAGAGATGTGGACAAGCTAGTGGATGTTGGAAGAGATGAAATGGGGTATCTAGAAGGGATACTGGTGATAGATGGTTGGGAATCATAGGGGTAGTGTAGAAAGGTAAATAATATTGATGAATAATGGAGTTACCTCTCTAGGAGGAATGATCTATAGAGAAATGGTAAGAATAGGGGATATGGATGAAGGAGAGGACCTAGTGACTCCTATGGATGGGGAGGTAGAAATGGGAGTCAAACTGGTCGTAGGTGAGATGGTAGATGGAGAAGGAATGTCCTCGAGGAGGTTGTCTCTCTCAATAAGATTGTGGATGAAAATTTGAAGTGCCCTACAATGTTCAGTGTCATGGCCCGGGGTGAAATGATAGGCACAAATGTGGTGGGGATTAAACCATGATGGATTCAGACTATTCAGGTCAAAGTCCTTGATAGGAAGAAGTGTGATGGTAGAAATTTAGAGTAAATCTTGAGGGAATTCAACATAGGATTTGATGGATGTGTTATGAGAGGTCTTGTGATATTATGTGGATGTCATGGACGAGGGTCGATTGTTTCGAGGTCTTATTGTTTTGGCTTCAGTTTTGATGGTGATTGATGTCGTAGAAGAAGAAGGGTTGGATGGTTTTGGATTAGACTGGTTGATATGTAGAAGTGTTTTTGATGAGGGAGCTGGTTCTACAAGGGATTCAGGCTGTTTGGATTTGGATTGGTTGATTGATTGTGATGAAGGAGGTGGTTGTAGGACAGATGGATGGGGCCCCAAAATATATGAGGTAGGTTTGGTCTTTTTTGGAGGAATGTCAATCTTTTTGTGGGGGCGCACAAGGGATCGTTGTGAAAGGGGTAGCAAGGTTATTATGGATTTGACATGTTGAAGAATCACCCTTGGCAGTGACCATGAAAATTAATTCAAATTGCGTGGGATACTGAAGGTTGTGTTGTGGCAATGATGGAGGAAGTAATTTTTTCATGATGGCATCATAAGGAAGGTGACTATTGGCCTGATGTAGAAGGGTATGTCTGGTTGTGCGGATATTATGGGAGGGTCACCTATAGTTGCTGTAAGTTGCAAGTACTCTCCAATATTATTCAAATGATGAAGGTGACATGGAAGAAGATAGAGATGATGGATATGTGGTCAATGCCATGATATCCATGTGGTCTGTGAGGGTAAAGATCATGTAAAGAGGAACCAATATTGATTCTAAGGATGGTATGCAGGGAAAAGATTAAATATATGTGGTAAGGGTGGTTGAATCTAATAAGTAAGATGTGGTAGATATCAAATGTGTGCGGAGGAAATTATGGGAGTAGGTGTGAACTATATAAATAGAAAGGGGTGTTTGGATGTTGCGGTTGATGAGGTCTTATCCCTGAGAGGGAGGTGGTGTAGGTTTTGGAATGAGCGATATATGACGTATTTTTCTGGAAGAAGTATGAATTCCCATTATGAGTTATATTTGGTGTTTCGAAGAGGAATTGTGGATGTGTTTGTGGATTGAGAAGGTTTGACTTGTTGTGAAATGTAGATGTGGGAATGGTACGATGTTGGGGAACTACGTGTGGAAGAGTGGGGTGACCCCATCGAGTGATGTGGGAATGGGTACATACGATATGTGATAATGATGTCAAGGTATACATGGGTCTGATTTTCTTGATCTTAGTAGATATAAGTGTAATGATGGGTAGACAAGTTTGGGATAAGATTTGGATAATGGGATAGCTCTATGAGAGGTCTTGGGGTAATGATTAGGAAACCTCTATAAGATGGTTTGAATATTCAAGGCCAAAAAGAACCTATGACTAAGGGTAGGCAATGATGACCATCATCTCATCTGATAGAAGCTCTAAGAATTGTGACAATAGTATTGCAGGGTGATTCCCGGACAAGACAATGTGTGGATAAGCCCTTGTCTGATCATGGAATGGATATCGTTTGATGAAGAAGATCATGTAGTACTCCCATCTGTCTAGGAACAATATCCTCAAGTAGGTTTTTATTGTATTTCATCATTATTGAAACAATTGGTTAGTAATTAGGTATGGTGTGTTCGGTGACGATGGATTTGTTAGGGCTAGTGGGTTAGGAAATTGGTTCGTGTCACAAGATGTTGAGTGATCTAAGGCTAATATGGATGTGGTTGGCAGGAGTATGGCATAGATGTGATGTAAGTAGCCAACATTCTAGTGGAGACTTAGTATTGGACTGGTAAGATAATATGATACATCCAGGAATGAGAATGTGGGTATCTCCTTGGATAGTACATGGATATGCCAGATGAAGTAATGATAGGTACAATGATTCCTAGGACGGTAGGAATAGGATCTCCCATCGAGGTGCCAATGTAAACTCGTAGACTATGGTGGAAAGTCTATGGTGTAGGAAGTCATGGATGGGGCTACAAGATGGCCTAAAAGTAGCTGAGGGTTTGGTCATGGTAGAATTTTGTTGAGAACTATTTGAGGTAAATTTTTGTTCAATTTTTGATGCACTACTTTTAACAGGAACTTGAAAAGGTCATAACATGTGTTCTAGGTGTTTGTTTGAGTCCATTTTTTTAAACCACCTATTTCGACGAGATGAATACACTGGTCAACTAGCCCTACCATTTAGAGCACATTTCATTGAATTTCAGGCCTTAAAATGTGCCAAAAAATGCTCCAACCAGAAGGGATGGTTGACCGTGCATTTGTCTCATCAAAACATGTGGTTTAAAAAAACAGACTCAAACAGACACCTGGAGCACAAGTTATGACCTTTTCAAGTTCCTGCTTAAAGCAGTGCATCAATTTTGAGATCAGACAAGTCAAGAAAACATTTTTTTTGTTTTTGATTAAGAAAGTGTGAAAAATAAAATGGAATGAATAATAAGGTACCTAGGAGAAGAAAATCTATGTCTGGTTTTAGGTTGTTATGGCTGGGGAAGTCTCGAGTGGCTTCCTGTTGGGTGATGAAATCCCAATCAGTCCACCGGGTAGGAAGATGTCTAGATGTGTGATTTAGATGCATGAGTCTTAAGTTGTGTGTGATAGAATGTGAGATGTAGCAAGTTAAACATTTACTTAAGCTATGTGATGAAGCAAGATGCAGAAAAGAAAGGTTTTTTTAAATCAAATCCAAATGTGATATTTTGATGAGGACACACACAAGAAAGAAAAATTGTGATGCGAAAAGGAGAAAATGAGACAAAAAGGAGAATACCTGTAGAATGTTTTTTCTTTTATCTAAAATCTAAGCAAAGAGTGATCCAGGCATCTGAACCCAACATGAGCAAGGAAAAAGTGAATCCTAGTGCTGTAGTGTTAGTATAAGACAAAAGAAGCATAAAATAACAAGAAATGCAAAGGATCACCTAAAGGGTGGTCCCACCGAGTGTGCCACATTTTTTTTAGTTTTTTCATTTGATTCAAATTAATGATGTTAGCTACTAAAGAAAGCTAAACACCATGGAATATGGAGGGTTTAAGGTACCTCAAATGTTTTTTGTGGATGAACGGGTGCATAAGTAATTGATCTTCACTGTAACTTGATAAACCTGAAAAACTAGGATAAAAATTGATTTGATGGTATATGTGGGGGCTTCTCGAAAAAGCCAGTTCTAAGAATTTTTACCTTTATTTTGTGGATGTCATCCGTTGTTTGATAAGAAAGAGTGAATTAAAGGATAGATAAGAAGATAACATGCAAAAATAGAAATACTACTAAATTCGAAAGTAACTAAGATGAATCTAAATCCTGATCTGACCTGAATAAATATAAATAAAATAGTACTTGACTAGGTTGATAACAACCCAGAATGTGAAGAGGTAGGTTGACGGTGACCTGGGTATGTGAAGATCAAAAAGTAAATATGCAGACTTGCAGAGGTCTGAGTGCGAACTGGAAGGTACAAAGTCCTATAGATGTTGGGGGATGACCTGCAGAAGAATGTCTGGGATAGAAATATAGAGAGAATAACATAAAAAAATGATTTTAATGGAATGATTGAAAAACATAACCTTGGTCGATGGCGACTGGGGGGTGATAGTGACTATAATAGGGTAGAATAAGGCTGAGAGTAGATGGAAAGAAAAATAAACTTGCAAGTAAGGAAACTGGAAGAGAAGGTTGATAATGGATCCCTGAGTGCTATTGAAGATGATCGGATCTTGCAAAACATTATCTCTAACAAGCTAATGATAGAAATAACATAAGATAACATAAAAAAGCAATGTAAACCTCTTGAAGTTAAGTAGTTGACCAAAACAAGATTTCGAGGTAGATAGATGATTTGTATGTCATTTGTAGCCGGGGAGCACATCTATCTGGCTTGTTGGCACTCAAGATTTGAGGGAGTGGATAGCACCTTCAAAAGGATCTTGATCTGATCCTCACTGTTTTAGGTTGTGCCTATCAACCAAGGCAAGAGAACCTATATTGTAGCCCTTGTATGGTAAAGGAGATTGAGATATCCTTGTATTTTGCACATTATATGGAGATGGCCTTGGGAAAACATGATCAATTATCCATTATTCAAACTCAAAGGAGTTGTCACTACTAAATGATGGAAATGCTTTCAAGACAAGGCTAAGGCTGCTAGAGACATAATAAAATCCTGATATGCTTTGTGCATTTTTGTGAATGGGTTGTATTCTTTTGTTGACACACAATGCAATGCAGGGGTAGTATGGGTAGGATGAGTTAGTTTGAATGAAATTTTGTGGGGAGATGTTTAGACAAGACTAGCTGGGAATTACCAACTTCTTTGAGAACCTTTGCAAGAAATTTGTAACACCTACACAACAAGAATACTTCCAGAGGTTTTAAATGCTCCTTCAACCAGGATATGTGCACAAATGGAGGCCCAGATCTGCACTCTTCCACACAACCTTTGATAACCTGCCACAAAATCTTGAAGCAAAATACCAACAAAGTATCCAGGAATCCCTATTTAATCATGACCTAAGGTGCACCCAAAGGTTTACAAACAATCTCAATATTCAAGGACAGTAAAATGATTTTAAATCTGTTTATCTTCTATCAGATGAAGGCTCTTCTGAATATAAGATTGCAAATGCCATTAAACCATCAACAAGAAATGAGACCCTGTATGATCAAAGAGATCCTAAACACAAGATTGCAACATGAGCAAGAAACACAAATTGAAAACATTCTGAGACATAAGCATATGCAAATTTTGCCAAGAGATAACACCACATAATCCAAAATTTGATCAAATACATCAGCAGGGGAATGCTATAAGAACAATCTCAGAGCCTGTTGATGGCTTTACAACTGAAACCAACTCAACATGATGAAATCTGATACAAAATGGAATTGAAAATGGCTCTCAGGTGGTTTTCTCTAGAGAAATGGATTTCTTCCAGCCTTTTTGCTTGAAAATTCTAAGTCTTTTCTCTCTTCTGTCTCCTCCCTTTACAAATGCTTCAAAAATACATTTTATACCTCATGCCAGCTTGGAACCTTGCTTCCCAAGAAAAGAATATGCTTAAGGGATCAAATTTGTTACAAAACCCTTCATCATTTCATGAAAATGACATCAAACTGTAAAACAGCTCGCATATTGCCAGGGATGCACAAGAAATTTTAAAATATTACATGAGTTTGGATCCTTATCCATCCCAGGGTCACATTTTTGGCATTCAGGCATGCCAGCATGCTTTAGCAATCATTTTCACCTTTTACCCTTTCAATTTTTACCTCTGCAACTTTTGATTTTCACCTTTCACATTTTTTACATCGGGCCCGAAGAAAAAATGCATCAAAAACATCATAGACCATCAAATTAGCTCATGAAAATGGTGTCCATTGTTCTCAGAAGGCTGAGGGGACTCAAAATCATATAAGGTCTGATGAATTTTGATGAAGAAATGTGATTTCCAAGCTCCTTGGAGTTCCCATGGCGCCCAAAAATGAAATTGCACAATAACCGTCGATTTCGGTCAACTTTCAATGCTAGCCCTCCACGTGGAGGATGATATTCTTAAATATTCCCCATTTTCCCTTTTGGATAAGGAGGGACATGCATCTGAATACCATTGGATTGAACCCCCATGCTTTAGAAATGCATTTATGACCCCTTTTTAAATCAGGAAAATTTTACAAAAAATCTCCGCTTCTCCCCTGGACCCGCCACGTGTCCACATGTGGGCCCCACTTGAAAATGTGGGCTCAATTTTATGAATTTTTCCACTTTTTGAGAAAAGGAAAATTTTCTCAAAACACTCCGTAGGCCTGAACACCCACTCTCTTCTCTGCCATGTGGCGCCCTCTGATTCGTTACGGGGCCACGCCTCCAAGTCTGCCTTCAGACCTCCCTGCCAAATTTTGAAAAATTTAAAACCCATTGCGGGCATGCAATCTTCTTTTGACCTCCTTGAAATGCACCATGTGTCTAATGTGGATTGGCTGTGGAAGCATGCCTTTAATTTTGTCTTTGAAACATTTGCTGAGATTTGTAAAATTTCCAATGGTAACCCCGAGCTCTAAACCTCCGCACCTTCGTTCACATTTCTTTGTATTTGGTAAAGTGGACAATTTTTTGATTTTAAGTTTTTTGCCCCCAAATGCAAAACATCCAAAACATTCCCACCAACCTGCTTCTCCCTTTCTTTCTTTTGAACATGTGTCTTCTTTTCATTGGTTGTGGGATTTCAGCTTGAAAAAATTACTTTTACCTTTTGGAGTTAAAAACTTCAAAGTTATTTAAAACCTGGCCCTCCCATTTTAGCTTCTCCTAGACACGTGTCCACCTGCTATTGGATATGGGCCTTCGGGTCAAAATTTCCCCTTGACACCTTGAGTCAAAAATGTCGAAAATTCACCAACCTCTTCACCATCCACATTCCCACTTTTCCACGTGTCCTCTTTCTATTCGTTGTGGGACTTTGGGCAAAAACTTGACTTTGAGATTTTTTTGCAAATTTTTTTAAGGTAAATTTGCCACTCCTCGACCAATCAACATGTGCCATGTAGGCACTCTTTATAAAAGGTAGATCCACAGACTAAATTTTATTTTAAAGCCAAAAGTTAAAAAACAACTTCCTCCCTTCCATGAACTCCTTTAGGACACGTGTCCCCCTGCCATTGGATGCGAGCCTTCGGCAAAAATTTAACTTAGCATTTATTAGAAAGTGGAAGAAAATTTCTAAGGAAAAAAATCGCCACCTGCCATTCTTCTAGCCAATCACAATGTGCCACGTAGGCACTTCACTGTAGCAAGCGGAGCCAGGGAACAAAATTTTCCTTTTGCCAAAATTTTAAAAACGATAAGTTAGAAACATTTTCCCAACCAATAGAAACCCACCACGTTAATAATTGATGATGAATTTGACAAGGGATAATATGCCCGTATGACCGTCAAAACGCCAAGAATGCAGAGGATGCCCTAGAAATCAATTTTTTTGACAAGGCTGATTTCTTGATCTTGAACCATTTAAAACATGTTTTGACATCATTTTCGACCTTGGGATTGGGAAAATACTTGCACAAATTTGGGATTTGATCAATTTCAAGTTTTTCATGATTTGACAAAGGAGAAATGACACAGCCCATAAAAATGAAGAAATTAGGGCACGAATGGGGGCAAAATTGGAAATTTGTTTTAGATAAGGGAAAAATAACAACATTATGAGCATTTGAAAGTTTTCAACTGGAGAAATCGAATTGCAGACCACCCAATCGACCAATGAAACATTTCAGAGTAGAATTTGACATGAAAATTTTAAGGCACATTATGAAAACTCAATAATGGGACCAACATTGGCTCTTGCTTGGGGATGGGCACTCCCGGTGAGTGCCACAAGATCAAAATGTAGACCAAGTGCCAAAAATCCATTAGCAAAGGAGTCAAAACACAGGGCAGCCCAAAAAACCAGAATTACCACCAAAAAGGACCGAGAAAACAAGCCAAAAATGGTTGCCAAGGACAAAAGGGCAAACCACACACCAACCAACAGCAAAAAACAAAGCAAGAACAAAGACTATACAAATATACAACTTGTGCATACCTCACTAGGGGATTTAATCCAAGAAATGTTTTAAATGTCTGCCATTAACAGGCAGTTCCAACAATTCCCCATCTAGATCTTTGAGAAAAAAGGTGTTCTCACCAATTCTGATGTCAATGGCATAAGGGCCCATCCATAATGCATCAAACTTGCCATGCTTGCCCTTGTCTTCATGCCTACTATCCCATAGCAAAACCAGATCTCCAACATTGAAGGCTCTAGGAGTGACCTTCTTATCAAACAACCTCTTCAATTTCTCTCTAAATCTGACATGTCTTTGATGGGAAACTCTTCTCTCTTCATCTAACTCAATGATCTGATTGATTCTTGATTCATATGGGCCATGTTCTTGATCTTCCAACTATTGGGCAAACTGAAAAGTGGATAATTGTAGGTGTAAGGGCAGCAAAGCCTGAGTTCCATACACCAATTCAAATGGGCTCTTACCAGTTGCTCTTTTAGGAGTTATTCTATCAGCCCAAACTACAAATTTCAATTGCTCTCCCCACTTCTTCTTGTTGATTTCCAAGGTCCTTCTAATGATCTTGAGCAAGTTCTTGTTACTGGACTCAGCTTGTCCATTGCCTTGTGGATTGTAGTTTGAAGAATAAGTCAGATTTATCCCATATTCATTGCACATTGCCATCAAAGGTTTGGCTCTAAAACACATGGCATTATCAGATACAATTTTAACTGGAACTCCAAATCTGTATATGATGATTTAACAATAAATCCATTACCACTTGGTGTGTTGCCTTTCTAGATGGAATTGCCTCAACCCATTTTGTAAAATAATCAGTTGCTACAAGGATCCATTTATGACCAGGCACTGGAAGGATCTGAAATCTCACCAATGAAATCCATTCCCCATTGTTTGAAAGGAGCTTCAATTGATACAGGCTGCAAAGGAAGGGAGCCTGAAGCTTTCAGTCTTCCAGAGAAACGTTGGCAACTATCACACTTTCTAACCAGCTGGGTTGCATCTTTAAAAAGAGTAGGCCACCAATAACCAGCTCTTAAAATCTTATGTGCTGTCACTCTCCCAGCAAAATGTCCTCCACAAACTCCCCCATGGAAATCAGCAATCAACTTGGGAGCTTCATCTTCAGTTATGCATTTCAAGAGGACACCTTCAGGGTTCTTCCAAGCCAGCCCAAGGTCTGTTATGATATATTTTTGAGAAGCCAGCTTGAGGGCTCTTTTCTGATTTTTATTCAAGTGACTAGGACAACATAGGTGTCTGAGGTAGAAATCACATCTTTGTACCACTCAGAATTTATCAATTTGTCAAGAACATCTATCCTTTCTTCCTCTAGCTGATTCACTTCTACATTTTACAAATTGGTCTTAGCCATGAGCTTGGCAAGACCCAAACCTCTTACTAGCTTTGTTGTTTGGATATCCATATCATATTCTTGTAATTTTTTGACCCATCTACATCTCTTGCTTGATATCTCCATGTCTGATAAGATGTCTTTAACCATGGTGTGGGGAACATAAGCAACAACTTTTGAACTCAATATATAGGGCCTGAAAATCTTTGTTGCTTTTACCAAGGCAAACACTTGTTTTTCCATGATTGTATACTTCAACTCAGCTGCTTGTAAAGCCTTGCTAAAGAAGGAAATAGGCCTCTCAGCTCCATTCTCATCCTTTTGTAACAAAACTGAAGCAATAGTGAATTCAGAGGCAAAAGAAAAGATTTGGAAAGGCCTCTTATAGTTTGGAGCTGCCAAAATAGGTGCATGCTTAAGTGCATCCTTTATTCCTTCAAAATCTTGAATGGCAGCCTCCTCCCACCTGATAATTTGATCCTTTCTTAACATGCTTGTGATTGGAAGAGTTAGCTCAGCAAAATTGGAAATAAACCTTCTAATAAAATTGATTTGGCCAAAGAAAGATTGGATACCTTTCTTGGTTCTTGGGATAGGTACTTTGCTGATTGCCTCCACTCTCTCAGGGTCTATCATGACACCATCCTTAGACACAATATGTCCCAGCAACTTGGCCTTTTGCACACCAAAATGACACTTCTTTGGATTAAGAGAAATGCCATACTCCCTACATCTGATCAGCATCTTCTCTAGGTGTTGCAAATGGTCTCCTCGCTGCCTTGAAAATACAGTCACATCATCTTGGTAAACTACAATAAATTCATTTATGTAACCAGAAAAGGCAACATCCATTGCTCTTTGAAAAGTGGCACCAACATTCATCAATCCAAAGGGCATCCTTACAAAAACATAAGTTCCCCAAGGCATAGTGAAGGTTGTCTTAAGTCTTTCTGATTCTTTAACAACCACCTGATTGTATCCGGAGAAACCATCCAAAGTAGAAAGCATTTCTGACCCTGTCACAAGCTGCAACATATTTTCCATATTTGGCAAGGGATATTTTTCCTTCATGGATGCTTTGTTTAGATTCCTAAAATCCACACAAATTCTGATATCTCCATTCTTCTTTCTAACTGGCACAAGGTTTGCAACCCAAGATGAATACCTAGTGGGCTGAATAATACCTCCATCTCTCAACTTCTTCAACTCTTCTTGCATTTTCATGGAGAGAAGTGGATTAATAGGCCTTTGTCTCTATCTGAATGGCTTAGTCTTGGCCTCAAGAGGAATCTCATGTTGGAACAAATCTTCTCTATATGCCTTTAGCTCTGAATAAGACCAAGCAAGGCAGTCTTGATATTTCTTTAAAAGCTGGGCATAGGACTGCTTTTCCTCCTTGCTGAGATTTCTACCCAACCAAATCTTCCTTGGTTCCCAAGTTGTGCTCTTCCACATCCCTTGAAGCAGACATATTTCTATTTATGATGCAATCAACATTGCTAAAATTTGATTCAAGTGCAACAAGACCTTTAGGAATGGTATTTGTTTTTAATTGTATAATATCCTTGTCAAACAAAGTTTCTCTCCCTTCATTCATGCATACCATTGGTTCCCAATCAATGTTCTGACCAGAAAACTCACCTTGGCATTGTAAGAATCTCAACACTTGTGCATCATCATCAAAAATCTGCCAATGTTTCACATTATCCGGGACAGCTGGCCTTGTTAGCACTTCAATTATATTCACAAAAGGGTGAAATGGTACAATTGTCAAATCTAGAGCCAAGTACAGCCAACTTATCAGCATCAGCATTAAGACTTCTATCATGGTAAACAATGTTAAAGGAATCAAACATTTCAATCAAGTCCCAGACAACATGCTTATATTGTTTCATACGCTGATTTTTTGTGGCATATAACTTCCTTACTTGCTTGACAACCAGCTCTGAGTCTCCTTTTGCAAAAATATCCTTCACTCCATATTTCCATGCAATCCTTAATCCCAACAACAATGCCTCATACTCAGCAATATTGTTAGTGCATTCAAAATTAAGTTTGAAGGAAAAAGGAAATTCTTCCAAACTAGGAGAAAGCAAAACTATACCAGCACCATTTCCAAATTTGGAGCAAGCTCCATCAAACAAAAAGTCCAAGGAGAACCTATCATATCAAGGCATTCTGATTTATCCATCTTGTTCTCTTTTCCATCAGCAAAACCAATGAAGTTGTCAACATCTACATCAGCAAACAACACTTCATAAGAAGCATTGTTGGGATCTTCAATCAAGTGCAACATCTTCTTTTCACCATAGAGTTTGACAAGGCTTCCTTCAATGGGAATGGTGGCAAAGGACATGTCCATTTGAACACTACCACCAACACTTGCAGCCCATTTTCTTGACAAAAGCATACCCCATTTGGCAGGGCAATCAACAATTACAACATCAAGTTTTAAATTCTTACCCAGGATAGGCTGCAAGTTGCACTACTAAACCCTTCACACAACCAACAACCAACACTTCCCTTGAATCCATGGCTGTACATTTCCCATATGCTGTTGTCACTTTGATATCCAACTCATTCATGACTTCTAGAGGCATGACATTACATGATGCACCGGAATCAAACATGCAATTGTGAAGCAACCTATCTTTTATGAGAAAAGTTGTGAAAAATGGATCAACATTCAATTGGGAATCAACCAAGGATGTCCCCAAATATACTTCAGGTGCCTCTCCAAGATCTTCCACCACTGGTGGTGTTTCAAGGCCAGCAATGATTTGAAGAGGAGTCTCAACAACATTTACATTTTTGCTTGGGGTAATCTTCTCTTCTTTCAATCCCAAGTACTCAAATGCTCTCTTCTTATGCTCAGGTATTCTAAGCAACTCAATAATTGGAACACTCACTTTAATTTGGCTCAAAACTTGGGCTATATCATATGGAACACTCTTTGGTAAGACAACATTGGAAGGGAAACAAGAAGGTTCATCAGATGGAGAAGTATTCTTGGCAGCCTGGGCATGAAGAGGACTGATATTTTTGCATGGGACAACAGGGTTCTTGGCAATTGTTTCTTTTCTAGGATTGTCTTTGGGAATGCTTGTGAGCAAGGGTGTCTTTGGCTTGGCTTGAGGACCAGCTCCTCTAACAACTTTACTTCTAGTATTATACTCTTTCTCTTGACCAACCACAACATTCATTAACAATTGTCTATCTTCCTCCGAAGGAATACCACCATCATACTTCTTGATCATTAAAGCCCTTAGATATTCAAAGTCATTATTAGGAATTTCAAAATCCTGAACTACATCTACCTCATGAGCTTGAGGAAGAGAAAGAAATGGTACCCTCTTTATGCAATCCCAAAAGGTTGCAGCAGTCCTTGCACTTATCACATCTGTTGATGTTGTTGCTTGTTGTGAGCTTGAAGAGCTGCCCATCATACAAATGTCATCATCCATTTCATCTTCATTATCATCTTCAATAACTTTCTGGTCCATTTCACATGGAGGATGAGGAAGAAAACATCTATCACACCAATCCATATCAGCAACCTCCTGAACAACAACAACTCTTGTAGTTAGAGGGTCAGGCACCACTCTATTTTCACGTGCTTGGGGTTGTCTATTTCCCAGACCAACAAGCCCTTTACCTCTATCATCTTGTCTTTGATCACCCCTAGGATGATTGCCAAATCTATCATGGTTTTGAGTTCTTTGTTGTCCTTGTGAACTTTTCCCAATTCCTTTCTCAGCCTCGGGCTAATTTGTAAGAAATTTCTTTGACAGCCCCTGCCAAAGTCTTGACAACATCTTCTAAATCAGCACCCTTGCTAGCTTGAGGCTTCTCAGGTTCTATCAGCTTCACACCATCCCTCTTAAGTGGTTTACCAATAGCTTTAATATTATTTTCAATTTGAAGTGCCATGGTAAAAGCTTGCCTCAAGTTTGTAGGATTTTTGTCTCTCAAGTAATAGGCTGCCTTTTTATCAAATGCATCTGCATATTTGATCAAGCAAGATTCATCACAAGGTCTCAAGATGACAGGAAGCCTTCTCAATGTTTTTTTAAATATTATATTGAAGTCATGGATTGTCTCATTTGGGTTCTTTTTGATATTCTCAAATTCAGACAAAAGAAATCTAGGATCAGTCCTGTCACCATATTGCAACCTAAATGCATTTTTCATCTCAGTCCATGAATCAATAGAGTTATCAGGTAGAGCCTTGTACCAATCCCTAGCATCTTCTTCAAGTGTATGGATAAACAACTTGATATATACATCCTCAAATTCTATCTCAAAATCTTCCATCATATTATCAAACAGTTTGAGATGCTGATCACCAGTAATGGCATTGTTACCTTGGAATTTTGGTAACCTATTTCTGACATCTTGTGGGACAGCATTTGGGTAACCATCCATTCCTCCAAAATTTATAGGACCAAAAGTGTTAACAACAAATGGAGGTCTAGGCTGAGCCATATTGTTTGGTGGGGGTGATCTTGGAGGTGAAACAAATTGGTGAGGAGTACAATATCCTTGGGGCTCAAGAATGTGATTCACAAGATTGGTATCTTCTAAGTGTTGATTTCCTTGGGAAGTTTTATTTGAATTAAAACACAGAGGTGCAGATTGGAGAAGGAACTTACCAGGTACAGAGAAGGACCTTCACCAGCTGAGGAAAACAAGTTTATGAGAGGATTTCCTGAATCAGAATCACTTGAAGAAGAATGATAGTCTTCTACCAAAGGCTGATCTCTCTCACCAATGACTGTATCTTTGTCTGATGTCTGACCTTTAACCACTTTCCAAACTCTTCTCCCTTCCAACTCTGAGTTTCTTAAGTCTGAGAACAATTTTTTAGCAGAGTCTTTAAGGAAGAGAGATCTTCTTCCCTCCAGTTTTGCAGAGATCAATAACACAAAAATAAATGACAGAAAGCTCAAGACACTGGTATTTCCAAATTCAAATCAGCATGGAGTCGCCACTAAGGAATTTCACCTCAGTTGTGAAAGAATGCACTAAAATAATTTGTTAAGTGTTTGCTAATACTGATAACTTTGCAAAGCCTCATAAATCAAACCTTCCTCTTCTTAAATCAATCAAGACAAAGCAACCAGGCTGCATAAACTACTGGTAAATGCAAAAGAGCAGGCTGAGCTTGAAATTTTTGCCTAAAACTTGTAGATCTGAAGTACAAAACAATATTCCAAGAATGCAACAGCTCAAACACTTGAATATGCAAATGCTCAAACCCTTCAAACACTCCAAAAACACCAATAAATTCCAAGAAGTCCCCAGCAATGGTTCCACTCGGGTGTTGGTATCCAGATTTAATCTCCTTCACAACTTGAACAACATCATGCATTTGCACAAGACACTCAAGGGTAGATAGATGATTTGTATGTCATTTGTAGCCGGGGAGCACATCTATCTGGCTTGTTGGCACTCAAGATTTGAGGGAGTGGATAGCACCTTCAAAAGGATCTTGATCTGATCCTCACTATTTTAGGTTGTGCCTATCAACCAAGGCAAGAGAACCTATATTGCAGCCCTTGTATGGTAAAGGAGATTGAGATATCCTTGTATTTTGCACATTGTGTGGAGATGGCCTTGGGAAAACATGATCAATTATCCATTATTCAAACTCAAAGGAGTTGTCACTACTAAATGATGGAAATGCTTTCAAGACAAGGCTAAGGCTGCTAGAGACATAATAAAATCCTGATATGCTTTGTGCATTTTTGTGAGTGGGTTGTATTCTTTTGTTAACACACAATGCAATGCAGGGGTAGTATGGGTAGGATGAGTTAGTTTGAATGAAATTTTGTTGGGAGATGTTTAGACAAGACTAGCTGGGAATTACCAACTTCTTTGAGAACCTTTGCAAGAAATTTGTAACACCTACACAACAAGAATACTTCTAGAGGTTTTAAATGCTCCTTCAACCAAGATATGTGCACAAATGGAGGCCCAGATCTGCACTCTTCCACACAACCTTTGATAACCTATAACAAAATATTGAAGCAAAATACCAACAAAGTATCCAGAATCCCTATTTAATCATGACCTAAGGTGCACCCAAAGGTTTACAAACAATCTCAATATTCAAGGACAGTAAAATGATTTTAAATCTGTTTATCTTCTATCAGATGAAGGCTCTTCTGAATATAAGATTACAAATTCCATTAAACCATCAACAAGAAATGAGACCCTGTATGATCAAAGAGATCCTAAACACAAGATTGCAACATGAGAAAGAAACACAAATTGAAAATATTTTGAGACATAAGCATATGCAAATTTTTCCAAGAGATAACACCACATAATCCAAAATTTGATCAAATACATCAGCAGGGGAATGCTATAAGAACAATCTCAGAGCCTGTTGATGGCTTTACAACTGAAACCAACTCAACATGATGAAATATGATACAAAATGGAATTGAAAATGGCTCTCAGGTGGTTTTCTCCAGAGAAATGGATTTCTTCCAGCTTTTTGCTTGAAAAATTCTAAGTTCTTTTCTCTCTTCTGTCTCCCCCTTTACAAATGCTTCAAAAATACATTTTATACCTCATGCCAGCTTGGAACCTTGCTTCCCAAGCAAAGAATATGCTTAAGGGATCAAATTTGTTACAAAACCCTTCATCATTTCATGAAAATGACATCAAACTGTAAAACAACTCACATATTGCCAGGGATGCACAAGAATTTTAAAATATTGCATGAGTTTGGATCCTTATCCATCCCAGGGTCACGTTTTTGGCATTCAGGCATGCCAACATGCTTTAGCAATCATTCTTCACCTTTTACCCTTTCAATTTTTACCTCTGTAATTTTTAATTTTCACCTTTCACATTTTTTACATCGTGCCCAAGAAAAAATGCATCAAAAACATCACAGACCATCAAATTAGCTCATGAAAATGGTGCCATTTTTCTTAGAAGGCCGAGGGGACTCAAAATCATATAAGATATGATGAATTTTGATGAAGAAACGTGATTTCCAAGCTCATTGGAGTTCCCATGGCGCCCAAAAATGAAATTACACAGTAACCGTCGATTTCAGTCAACTTTTAATGCTAGCCCTCCACATGGAGGATGAGATTCTTGAATATTCCCCTTTTTCCCTTTTGGATAAGGAGGGACACATGTCTAAAAACCATTGGATCAAACCCCCATGCTTTAGAAATGCATTTACGGCTCCTTTTTAATTTGGGAAATTTTTACAAAAAAATCTCCGCTTCTCCCCTGGACCCGCCACGTGTCCACATGTGGGCCCTACTTGAAAATGCGGGCCAATTTCATGAATTTTGCCACCCCTTTGAGAAAATTAATTTTTTCTCAAAGCACTCTGCGGGCCTAAACAACCGCTCTCTTCTCTGCCATGTGGCGCCCTCTGATTCGCCGCGGGGCCATGCCTCCAACTCTGCCTTCAGACCTCCCTGCCAAATTTTGAAAAATTTAAAACCCATTGGGGACACACAATCTCCTTTTGACCTCCTTGAAATGTGCCACGTGTCCAACGTGGATTGGATGTGGAAGCACACCTTCTATTTTATCTTTGAAACATTTGCCGAGATTTGTAAAATTTCTAATGGTAACCCCGAGCTCCGAACCTCCGCCCCTCCGTTCACATTTCTTTGTATTTGGCAAAGCAGACAATTTTTTGATTTTAAGTTTTTTTCCCCCAAATGCAAAAAATCCAAAACATTCCCACCAACCCACTTTTCCCTTTCTTTCTTTTGAACATGTGTCTTCTTTTCATTGGTTGCGGGATTTCGGATTTGAAAAAAATTACTTTTACCTTTTGGAGTTAAAAAATTCAAAATTTCAAAACCCCGCCCTCCCATTTTAGCTTCTCTTGGACACGTGTCCACCTACTATTGGATATGGGCCTTCGGGTCAAAATTTCCACTTGACACCTTGAGTCAAAAATGTCAAAAATTCACCAACCTCTTTGCCATCCGCATTCCCAATTTTCCACGTGTCCTCTTTCTATTCGTCGCGGGACTTCAGGCAAAAACTTGACTTTGAGAATTTTTTGCAATTTTTTTTAAGGTAAATCTACCACTCGACCAATCAACATGTGCCACGTAGGCACTCTTTATAAAAGGTGGATCCATGGACCTTTTTATTTTAAAGTTTTGAAGTTAAAAATCTTCAAATTCATCGGCGCTTCCTCCCTTCCATGCTGACTTCTTCAGGACACGTGTCCCCCTGCCATTGGATGTGGGCCTTCGGGTAAAAATTTAACTTAGGAATTTTTACAAAATGGAAGAAAAATTTCTAAGGCAAAAACTTGCCACCTGCCATTCTTCTAGCCAATCACAATGTGCCATGTAGGCACTTCACTGTAGCAAGCGGAGCCAGGGAACAAAATTTTTCTTTTGCCAAAATTTTAAAAATGACAAGTCAGAAACATTTTCCTGACCAATAGAAACCCACCATGTTACCATAATGCCATGATGATGAATTTGACGGGTATAATATGCCCGTATGACCGTCAAAATGCCAAGAATGCAGAGGATGCCCTAGAAATCAAATTTTTTGACAAGGAAGGCTGATTTCTTGATCTTGAACCATTTAAAACATGTTTTGACATCATTTTCAACCCTGGGATTGGGAAAATACTTGCACAAATTTGGGATTTGATCAATTTTGAGTTTTCCACAATTTGACAAAGGAGAAATGATGCAACCCATAAAAATGAAGAAATTAGGGCACAAAAAAGGGGGCAACTTGGAAATTTGTTTCAGAACAGGGCAAAATAACAACATTATGAGCATTTGAAAGTTTTCAACTGGAGAAAATCGAAATTGCAGACCACCCAATCAACCAATGAAACGTTTCAGAGCAGAATTTGACATGAAAAATTTTAAGGCACATTATGAAAACTCAATAATGGGACTAACATTAATTAATTAATTAATTAATTAATAAAGATTAATTAATTAATGTTTATTATTAAAGATTAAATGTAATGGGGTAATAGGTGGGAATTTAATTAAATTAAGGGGGATGAATTAAATAAAAGGGGTTTAGTTAAGACCATGGAGAAATATACGCATTTTGATAGATAATGGTAGAGATACCAAATTTAGGTGTATACAAGGATAATGTCTTTCCTACGATGATAATTCACTCTAGAATTGTAATTTCTACAAATAAACTTGCATTTGATTTTAATCCTTGATATTGACACAATAATATACATATTACAGTTGGTTTTGTTACTATACAAGTTTCCTTCTTGGTTTTATCTACTCTTAACTCTAGTGTGGTATGTTTAGGTCAACCTTGGATATGTGCACTTATGGTTCCATTGGTAGTTCACCAATGTGTCATGTTTATCCATAATATTTTTTTATCACAATTCAATGGTTTCCTTTGAGGATTTTTCTCCTAAATTTCTTAGTCATTCTTCTAAAATGTCTATATCTAATCCTAATACATCTACAGATAGGTATTTAGTTTTGCATAGTGTCTCTAATAGATCTATCCCTCCTAGGTCTCTTGATAGGCCTTTGGTTTCACACACTGTCTCTACAATATCTAGCCCGCCTTGAAATCCTAGTAGGTATTTGGTTTCGTACACTATCTCTAGTGGCTCTAGCCCTCCTAGGTCTCCTGATAGGCCTTTAGTTGAACACACTATCTCTCATGGCTCTAGTTCCCCTAGGTATCTAGATAGGACTTTAGTTTCACACATCGTCTCTGCTGGATCTCAATCTAATAGGATCCCACGTTGGTCCTCTAATGCACATATTATCTCTATATTTTCTCATAAGTCTTCTAGTGCACATGATATGTCTAGGAGTACTCACTCTTCTATTCCTCCATGTAGGTATTATACTTCCCACACTATTCATGGTTCTACTTCTCCTAGTTATTCTATCACTCTTTCTTTGGTATACATAACTACTAATGTACCAATTACATTTGAGTCATATTATTTTGTACAAATAATGCCCAAGCCCCCATCTTCTTCGAAAGTTGTCTCACCTTGTTGAGGATATTCTCATTGAGTATATCTTGGGCTACCCCTATCCCTATACACATCTCAACATTCAAAAATACAAAAACATTGACATAGTTAAAACTTGTAAAAAATTCATATATTCGCAATTCTAAAAAACCAGGACCTATACACATAGTTTGTGTTATTAGCAATTTAAATTATACATGTTGTTTGTCAATTTGGTTTGATAGATAGAAATTTTCTTTCCTCTTTACACACATGTGTTGATTTGGTATATTGATTTTGATAAAAGACATACACAAAGTGGTACACGATGATATGTGTTGACATGCATTTTAACCTGACCTCCTATACATTTATGAGAATCTATTATACACTAGATACATATTATATTATTTCATTATGGTTCCTTTCTATTTCCTCATTAAAATTAATTACATTTATTGTGTACTTGTTATATTTTGAGCTAACAAGACCAATATACGTGTCTTGTGTAGAAATGACACCTCTTACTTCACATGTTTCTATCTATATCAGTTGTTATATTATTTCATCATATTATGATACTATTGTTTTTTATACATGCTTGCTAGTTGTATGTGTTACTACTTGCTTGATTCACTAATTATGGTATGAGTGTCTTGCCTATCTAGTGACACTATGGATGTCCCAAGTTTGTGTCTCTATGCATATATCACATGACATGTTGTTTGTAGGACTAAGGCCCTTAATTGTCTTCTGACACCATGGGTGTCTAATATTTAATGATCTATGCATTTTGTGTGACATTATTTACATACTATAATGACTTTGAATGCACTATTGATATCTCTATGTACTTATACATGTATTATTACTACTATCATTATTGTTTCTACTATTTATATTTTTGTGCACCATGGTTTTTACCATGTACATTTCCTTTGCGGGTTTGGGATCTCATCATCAATGGCTACCACTACATATTTCCATGTGTTCCTATACATGTTATTATAATTATTATAAATGGTTCCATATTTATTCTTTTGAGCTGTGTGCTCAAATAATTCATCACATGTACCTCAAAAGAGGGGGAATTTATATGTGTATATTCTAAATGTACAACAAACATAGAGAGGTATCTAGGATAAGATACACGTATACATAGGGTATGATTACTCAAAAACAACATTAAATACATAAATTAAGAAAATCATGCACGAGTTTAAAAACATACAACTCGGTCAGTAGACACTCAAATTTGGTAATTTAATATTTGACACTACTAGTTTTGAAAATTCACTCTTTCTGAGATAAAGACAACCTTTTCATTCACGCTTAACACTTTATGAGGTCTCTTGTCTAGCTTGTTTATCCTTGCACAATTCTATGTTGACACATTCCTAGAACATAATACAAAAAATCCATATACTAAGTCATTATAACAGGATGCAAACTTCATTTAACATGTTTTTTTATCCCTAGTCAAATTTGTATAGTTTGTGACATGTCTGTACAATTTCACACCAGCATATCCTCCATATTTATGTTCAATTTCAAATTATATGATGGGTCATTTACTTCATCTGGGCCAACCTTTCTTTGATAACTCATTTATAGACCCTCTATAAGCAAGCTAGCACATCCTCATTTTCTAACTTGGAAATCTTAGGGAACTACACTAATACACTCACTTGAGAAATGCGTGCAAGGCTACCTAATTATTGCAAATGCACATCCACAATAAATAGGGAAGAAATTTCTATAGGTTTGAATCTTATTACTGGGTCAAAGAATCAACATCTCTTATAAAAAATCACTCAAACATCCCTTCTCCAAGTCTTTTAGTAAGAGCCAAACTTAACTCAAAGCATTGTCAAGGATGTTTCCAAATCTAGTTGCATTCATTCAAATATCACATGTTTATTTTTTCAGGTCTCCCATCCATTCCTATGATATTACATAATTAATTTTGGAATTTAATTAATTAGAATAACAAATTGTATCTCCCCTTACATCCTTTAGTATACCTAATTCACTAGTTCTTAGATTTCACATAATCTAATAAGGGTGTAAACATTTTGGTGAACCAAATTCGTGACACAATTTTTCCATCAGCCCTAGGCTGATCCTATTATATTATTTTTATCCTAGGATTGCTTATTTTATTTCATGTTGTAATAATGGATTCCTCTCCTAATCAAACCATCTCATTCTATGAATATTTAAAGTAAAGTCCCATATGTAATTATGCATTGCTAAAGATTATTCATAATACACAAGTTCATCCTAATACACCCATTGACCATGTTCAAGATATTGTTCAAAAATATCTTTTCCTATATTGATGGACATATAATTGCTTATCCTCCTCCACCATCAATTAACAACGAACTTACCCTATATGTGTAAGTATCTTTACACACAATGCTAGTCAAGCATGTTATGATTGACACAATATCATACATCAATTCTTGTGGCTTATCTCTTATCCATGCGTTAATAATCTATATCAGAGATCTTTCTCATTATAATTGTAACATTCACATATCTAAAAATATCTCTCATTGATTATTTTTTTATATCATTATTCCAATCACTATTGACCCTAAAAACTTTGACACTCTATGTTATATTTTCCTTTATGATCCTAACTATAACATCCTATTTCAATACCCATGGTTACAGACTATAACCATCACCTTAGCATCTATTATTCTGACTTTTTATCATCAAGGATATAATTATCTTAGAAAATGGGAATGTACATCTAATAAATTTCATACCCCTCTCTTCATGTTTCTCCATGTATACGGTAGTTCACACATTTATGTTATATTCCACATATTGTGTTGAAATTATTTCTTTTATGCAAACATGTCTCTCCCTCCACTGCTTTAGGTTGATAAGAGTGATCATTATAGTAATAAATTAAATGATCATATTCATTATAGCTAACATAGATACATTGGGCACCTTACCAATCAATGTACTAAAATACATCATTATATACAAGATCTTCTTGATGCACACACTTTCAAGTGGTATACCTTCACTCAATACATCTACTATTACCACAAAATAAGTTCAATCACCTAATATGGTCCTTTCAATTGTTACTCACACACCACCTCCCATAGCTATATCAACTATACCACTAGTATTAAGGGCATCTCATATTCCACTTCAAAAATCAACATGACTATGATTTCAAATATATTACTTGTAATAGTTTTAGAATTAAATCTGATGATAATACACCTCTTGAGTCTCACAACCACATTAGCACCACACTTGATACCTAAAATCCATGTTCCACCTTAGCAATTATGTCTCCTATCAATGCACATCCTCATTTTTTCCCTTCTACAGATCTTACAATACTTCATGCACTCATGCATAAAATTTCTACTGGTGTTACTATATCTACTTATCTACATACACTTGAAACCCTTGTTATGGTTTTATATGACTATCTATTATAATTACAGCAAGGTCACTCTGTTTGTTCTTATTCATTGTTTTCTATTAATTTATTTTCTAACACCTCTCCACCCATTAGGGCCACTCATATGGTCCATCATACAACCATGTACATCACTAATAATACCATGACTACATGCTTTATCAATATGTAATATTCATGGCTTCATACTTACCTCTAACACCTATATTTTGTGATATGGTTTTGCAACCCCAACTTATGATTTTCAATGGGTCCCACCCTCTTTCTGCCACTCAGTAGATTTGAGTCTACCCTTCTTTCTTGTAAATAATTACACAGTTCAAAAATATAAAAAACATTAACATGGTTTCAAAATATCAAAATGTTCATATATTTGTAATTATACAAAATTAGGACATGTATACTTAGGTTGTGTTATTATCACTTTACATTACACATGTTGTTTGTCACTATTACTTTTCTAGATAACATATTTTTTTACACAAATGTGTTCACATTTTATATTGAGGTTGATACAGGGCACACATATAACGATACATGATGAAGTGTGTTGGTTGTCCGTTTACCCAAACTTCCTATACATATGGGGCCCTCTATTATAAACTACACAAGTGTTATTGTTCTATCATAGTTCATTTCTAGTTCCTTGTTATGATTTATTACATATATTGTATACATGTTATATTTTAAGATAATAGTGAAACTTTGGTCTAAGTTTTACACAAAAAAAATTCTACATGTATTTCATTCGACATTAGGTACAAATACATAGGCTTAATGATCTCCAAAAATATAGCAAATATCCTTTAACAAACCCAAAAACTCCCTACCAACATTTCTATCTATGTGAGTTGTTATAAAAACTAGAAAAATAATAATGTATGCACAATAATTCCTAACATTCCCCCTTTAGTGCGAACATGGGGAAAACTTGCCTTTGTACTTGCACTTGCTCATGATCTAGTGATTTTCACGAGATGATCATAAACCTCAAGGATGGTGTTACAATTTACCACAAACCGAGAATGGTGGTTTTTCTATTGGTTTACGACAAACCACAAATGAAGGTTTTCAAGTGGTTTACCTACAATCACATCATGACGTGCCAAGTATAATTATCAGCTCTCATCACATCTCAATGCAAGGAATAATATAGGAAAATTGTTTCTCATACACACACAGAAAATGTTGACATAATGGAAATGGAACATTGGATCATGTTCCCCCCCTCAATGTGATATTTCTATTTATTCAAACAGGAACACTGTACAACAGGAACACACCACAAAAATGCCACCACAATTGATATGCGGCCCCGTTGTTGGCGACTGATGAGAGGTCATTGATTGACCTCCAGCTTCCGTTACCTCCATCCTCTAGTTTCTTAATGCTACCTCAGTCGGATGTGATCATTAATCTTAAAATAACTTCAATAATTTGGACATTGCGTACAAACAAAAATGCATCCAAAATTGAAATGCAGAATTATTTTTTTAATTTTTTAGAATTTTGATGACATATAATGACACAATAACAAAGATTTTAAAATTACAATCATGACTCAACCGTAAAGGTTTGACTAACCATGAAATAAAATCACCACTATATTTTATGACTATATAACTCGACTCTTAATATGAAAAAGAATGAGTCTTATTTTGACAAAATAGAACTTAACAACTTATTTATCAACTAATTTGGATAACAACATATTATCTAATATACAAATGGAATGACAACGTTACTCATATGAACAAATCATAACTGACCCAAACAATTTTATTGATAGTGAGACATGACCTAGATTTAGAAATAATGATACCCAATCTTTAAAAACTTATATGACCAACGAATTGATAGATATATGATAGAAATATAAGATTTAAACTATTCTGACAAGACTGTGGCATGAGGATTTTGATAATTTTTTCTAACCGTATTTCATAATGATTGATAGGTGTGTTGAGATTGTAAATGTGTTTTGCCACTTGACTTAGAATTAAAATAATTGTACCACAAGACACATATCAAGAGAGAAGAAAAGCATATTTGAGTTAGAAATATCTGGGCTGATCTTTAATGTCAACAATGGCTATTGTTGATGCCACTTCCTAATGTATTTTAATATTTCTCCATTCAACATCCAAATATATTTGAAAACTTGAAACACCACAAGATGATATGATTCAAGTTTTACAGCTGTGTGGAGATTAACAGTGTAACCAAAAATGTGGTCAAGTCTCAAAGATGTCATAACAACCAAGAATTATACTTCCTCTATACTATTTTATAATAAGTTGATGTAGAGGGATCCGTGGTCATTGAGAATACATGAAGATGTAAGACAAAAGGACCTAAGATCAACGCTTGAAGGTGGATAGACATTTGTAGAATAATTTATGTTTATCTTGATATGACGAATTCAAAATGGATTTTCTAATCTACTGCTTCATTTTGATTTGTAATTAAATGTGGAGGATCCAGATGAGAATCAAACCAGGTGAGTCAAGCTCAAAAAATATTGTGGCTATTTATTCAACTCAACACTTCTTGCCTCCCGAATGCAATGTTGTACTTTCTTCTTTAAATATGAAAACATGAATCCTTTGCTCGATGAAACAAATCTCTATAAGAAAAACTATGCAAAACTTGGAATGAAAAAAAGAACTAATATAAAATCTTTCAACAGATTATTTCCACTCATTGACATGACAATGACAATAGATATCATTTTTTCCTACAAAGTGTATTATTCCTCCATTGTAGCGAACTTGCTCTTGTACCAAATGAAAGTTTGGTCTGATTTTTACACAAAAAAATTATACATATATTTCATCTAACATTAGGTAAAAATATATAGGCTTAATGATCTCCAAAATTATAGGAAATAGCCATTAAAAACCCAACAACTTCCTACCAACATTTCTATCTATGTGAGTTGTTTTAACAACTCAAAAAATAATAATGTACGCATAATAATTGCTAACAAATAGGACTAACACATGTCTTGTACATCGTATGCACCTCTTTCTTCACATGCATTTTTTCATATAATTTGTATCATTTCATTATGTTCTAAAATTCAATTTTCCATACATACTTGTTGTATGTGTGTGTCTTATTACTTGCTTATTTCCCAAATTATGGCCTAAGTGCCTTATTTGTCTTATGACTTCCTACCTAGGCTATTACTTCCTACCTACTACTCGGGAAAAGAACAACACTTTAGGACTACATATGGTATTAACAATTATTTTTCTTTGCACTTACATTATTTTATGTTTTTATACTTTTTTCCTTTATAACTCACTAGGGATAGAAGATCCCAAGCGCTATTATCCCCTTTGGGTGCTTCTAAAAAATGCCACATCAACCATTATATTTTCTAGGAAGGGAAATTACTTCCTACCTACTACTCGGGAAAAGAACAACACTTTAGGACTACATATGGTATGCATAATTCACTAAATAGGAAGGGAAATTTCTGAATTCCATCAAAGACATTGATCTTGGGGAAAAGGTAGTTGTAACCCACTATCTTGGTGCGAATGGAAAAATGTAAACCTATCTTCAGTGGAAATGATTCTATCACACACACACAATAAAACTACATTGAGTCTAAAATGTAGTGCAATGCTTGGTGACAATCACATTGGGGTGACCACTAAGGTCGGTTTAAATCAAGCATATGCATATTTTATTACATCTGACATGTGCTTGATTTTTTTTTGTAGAAAACTAGGTTTTGTTTAGTAGGTTCAAGTGCGACAATGAAACATTACAACAAACTCGAAGCAACAAATATTGAAGTGAAGAAGACATGATCAGACCCAAAAAAGAACATATCTATAACTTCTACCAAGAAATGAGCACCCAATTTAGACACTAGTGCTTGAGTGGTCCTATATTCTCATGAGAATTTCTTTCCAGTACACTTGTAGACCATTGTTTTCCAGGAGAAGCACATATATTCTTGACCTAGCATGTTCCATCAATAATTTATGCTAGATCTTGCACAGATGATGAGTTATTAGTTAAGTTACTCCCATACAATCATCACTTACACTTGCTTTCCATTATATATTAGATATTCCATATTTATGCTATTATCTGATCGATCTCAGTCCTCTAATTAATATTTATTTCTGTTGAATCATTTAGTGAACCTGACTCTTGCATGCTCTTTATCAGATCTAATCTTCTCCAAAACCAAACCATAGTTGCATTATGGTTCATATATACATATTATATTTAGATTAATACATGATTTTCATCTATCATCTTCCATAAATATGTTCTGTAATTTTTTTTTGAGATTTCATAGTTGGTCCCACCCTTTGGGTCACTTTTTGGGGTTCTAATTTTCAAATCACCGCTTATTTCATATCTTGAGAATAACGAATATATTTTCAAATTCCTTTTAGGTTATTTTTATTTTTTTACATATGTAAGAAAAATCTCTTTTTGATTGCCTTATTTGTTTTCACAATTTTTGGAAATTCCAAATTACACTTTTTTGTAATTAAGGCATAATTTGAAAAATAAAAACTTTTGAGAAAATCCCTTGGAGGTATTTATTTTACATACTCATATTAAAAAAATCCTCTCTTTTTTAGTATTCCGATTCTATTTTTAGATAAGGTCATTTGATTCGTTGATGACAATCACTTTTTGCTCAACATCACTTTTAATACAAATTTGTTTGTCTCTTTGGTTTGCTTGTGTAAAATTGATTTATGGATTATCATACAATTATTGAAAATGCTCCCCCATTATATATTTAGGTTCATAATCATAATGTGCTTGTTAAGTGTCCATTAGTTGATAATTAATATGGTCTTAATATATACAACATTTACTTTCTCTATCAAATAAGATTTTTTTCACTGATCTAACTCCATCTACTCTTTATATTCGCGTCTTTCATAAAACACCTGAGTGAATGTTGGTAGAAATAACTCTACCCATTACTGTAGGACCTTGCACTCTTAATGTTCTATGCCATGTTATGCCTAATAATATTAACTATAATATCCTTTTAGGCTGTCCTTAATTACAAACTATGCACGCAATCCATTCTACCCATGCCATAGAATACAATACCCTTGCAACAACTTCTTCCATGGATAATGATACAATATATTCCACACATCATGTTACTAATCATTGTGATATCCTTCTAATCATTGTGATAGACAGTACTTACATTACACATCATTCTCCTCTTGTGATTGACTACAATCCTATTAGTTTACATTACAAAATTTATATTGGCATAGATGATATTCCCCCCACTATGTCTCACTTTCATCCAAATGGTGCTCGATCCCTAATGTATAGTGCTGCACGTTTACCTATAGCTAGATATTTTCCCCTATTGTGGTTATTACATATAAAATACCTAAGGTGTTGGGAGACACTCAAATCCCCCTTCACAATGTCAACATGACCATATATTTCAAATATGTTTCTTGGAAAAACTCTTGATCCAATTCTTATGATCATATGCTTATTGAATCCTTCCACAAGTAAACAACTTGTTGCTTTGATAATTCTTACAAATGATTATTTTCTTCAACTTATCCATCATAAATAAAAACAAAATAGGCTAATTTGATAATGATTCATGATGCTCTCACTTTACAAACTTCTATGCAGGACTCATATGCTATAACTACACCTCATATTTTTACATCCATGTGGGAAATCAATCCCCCTCTTTCTGCATTTATGTTCATGGTTTCTTATATATACATAGGGGCTAGTACACACATATTTAATGTTTCCTATATTCCTAAATTGCACCTATTACTCACTAATGTTCCACCTATTCTAGTTTCTCCTAATGGACACACTCTTATTTTTTATGTCATTACACTTATTACTCATGTAGTTTGAATCTTAAACTCTATAGGGTTTTCCCCTCACTATATTTACACTTTTTTATGGTAACTCTTGTGTTACCATTATTACTTGATGATGTACTCTAGTTCTAGGTTCAAACATAATTTTTGAGGGCACTTGTACCTACATGAACCTCAATTTACACACATACATTGGGGGTATCCTCACTTCCCTTCCCTATTCATAGTATTTCAAATTCTCACAATAAAAAAAATTCAAATATTTGTAAAAATGTAAAACACATTAGCTTAGATATTTGTTGGTTGTATCTTTGTTTACTTATACTATACCATGTTGTATATTTCTTACCATGTGAGATTGATCCATAGTATGTTATATTTTTTTATATACACACATACACGTTCACATGATACTTTGAGGTGAATACAAGACCTCTTCATGTTATCAAACAATGAATGATGCTTGAAACTATTCTCTATCAGTCCCACTGAGGCTTATGGGGGATACCTTCCACATCTCTCCATATTCAGGTGCTATCATTGCAATATCTACTACTCGTATTTATGTGTCTGATATACAATTTTTTCCATAATATTTATCATGCTACCATGCTAATAGGTGCTTCATGTGTAACATTTGTCTTGTAGGCCTGCCTCGAATCATGGTTATTTGATTATACCATTTGCTTGTATATTCTTTTATTTATATGATTATGACTTGTTTTCCATTGTTTGTGAGTTATGCCCTATGATTTCTTGATTATTTTATTGAATGGTCTTGATGGATTTGAGTGTCTTGTGACATCCTGGGTGGTGTCCCATGTATTCAACTAGCTACTAGTTTCTTTTCAATGTTACTGCTTATTTTGACTAGTTTTTACTACATCATGCTAGGCTTGTTTTTCAAAAATACTTTATGCTAGATTTTCCCATTGTTTTTCATGTGTCATGGTTCTTATCATGCAAATTCCTTAATACCTATTCAAGATTCATTCTTCAGATGTGCACACCCATTTCATATTTCTATGATTTGTCCACACTCGCATTGATTCATCTCATACACCCCAAATGAGTGGGTGTAACCATGGGGTGATTATTTCACCCTCTTAGTAGTGAAGAAACTAGACATAAAACAATGCAATTTTTTTTTCTACAAATGTGAGCTAACAAAATGGTTCGGAAGTAGACTTGGGATAAAAATATTACAAAGAAAAAATGCCAATCCCACCAAGGATTATGGGGGATACCTTCTACATCTCTCCATATTCATGTGCTATCATTGTAATATCTACTAATCACATTTCTATTTTAGATATACAATTTGTGCCATAATATTTATCATCCTAACATGATAACGGGTGCTTTATGTGTAGAATATTTCTTGTAATCCTACTTCTAATCATGGTTATTTGATTATACTAGTTTCTTGTATCTTATTTTCTATGATTATGACTTTTTTTCCATTATTTGCGAGCTATGCCCTATGATTGCTTGCTTATTTTCTTGAATGGCCTTGATGTCATTGAGTATCTTGTGACATCCTGAGTGGTGTACCATGTATTCAGCCAACTACTTGTTTATTTTTGATGTTACTACTTGTTTTGACAAGTTTTTATTACATCATGCCATGCTTGTTTTTCACTAATACTTTATGCTAGATTTTTCCCATTGTTTTGCATGTGTCATCGGTGTTCTTATGCACGTTCCTTAATACCTTTATAGGATTCATTCTTTAAATGTACACATCCATTTAAGCTTTCCTCATTTAGTCCACGCTCACATTGATTCATCTCACAAACCCCAAATGAGTGGGAGAAACCATGGGGTGATTATTTCACCCTCTTAGTAGTGAAGAAACTAGACATAAAACAATGCAATTTTTTTTTCTACAAATGTGAGCTAACAAAATGGTTCGGAAGTAGACTTGGGATAAAAATATTACAAAGAAAAAATGCCAATCCCACCAAGGATTATGGGGGATACCTTCTACATCTCTCCATATTCATGTGCTATCATTGTAATATCTACTAATCACATTTCTATTTTAGATATACAATTTGTGCCATAATATTTATCATCCTAACATGATAACGGGTGCTTTATGTGTAGAATATTTCTTGTAATCCTACTTCTAATCATGGTTATTTGATTATACTAGTTTCTTGTATCTTATTTTCTATGATTATGACTTTTTTTCCATTATTTGCGAGCTATGCCCTATGATTGCTTGCTTATTTTCTTGAATGGCCTTGATGTCATTGAGTATCTTGTGACATCCTGAGTGGTGTACCATGTATTCAGCCAACTACTTGTTTATTTTTGATGTTACTACTTGTTTTGACAAGTTTTTATTACATCATGCCATGCTTGTTTTTCACTAATACTTTATGCTAGATTTTTCCCATTGTTTTGCATGTGTCATCGGTGTTCTTATGCACGTTCCTTAATACCTTTATAGGATTCATTCTTTAAATGTACACATCCATTTAAGCTTTCCTCATTTAGTCCACGCTCACATTGATTCATCTCACAAACCCCAAATGAGTGGGAGAAACCATGGGGTGATTATTTCAACCTCTCAGTAGTGCAAAAACTAAACAAACAAGATAAAATAAAATGGTTCAGAAGAAAACTTGGGATAAAAATACTACAGGGAAAAAAAATCCTATATCAGACATGAATGATGGGTGCTAGTGTCCCAGTTGGGAAGTTTTTTCCTAGGGGAAAATAATGTACCTTACAGGTTGAATGGGTTATCAGTAATAAATTTTATCAAATAGAGTAGCAGATAATCAGTTACAGGTTATTATCCAACACAACATGAAAAAAACTAATCACAAGTTTCATAATTTGAGCCAGGGAACTAATTACTCTTCTTTCTTGGATTAAAATATTTTCTATTGGTATTAAATAAGGAGTGGAACCTAGGGCATATGCAAGACAATGATATACTTGGAACAATGTGTTATCCATGACTAGTTTCTACCAGGTTTGTGAGCATATGTAGTGACAATTATCTATGGGTAAGTGTCAATGGGTGGAGGGAAAATCCTATAACTCTCCTAACAATATTCCTCTAACAATATGATGCCTAAATACTCAGTATATTCATACCAATTAAGAAATTGGTAATTCTTGACTCTTCCAACCACTTGCAAAGAAAAAAACACATGGGAGAAATTCTATATTTTCTCTTATGACATTTAGGTGTATTCTATCCTTGATTAACTTATTTTCAATACACATTTCTATGCTCATATTTTGATTTTTCTAAGTTAATTTTTTAATTTCATATACCATGAGAATTGAATACTCTTATTTTCCTTTCCATGTCCATCCTTATCCCAATAAAAGGAAAAAAATGGAACAAGGAGCAATATTAAGCACAAGATGCTCAAGAAAATTCAATACCCAAGATACAAATGTAGACCTCATTTCCACCACACACATAAGGTCACCCCTAGGGTTATCATCCCCTCTTATATTACACTATATAAATATTATAATATCCATTCGACACAATATCAGTTACAATATCCATTTGACCTTATGGGAAGTCATCAAAGGTAATATTCTAACTATGGATAGCCTTAGAAGAAGAGGAATGATCATTATTAATAGATGTGGGTTATGCATGGGAAATGAAGAATACATCAAGAATTTGTTTTTAGAATGCCCCTTATCTTTTCAAGTTTTTTTTGAGGTTTTTTGTATCTTCAAAGTGCATTTGGTCCTTCTAGGGGATGTGGCCCTTCTTCTTAAGCAACAAAGTTTTAAATTCCAGAACGTTATGTTCAAAGAAATGTGGAAACTAGCTCTACCTCACATTTTATGGGGAATATGGACCAAACGCAATAATAGGATCTTCAGGAACAAGATGGATATGCTGAGTATGGTGGTTGAAAAATTGAAACATGCATTAAAGGATAATAATCGGATCTTAAAACCCAAAAAAGTTACATAATTTCCAGAGTAGGAGAAGGATATCCTTAGGAGTATGGATTTTTTCCTACCAGTCTAATTAAGAAAAGTTTGAATCAAAATATAAAATGTTCAAGACTACCAAATGGAAGCTTCAAGCCTAATTTTGACAGTTCAACACATTTGAATGACAAAGTGGCTAGAGGAGGGGGTTTGGTTTGGGATCATAGTGGCAGATGTATGGAGCCTACGTGGGTCCCATTGTGAATCATTCTAACAACATGACCAATGTAAGAGCCATGTATGTGGTGTTAGGATGTGTAGAGAATTAGGTCTAAAAAAATTATTATTGAAGGTGATTAGATGTGTGTTATTAATGCTCTTAAGGACTAGAGAAAATATGGATGGAAGCTTATTAACTTGATCATGGAGGCATATGGAATTCTTGTGTCATTCGATCAAGTGGACATTCAACACACTTAATGTGTTGGAAACAAGCTAGCAGATGCGTTGGCTGATAAAGGTACTAATATGATGGATTTGGTGACATGGCCAGGGACACATATCCCATGGGATCAAGTTAATAATTTCATTAATGAAGACACAAAATATGAGGTTGAGTAATGATGAATACCATAGATCTCATGCTTGGGTTTTCGAAAGGGGTTTTCCTTTGTAGAAAACTAGACAGTTTCAATTCATTTGGTTTTTCTCCAATTTCTTCCAATTGAGCTTTGGGGCCTACGTGTTCAAAGACAACAATACTGAAAGATTCATGGGGGGAGACATGGTGTGTACTGAACATACTATTTTTCTTCATCTTAAAAATGACAATGCACTATGGAAGCTGTTACATAAAGGTGGTTTTACAAGGTACATTTGCCAACTAAAAGGTAACGACCCTTCCCTCTTTGTGGATTTTGTCAATTCTTGGATTGATGGGGGTTTTGTTTTTAGAGGGGTCCAAATTGAGGCTTTAGAGGAAGCCATTGCTAACATTACACGGTTAAAATTGATGGGCTAAATTTTTTTAAAGATAAAACATGGAAAAAACATGAAATTGCTACTTTTTTTAAAGCTGGGGAAAAAATTATAGCCTATGATGATGGTGTTGCTCGCACATGTCTACCAGATTGATGGGCCGATGTATTTTTGGTGGTCATGAAATATCTGACCCTTGAAGGAAAATTTTGGAACTTCTTTTCTCATCATTTATCCATCCTGATTTTTTTCCGCCATGACCAGACTATGAGTTTAGCCTTTTTCCTATATAGGTCATTACTATCTACTATTGAGGACTTTAAGAACAAGGAGGTGGAAATACCTCTTCACGAAGGCCTCATTCTTCTGATGGTTCAAAGAAGAAAGCCTGCCATTCCTACCCAACCTAGTCAAACCAATAAACTTGATTCATACTAGGAGACCTTTGTTTCTTTCCTCAAAAGCATCCGAAAAAGGAAGGAAAAATATCCCTCAGAGGGTATCGTAGATGCTTAATGTAACCTGAAGAAGGGGATTAAGAATTTAGGTGAAATTTATACTAAAAGGGACCAAGATTTTGCTGACTGGGAGGCCAGATTAATGAGATCCAAGTCCATAGCCGATACCATCCTCAACGTCAACAAAACCCTCATCGAGGAACTGAAATATTTCCATAACAGGATTAAAACTCAAAACAAGACTATTAGGGGTATTCAGGTGGATTACGTGATGTAGGAACAACATATTTCCTTATTATGGGATAAAGTTGCAACGAAGGAGGGAAAAAACAACATGAAGCTTATGCAAATTTCTTTTGACAGTGATGCCTCAGATACTGGTGATATCTTTGGTATGGTTGTGGCGTCCACCCAGGACAAGGATCAAGAGGAGGCTTATGTGGATATGGGTTATCATTAAATTGGATGGCAGGAGAGATGGTGGCCTAAGTACCAGGGCTCTCATTAAAGCCATGGAGAACTATTAGTAGGTTTTTGGATGACCTTTTCTTCCTGTTGTAGTTGTGTTTTCTTTTGTAGTGTTTGGGAATTTTTTTTACTATTTTAATATGCAAACTCTTTTAGTTTGGCCCTATTTTTTGGGGACATGTCGTCAAGTTTTTTTGACTATGCCTCCATGGCTATGTGGTAGTTTTTTTGTCTCAAAACTTTATTCTCTTTGTATGGGTTTTTTTTGGTCCCCGGTTCAAAACCAATATTTTTTTTATCTTATCTAAAAAAACAATATTCATTTAACACGCTATCAATTACAACCTCTTTCAACTCTCTAGAAGGTACACACTTCATATCTACTTTATGATACAAAATATTAATTCAATAGTCTAAAAGTGGGGGAACATGTAGACACAAAATTATGTACTTAGTAGTATTACATCACACATCTAGTATGTCATTATATGCATTATTCATAAGAAAAAAGAATAGACATTAACACCACTTATTTTAATTTACACATACTTTTTTAAAAATATTTTTATACTTTTATCCTTACTATTCTAGAACTACCCCTTTACTTTTGGACATTTCATAGTATGTTACCTAACTCAACATTTCCTATTTTATTCTTAGATCCTTTCCGATACTAGCGCCCATGCACTACTATCCCCTTTGGGTGATTTTATCCTATTTCCATATTCTCTTAGGTTTTAAAATTCCACATTGACTATTATGTTTTATAAAAATTGTATTATCACTTTGGGTCATGTTTTAGGGTTTTTAATGATGAAATTAAAGTAAAGGAATAATATATATGTATGAATCACTTAGTGTACTAAGGGGTGGGACAAACTGGGCTATTGATTCCTATCTACTACTTGGGAAAAGAGAAACACTTAAGGAATACATTTGGGATGCAAAATTCACTTCATAGGAAGGGAAATTTTTGAATTCCATCACACACATTGATTGTAGGGTAAAATTATTTACATCCCACTATCTTGGTGTGACTAGCACAAGGGAAACCTAGCTCAAGGGACATGATTCTATCACACATACACCATAACTACATTGAGTCTAAAATGTAGTGCATCACTCAATGATAATATCATTGGGGTGACCACCGAGGCTAGTCCAACACAATCATATGCATATTCTATTCTATATAATATATGCTTGAGTTTTGTGCAGGAAAAAAGGGGTTTACTTTGCAAGTTCAGTTTCAATAATGAAACCCTACAGAAAGGTAAAAGTGATAAAGAGTTAAGTGAAGAAGACATGATCGAACCCCGAAAAGATAATATCTATAACTACTTCTAGGATACTAACTCCTAGTTCAGACACTAGTGTTTGGGAGGTCCTATCCTCTCCTAGGAATTTCTGTCTAGTATACTTATAGACCATTGTTTGTTAGGATAAGCACATAAAATCCAGATCCAAATTATTTCATCAATATTCAAACCCACATTTGACATAGATGGTGAGTTATCATCTAAGTAACTCCCATAATCTCATTACTTACACTTGCTTTCCATCACATGTTATATCTAACATATTTATAATATTATATGATTTATCTCAGTCCTTTGATTAAGATTTATTTTTTCTAAATAAATTATTACTACTATTACTATTCTCTATACTATTTATATTAGTTATTATTTCATGATATAATTTCCACCATGAACAAAACATTTCTTTTTATGGGTATAGGTTTTTCAAGGTGGCTGGCTCCTTAACATTATACACTCTTTTATAGTTTCTCAAACATCTAGTGCATGGGAACACATCTATTACTTTGAGACAAGTTCTCAACATGTTTTTCAAACATGCCTTAAAACAAGGGGCATTCATCTAGATATATTCTATATCTACAATATACACAAGAAATGTTTTGAGGTAATATATAGGAGAAAACATTGTACATGTATTCAAAAATACAGTCAAACACCAAAATCCAAAAAATGGCATAATTTCAAAACTATACAATTTGTTCAAGACCATATATATGGTCTTAACCCTCCCACACATTTTTTCCCTGGCGCAGTTACATAAAAATTCTCAGTAGTTTCATATTTTTACCTACAGGTACATGTTTTTGGCATAGTTTCAATTTAAGATTACCCATTTTAGATCAATTACATGGGCATGAAGTACTTCACTCCTTCACTAAAAAACTTAGTATGTATTATAGTCTCAAGAATATTGAGGGAATGGGTCTACTTATCATCTATATTTTAGTACAATAAAATTTCTATTTAGTTGTGCAACACAAGGGAAGGGCATGTGGAACTCATTCTCTTTTCCAATATGTGTCCTAATTTGTAAAATTGGGCCTATATCCATCTATAATTTTTTCATCTATGGGGTTATCGAAGGTATAAAAGTGTATAAGTTATTTGTAGGAATTCCTTTCTTTCATTTTACATTTAAAGAGGAAGATATTAGAGATGTAAAATTTGGTCGGGAATTTATATCTAGTCCTGACCTATCTATACAGTTTTACACTGACATATGCTCTAGATTTTATTTCAATTCCAAATTCTCTGATGGGTCCTTTAATCCATTTGATTTGACCTTTCTTCTATAATTCATCTACGAAATCCTATCTAATAAATAAAAAACTACCTCATATTCTAACCTATATATCCTAGGGAAATACATTGATACACTCACTTCTAACACTTCCAAAGGTGCCAAATGATCCCTAAATCTCACAACTGGACATCCACAGATATTAATAGAATAGTCCCTATAGCTATGAAAATTATTACAAGGGAAACTAATTAGTATCTCTCATCCACAAGGACTCAAAGACCACTTCTCCAATTATTTTAGAAAGAGCCAATTTTAACTCAGACATTATTAGGGAGGATGCAAAATCTAGTTGCATTCATTCAAATATCACATACTAGGTGAAGAACGATGTTTAGTTTTAGGCATCTTCATAGTAGTGGTAACATCAAAAATGGACGAGGGTGTCTAAAAGCCAACTAATGTTTGTTTTGTAGGGTATCCCATCCATGGATAGGGTTTGGTATCATCTTCAAAATATACAAAGAGATTTATAATATAAATAATAACTTGGGTTTACCAATGATAAAAAATTTCAGGCATGTGACTGTTGGTTTTATAATATTAAGTAGGAACTTCTTATTTAGAAACTTGCCAAAGATTATATGTTTTTGATTTATAGATTATATTTAAAATATAAGCATGATAGACCCAAAGTGGGTTGGCTTAAAGAGTGGAATCTGATCACCCACCTTGTATATAACAAGGTGATCTCATTAGAGATCGGTTACAAAGTCGATAGCAACATTTATGTGAGCTATATGAGCGAGATGATAGAGAAATATTGGGTGTGCTGGGTGAAAGTTTATTCTAAAAAAACATAAGTGATTTTTAGTGGAATTTTTACCTTCTAAGGTTTTCCCACTTATATATTGTGTCACTGTGTTAATTTAATTTCAATTTTATGTTTTTTACACTCTATAATATGCAATATAAACATCTAGATCTATGTTTCTAATTAATGTACTTCATATAGTACAATATTTGGAAATTTATATTGTGGATCTATAATTTATAACATTATATATCCCTTAAATTTCCTAACATCGTACTAGATCCTAAATTTATGCTTGTTCAAGATAGATCTGGTTGTTTTTGAATTACAGGTGCAAAGAAACATGAAGATTTTTCAAATCTCTGAAACCTTATCTTACTTCATAGATTTCTTCAAGTTCATCAGGTATATAGACCCTAATTTATATATTTTAAGATAAATACAATGTGTTTGGATGCTCTAGATCATTTTGATTGATCATAGTCTAAGTTGGCATTGATTCTACATACTTAAATATCTATTTTTAATGATCTGTCACCATTTTTCACTTGAATTAGGATTTTGTAACTTATTTGAATGTTTTGTAAAATTTTAGTCATCTACATCCTTCCTTAGACCTTTTTAGGCATTTACAACTTTTCCTAAGTCTTCCACAAATTTTTTAAGACTTGTGCGACTTTTTAGGATTGCGTAGTGTTTTTGCTTATTATGTGACTTTTTTAGGCTTGGACAGTGTTTTTGATTATCGCGTAGTTTTTTAGTCTTACATGATTTTCTTATTTTTCGCACAAAATCTTTTTTATTTGGTTTGATCTTGTCTTTTGTGTAGATCCTTTGTTATGTGGCTCTAAAAATTCTTCGAGAACTTTCTCCTTGTGCGGTGCATTGTAGACCTTTGTGGCATGTTTTTCATGCTTCGTTGATGCTTTTGAAGGTCTCCTTTTGTTTTGAAATTTTATTTTACTACCCCGACTTCTAGTGTATCGAAGACTTTCCTTTTTATGTGGCTTTTAGTTATATTTTCCACGGAACACTAAAACCCTCGAAACATTGTTCTAGTGTATCGTGACTTGTAATTTTTTAGAAAAAGGCCATATCTTTTTTCTTTGTGCCTTGCAACCTCTCACGTCTATTTATTTGTGTTATGTACTCTTCCACCTTTATGCTATAACTTTATTTGGGTGTTTTTATCAAGTTATAAGCTATCTTATTTAAGTTTAAATATGTTGTAGTCTATTTTATTTTTACCGCAGATCTCTGTAACTTCTAAAAACCCACCTAACACTTTATTTTTCAAAATTTTCCAAGTTTTCCTTAAAATGGCTAGTTCTTCCAGTTTTCCATGGATAAATATTAGTTATTAAATGGAAATAATTACATTATTTGGAGAATTAGGATTAAGGCTATCCTTATGGCTAGAAAGTTATGGGATTTAGTTAGTGGTGTTGAGAAGAAACCCAATAGGAGCTAAGATACTCCTAAGAGCTTAAGTTTTTTCTCTTTAAAATCTCAAGAGGACATGTCTAGTCTATTGCAAAGAATAAAGGATGATTTTTTTATTGCATATAGGGTAGAAGGAGTCTCCTACAGATGTTTGGATGTAATTTTAAGCTATGCATGAAGGTAGTCTCCTCTTCAAAATAATTAAGTTAATCATGGAATTGTTTTACAACCCATATGAAAGATAATGAAAATGTATGGGATTATTTACAACCCCCATTAAATATGGCATGGTATAATGTCATGGTAACTATTAGAGGTATTAGTATCAATGTAACAAAGGACTTTATAGAGAAAGTCACATGTATGAATACTAAAGGTTTAAAGATTTTTATAGATAGGTCAAGGACAACTAAAGAACTTGATGCTTTCTTTAACATATAAGAGAAGTTTCAATACATGGAAGATGGTATTGCTAGATTAGTGTTACTAGGGAGATGGCTAGAAATATGCTTCCACATAATGAAGCATATCACTTTAGATGGGAAGTTTAGAAAATTTCACACCCAAAATTTTTCTTTGCTTAGTCATTTTCTTCATAACAGGAAAATTAGCATCCCATTTTATTTGTTTATCTCTTTATAGGATTATGTCCATGAATTTCAAGTAGAGAAAATGATTTCTCCACTTCACCAGGGTCTTATCTTATTGCTGGTTAAATTAGGCACCCATGTGCTAGAGCTTAGGGTTTCATAAGTCAATTTAGGGTAATATTGGGAAGACTATCTGTCGTTGGCCAAAAGAAGGAAAATTTTGATGATGAAAAATAAAAAACAGAAGGATTTTAATACATCTGTTTCCTGCTAGAGTCTTGTGGGTGGATCTACTGCATCCATAAAGGGAATAATCTCCTCAATTTCCTTTATCAGAGAATGGATACCCTTGAAGAAATGGTGGCACAATTGAAAGTTGAAAATAATAGTTTGATAAGGAATGCCAAGAGAATGAGCACTGATTTAATCATCTATAGTCAGAGATTGGATAACCTGCAAGAAAGTGTTGTAGAGGTCAAAGGAAAGAGGATGAGACTATACTTAATAATTTTGAAAGATGAAGACATCACCCCTCAAAGGATTTCAATAGAAGGGTTTTAAGATCAAGAAACCCATTGGGAGACAATATTCTCAAGTGAGAACTTAAGTATGTGACTTTCTCTGCAGACCACTTCCTAATGTAGGTTTAATGTCCATATGTAATTGTATGGATCTATCAAAGATTTTGAGTTCTTGTTTTTTTTCATATTGGACACATTTTTGTGAATCAATCTAGGTGATTGACTCTTGACCATTTTTCTAATTAAAAATTATGCATTGAGAGTAGCTACCTCTCCAAAATAATTAATTTAATGGCCCTTGGAGCGCATTTAACAATTATCTATGAAAGCTAATGAAAAGGTAGTTAATTATCTAGCTAAAATTAAGGATATTAAAGCTCAGTTAGATGGAATGTAATTGTGATTTTTTTTCATGATAATTTTCTTATACCTTCATTATTCAAATTAGCATTCATGAAAATTTTAGAAATTTCATCTCTATTATGAATTCTAAATATTACAATGAATGATATCTACTTGATTTAGACACATTGTTCTTCTCTCCTTATTCCAGAAGAGAGTGTCATGAAGAAATTTTACAATCCAAACGATAATGCCTCTCAGGAATCATTCTCTCAAAGTCAGAAGTCTTCTAAAAATCAACATAATCAGTAATTCAAATATGTCAATCAAAATTTAGATCCAAGCTTAAACCTAAACACAATAGGAATAATCAAAATTTTAAATTTAATTTTGATGGATACTTGTAACAAATGTAGTAAATTTGGTCATAAATCAACTAATTGGCATGCTAACAAGTATTATAAAAAATCCTAAGAATAAGAAAAACAACAATAAATAGAATAGGAACAATAAAAATCATAGTCATACTAACAACCAAGCCATTAATGTTGAGAAATATAGTGCTCTTTATACTTCCCTTTTAACCTCTAATGGAAGTGAATGGATCCTAGATAGTGGTGCATATAGACACATGACATATATTCATGATATTATTTCTAATAGAATTTGTAGAATTTCATGAAAACATCTATCTAGGAGATAAATTTTTTTTATCAAGTTTGAAGTTTTTGTGCTAATATTAAGATTCGAAAATGGAACTCATTAGTAATATGCTATTTACTTCTGCCTAAATTAAAGAAGAACCTTCTATCTGTGTTCTCAATTAACTAAAGTTGACTATAAAGTTGTATTATTAATAAGATAAATGGTATGTTAAAAATAATCTTGGTAAAGTAATTACTTGTTGGTTTACAAAATATTGGACTGTACCTTTTTGATGGATTTGTTATTGAATCTTGTCTTTCCACTTTTTGTTGTTCTAATGATTATTCAATTATGACATGAAATGCTATGGGCATGTGAATTTTTAAGAGTTTGATATGGAGATTTATACACATAAACCTTGTTATAGGTCTTCCTAAGATTAAATTAGATCATGAATCTTGTGAAAGTTGGTTGCATGGTAAGCAACATGTACAACCATTTCACAGTCAATGATGAGTAAAATTCCTCTTTCTTGCTTGAGTTAAATTCATAATGATGCTAGATGTCCTTTAGAAGTACCTTCTCTTAGTGGGTACCTTATATGATTAGCTAGTTTTATTGATGATTTTTCAGGAATTACTTGGTATTATTATATTAGGAAAAAGTTTGATGTCTTATCTAAGTTTTCAAGAGTTTAAATACCTTGTTTAAATTCTGATGCAATTCACAATATAACAGTCATTGGTTTCGACAAAAACTCCTATATCGCAACAGTACCATCCACCCCTAACCTTTTCTTCCTTCATTTTCACTATTTTTTCTATCACTACCATTAGTATTGTTTTAAAAATACCTTCACAACCCTAAAGTCGACTAGAGACTCTAGTTTTACCACACAAACCCTAAAACCTAAAACCGTAACCTTAAACCCTAAATCCTAAACCCTAAACCATAAACCATAAACCATGATCCCTAAAATTTGAGCCCTATTCCCTATACTTTAATCAAGGAAAGGAATCTCAACTCGTGGTAATGGTAAAGGATATAACATGCCAGGAAAGACACTTGGTTAGGGAGAGGTAGAGTCTGAGTCTGATTTGTCTACTACAATAGCTAAAATCCAGGAGGATGTTTAGTATATGGTGAATAAATATGATTTACACCACACTATAACATAGTTTCATGACATCATGACATAGACAAATTTCTAAATCACCTCTCTTGTTCTATCACTTTATAGTATAGGAAATAATATATCTTATAGAAACCCACCACCGTATACACCATCACTAACAAGTTCTAATGGAGGATTACGTAACATGCTACCAAAGGTGGAGATGTGTAAATTTTATGGGAAGGATCCAGTCACTTGGATCAATGAAATGGATAATTTATTTGATCTACACCAAACCCCTAGTGCACATAAGGTAATTATAACATCCTTATACCTAGAACCCGATCAATTCATTTAGTATTGCTGGTTGAGCACATAGAAACAATTAAAGGAATCAACCTCTCATAGTCAAAATTCATGGATGAAATTTAATTACACTATAAATATAGTGTCACTAAGAACTAATTTAGTCATCTCGCCATATTATGACAAATATGTTTTGTCAAGGATTACATTTAGTAATTTCATAATTTATCCTTGAGAATGGAGGATATCACTAATGAAAACCTTAATGAACTATTTTTGGGAGGTCTCAAGGATAACATCTAGTATGATGTTCACATTTTTAACCCAAATTTTATCTCTGACTCTATGGTCCTTTCTCAAAGAATGGAAGAAAGGGATATATCCAAATTCCAGATATTCACCTCAAGTCGAGAATGACATGTTTTAGGACCACCATGACCATCATCCTCCAAATACATTCAAATGAATCCTCAACAGATAAAAGAGAAAAATTCCAAAGGGTTATGCTTCAACCATGATAGAAAATATAGTTGAGGTCACAAATGTGCTGAGAAGAATTTTTTCTACATCGAAATAGTAGAGGAGGATAAAGAGGATGAGAAAAACAAAGAGGAGGGAGAGGAAGATCCTAAGAGTAGTCAGAATACTCTCCACAAACCATTTCATGTCACAATTTATATGTAATTAACACTCCTCAAACCCTCAAGGTGGTGGGTTTCCTCAAGAAACAAACAGTCAATGTATTGATTGATTCAGGTTGTACACATAACTTCATCAACCATAAATTTGAAGAAATATTGAACTGCTATCCAACCCCTAAATTTCAAGTCATGATTGTTGATGGGGGCACGATTAGTTTTTCGGTAAAATTTCATAGTATCAATCTATCCATGGGTGATTAATAATTGGACTCTCCTATGTTTTGCATTCATATGGGTGGTGCCGATATTGTTTTCAGGAGTACAATGGCTCACAACCTTAGGGAAAATTGAGATGAACTTTCAGGAACTTTTCATGTGATTCTAATCTGAGGCTAAAAAAGTTTGAATTTTGGGGGCTATGGGAAAAGTCACCTCATCTAGTCAACTACTATCAGATGCAGAAGCTATTATGAAAGGGTGCTGATGGGTTTGTCCCACATTTATTCTCCATCAAATCCAGACAGATGAAGATTGATACCCCTTGTTATTTACAGAAAATTCTAGATAACCACTCAAATATTTTTGGTGAGATGAAAAAAGGTCTCTCTCTAAAATGATCACATGATCATGCCATTCATTTACTTCTAGGAAATCAACCACCTAACATCCATCTGTATACATAACCCTATGTCCAAAAGAGTGAGATTGAGAAGATGGTGCAAGAGATTATGGAAGCAGGTATTATACGCCATATTCAGAGTGCATATTCATCTCCTATGGTAATGGTGTATAAGAAGGATGACAACTAGATGATGTGTCAAGATTATAGAGAGCTCAATAATTACACCATAAAAGATAAATTTTTTATTCCTATAATTGATGATTTGTTAGATTAGTTACATGGTGCTATATATTTCACTAAGATAGATCTTCGTTCGGGTTATCATCAAATTAGAATATAGGATGAAGATGTCTATAAGATGGATTTTTGAATCCATGAGGGTCACTAAGAGTTTTTGGTGATGTCTTTTGGCCTCACAAATGCCCCCTCCAATTTTCAAATTTTGATGAATGCCTTCTGGCCATTTCTTCTTAACTTTGTTTTACTATTTTTTTATGGTAACGTAATTTATAGAAAGACATGGGAACATGATTTGCAATAGGTGGATCAAGTGCTCCTCACCCTAGAAAAACATAAACTGACATGAAGGGGGTAAAAGTGGACCTTCAGAATATCAAATCCATGTTGGAATGGCCCATTCCAAAACCATTGAAACAAGTACGAGGATTCATGGGATTAACAGGTTATTATCGAAGGTCTTTCAAGAACTATGTGGGCATAGTAGCACCTCTCATAGCTCTCCTAATGAAATATTCCTTCCAGTGGAATAACACTGCTACTATGTCTTTTGAACAAATCAAAGAGGCTATATGTACTACCCCAATCTTAGCTACTCTAGAATTTTTGAAACCTTTTATTGTGGAATGTGATGCATCTAGATATGGAATGGGTGCGGTGCTCATGCAAGAAGGATGACCCATTGCTTTTGAGAGTCACCAAATCACATGTAATTACCTTCTCAAGCCCATGTATGAGAAGGAAATTATGGCTATTCTCCATGCTGTAAAATAATGGTGACCCTACCTACTAGGTAGGCACTTCAAGGTAAAAACTGACCATGATAGTATTAATTATTTATTAGAATAGAGGTTATCATTTGAGGAACAAAAAAAATTGGTTACTAAAATATTAGGATTTGAATTTGAAATAATTTACAAGGGGAAGGAAAATGTTGTAGTAGATGCACTCTTGAGAAAGGATGAGCCCATTGAAACATTACTTTGTGACATGTTAGTAATACAACCAGATTGGATAACAGGTGCTAGGACTGAATGGGAACATGGTGTAACAACAAAGGATCTCATTCGTCACCTTATTAAAGATTCCAAAGTGTTAGCTAAATTTTTTATGGGATGGTGCTAATATTTGATATAAGGATCGGTTGAACTTTTGTAACAATTCAATAATTCAATATAAGATCATTTAGGAAATACACTCCTCTCCCATAGGTGGGAATTTTGGCTTCCTGAAGACATATCATCAAATCAAAAAGGAATTCTTCTGGGAAGGCCTCAAGGGGGATGTATAGAAATTTGTGTCTGAATGTATAATATGTTAGTAAACTAAGGGAAAATTTTTTAGGACACCTGGTTTGTTGCAGCCCTTGTTTATCCCAAGACAACGGTGGGAGGAGGTTTTCATGGACTTCATCACAGGGCTTCTAAGGTTAGATAGTAAGAACATCATCATGGTGGTCTTGGATATGCTCATTAAGTATGCTCACTTCTGTGCACTATCAAAACCCTTTATAGCTAGTACAATGGCCTCCACCTTCATAGACACAACTCAAAAAATCCATAGTACTCCTTAAATCATTGTAAGTGACCAAATGAGGATGCCACTTGGGAGGATGAAGAATTCATTCAGAAGCATCTAGAATTACTCAATGTTGAGGACAACATTGGTTTTAAGGGGAGGGGCATGTTACTCCCTTAATCTACTTACTTTGTAATGGGATATGATTAGATGACACGTGGATAGCATAATCTCTCCTTGATCTTATCACATATTTCTATTATTTCATATTATAGTAAGGTCGGCATATGGACTAACCATTTCCTAAGTAGGATATATATAAAAGGTAGGAGTAGTACTTGAGGATCATCTTGAGCATTATAATATTATTATAAGGTTTTAGAGTTGCCCCCTTGAAGTGGTTGAGTGATATAAGCTATTCTGTTATGTTCTATTTGGTAATTCATTGATAATTTTGATATTATCTGTGATCTGTTATTGAAAATATATAAGAAGTTTCATTACTAAGTGTACAATCCTACCCCAAATTAGTATCCTGTCACATTTCCTAGAACGAAGCATCACCAAACTCAAATATTCCTATTTTATCATGTACCCTTTGATAACTTCTCATCATTTTAATCAGCTAAGTGAACTCATTACCTTTTGTTTTTAAGTATTTAGCATATCGTTTAAACATTAAATCCATTATTTTGATATTGTATAGTTAATGTTGGAAGTTAATTACTAATAATAACCCCTATATCTCCCATTACATCTTTTAATGCACATAATTCACTAATTATTAGATTTCACATAACCTAATAAGGGATATATAGTATGAATGAATTTTATGTCTTCACAAAATTTTCAAGGGGTAGTTACACAAACTTACTCAACAATTTCATACTTTCACTTATAGGAACAATTTCTTAACACAAATTCCAATCCATTTCAATAAATTCAGATCAGTTATATGGGTCACAAACTAATTCACTCCTTCACCATGATACTCAGTTTTAATTACAAATTTAGTGATCTTAGGGGCATGGGTATCCTCTCTCCATCTAAATTTTAGTACATTATAATTATTATTCATTTTTATTTAATTGTGTGGAATATAGGAAGGGAATGGGGGAGCTTATTCTATTTTCTACTATGTGCCCTTATTTATAGAATTGGGCATATATCTATATACAATAGTGTGGTCCATAGTGTTATGGAAGGTATAAAAGTGGATAATTTCTTCATAGGTAGGATTTCCTTTCATCTTACATTCAAAGGGGAATATATTAAAGTTGCTAAATAACTTTGATACACAGGACCTTCTTCCTTCACAGGGTACTTTAGTACATCACTCTCCTTATTTTTCTCTTCTCCATTCTATGTTGGGCTACATACACCCAATAATTTGGTTTCTCCTTGGCACAATTATGGACTGAGCTTAGAAATCTAAAGCTCCAATTGCAAGTAAAGAATGATGATTTCTCCCTCTGTAAAACAAGCAGGTATATTCCTTACACATTTTTCATCTCTTTCTTTTACTTTATGTAAATACAAATTTTACACATTACACTTAACATTTTAGTTACAGTTCAATTTTTTACCATGGACATTGACTAAAATTTGTGTTGTAGGTTTCATTATGGAGTATGCTAACACCAACACAATGGAACAATGCAAAACAAATTTCAAGTGAATAATAAATGTGTCTACACACTTAGGTATATTTTCCCTTAAACATGTAATTTTAATTTTATACTTAAAGGGGAAAAATGTAGACACTGTAAATTTTTAATTTATCATTTGACATATTCATTTTTAACAATGCACTCTTGCTAAGAAAAACTCACTCTTTCAATCCTCACTCAATACATCTTGAGGTATATTTTCTAACTTATTTATTTATATATACATATATGTTGACAAATTATGAGAGTTAAATACATAAAATACATAGAATAACTTTACCTAACAAGATGAAACCTTTAGTTTTCATTTTTTCATCCATGTTCAAAAAAACCCATTTTGGTTGGCTTGTGTGATACTATCTTGGCTAATTTGTATGGTTTTGCATTGACATATCCTCCACCTGATCATTCAATTTTATATTCTTTTTTTCATTTTTTAATATCTCTTGGTTAGAATTTCTATGATAATTTACTTTTAAATCCCTCACCTCATTTTCTAACATGGTATTCTCATGAATTCATATTACAAAAGATAACACTAAAGGTACCCAAGGCTCCCTAAATATTTTCAAAGATTATGCACAACCATTAGGTCGGTAATAACTACAGGTCTGAAGCACTCCACTAGGTCAAGGAATAAAATTCTCTCATTTAAAAAAACTCAAACATCCTCATCTCAAGATATTAAAAATCATTTCCAAGAATTTTCAAATAGGTTCAAACAGGAAAATATAGTTGCATTTATTCAGATATCACATGCTATGCAGAGAAATACGTGTGGTTTGAAGACTCTTCAGAGTACTTCCAACATTAGCAGTGCAAGGATTGCAATTCAACCCAACTAATATTTGTGTTGTAGGGTATCCTACCCATAGATAGGGTTTTAGATATTACTTTGAATATTCATAAGTCTTCATAACATGAGTGATGATTAATGTGTGAAATTTTTAGATCAATATATAATCAACTAAGTCAACTCATTCCATTGTGTTTTTGAGCTCATAATAGATTGTACACATTAGTTGCAATAATTAATGTGTTGTTTTGATATTTCATAATTAATGTTTGAAGTTAATTAATAATAATAACCTCCTATATCCCCCCTTACATCCTTTTTAGTGTGATTTCATCACTAATATAATATTTTTAATAAGGGTATGAAACAAGCCCCCTATTGAGGACTTATATATGAAAAACCTAGAGAAGAAAAAATGTCTAGCAAAGAAAATCATATTTGATCTTCATAAACCATGAATTTTTTGAGTGTTCTAAGGGAATATCTAAAAAAGAAAAATAACTCCCTTATCTTGTAATAAGGAGAACATACAAAAATAAAATGGTCTTTGGTATATGAATCCAAAGATAAATTATGACAAAAAGAATGCTTCTAAGGGATAAAGTTGTTTGTATCAATGTGAAGTTGATGGGACAAATCTCTAATATTATGAAGGGAAACTATTGGGATTCAATGAAATTAAATTTCCTGTACCATGGGAGTTGTATAAACCTAGAACTAAAGTGAAGATATAAGTTTGAGTAGTGTTGAAGTTTTGAGGTGAGGAATATTTACACTAAAACCATGTAGACTAGAGGGAGTATCCATAAATGAAGAATTGAAATAGTCATTATCATTACAAAATATATCCACATGGAGCTCAATGAATCCACACAAAAATAACACTATCATTTTTTAAAAATAAATTTATAGGCCTCGAGTACACCTTGAATAATGATGAGGGTCTTATAAATGTTGTTTGAAAAGACACTTATAAATACTTCAAACAATAGAAATGTTTTTTTCCATCTTTAGGTTTTCATCCAAAATTCGTGTGATCTAAATAAATATGATAAAATTATTATAATGAATTTTCAATTATTATGGAAAATTAGATTCACTTTTAGACTTGAGGATGGGGACCCCCATGCTAAAATAAGAGGAGCTATTGTATTGATATATCAGACCCTATATGAAAATCCTCATAATATTGAATGTAGGTTTCCAGTAAAGATGTGGACATTATATACACCTTCTTTTCACTTGTTGACAAATCCTCTTTATAGGTTGTTGGTGTATTAACCAACCTATCTACATACCATAAGATATGCACCAAGAAATTATTGGGGTTAGTTTGTACTATCTTGTGAGATATTTTCATGACACTTGTCCATGATTTCTTATTACCTCATTAGCACCACTTTACACTACTCAGTACTACCCCCTTATAGTCATTTAGATCAGCTTCATACATATTCCAAGTGTTTGGTCTCACATTTTAGTCCTTGAACATTTGGAATTAAGGCACTTAGAAATATTTATTTTTAATTTATTAAAAAATTATCCCATTTATACACTTAATTGAATTAATCCAAAGTCTTTTTTCTTTATTCCCACATAATCCATGAGGTAAGAACTTGTCATTCATCTCAGCACTTGTGGAACCAATAAACCCTATACTATATATAAAAAATATCTACATAATCATATATATTCGTATCATATCTTTGATCATGTTCTAAGCTAAACCTATATAGAATCACCTTAAAGAGAACATAATTACATGAATTTTTTATCCAAGGATGATAATTATATTTCTTAAAATTGCAAGAATCAAATTTTAAATTACACAATATACCCCAATTGAATTAGGGTCAATTTAGTGGGAAATAATTTTGACAATTCAGATATAAAAATGCATACAACCTAACTCATCAGGTAAATTTTTGATCATCTAGGGAAATAAACTTAATAACTCTCTACTTGAAGAAATTTAGGCCCTAATAATTAAATCATTGAGTCTTTATAGCACTATAGTATTATAAATTTATGAATGCATATCTATTTTCTACCGTATATCACTCTCATGTGATACAATTAAATTTAGACATCATTTCTAAAATTTGGAGGCCTTATTAGGGTCTTTCCAAAAATGATTATATATGCACATTCATACACAATTACTAGACAAAAAGCTACTAACTCATAAAATTATTTTAAGATAGTGCTATGTAGGTAATGATTAGAAATTGAGGTATTGTTTGGGTTGGCATAACTATTCAAACTAACCAAATTCATAGGTCACAAGACAAGGAGTGAGGCGACAAAAAATAAGATTAACTTAATAAGTACACAAGTGCAATTACCATATTGCGATCATATTTACCAGATCCATTGGAACATGAGCACTAGGTTATAGAATTAAGTTATAGATTAGAATAATAGAGGATGTAATTGGTTACATGAGGATGATATCACCAAACAACTCTATTTGTCTCATGCGATTATGTCTAGAGTACATTTCCCTATACCCATAATTTTTATACACATTAAATACACTTTGCACAAATTATTCTCACAATTTTTGAATATTTTTAACATATATAGATATCATAAAATGGTGCATTATTTCTATCCCTAACCTTAGTTTAATTTAGATATCTTGCAAAATCCATGTTTGATTATATTTTTTCATCACATGATTTAGGACTGTTGCATCTTGTGTTTACTATATTTACAACTATAAATCATAGTTTAAATATTAAAGTAATTAATATTAATTAAATTAACCCTATTTTTTACATTTCATTTTGGTGAACCCTCTTTTTTATCAATCACTCCAACTTAAAATTTTGTGCCTCACCCTTAGGGTAATATTTCTAAATCTAATTTCTCCAACATAGATTTGCCTTGGTTTTTTCTAAGAACCTTAATATTTTTTATGTCTATATATAATGGTGGACTTTAATCTTTCATATGATCATTATGTATATCTAATCCTAGCTAATATTACTACTCAATTAGGGGATTATGTTAATAGTTTCTCTAAATATCCATCTTTCACAAATGCATATGTAATGATGAATATCATAGATGATTTAGTGGGAAGAAAAGAAGTATCCCAAAAATAAAACATTTTTTGGGCAGATAATTTCTTAGGTGAACCCAAAAATAAACTTATACCAATCCTTAAACAATGGAATAAACCCCTCTGTAATCAATTTCTTACTTATATCATATTTTATGCTCCTTTTCTAAAGAGTTATCATCAAAGTGCATTACTCTTATTTCCTCTTAAATTGATCCTAGGATCCTCATAGTGAAATTCAAACACTAAAAAGCATATATTAATAATGATGTAGTTTTACTTAAAATTTTCTCAAGAAATCTAATGGAACTAGATCTAATTTTGTTATTTCACTATCCCACAACTCTAATACCTCATACAAGAAATTAATACAAGTAAATTTTACTCAATTTTGAACAGATGAAAAAATATGATATTTGATTCAAATTAATCCTCAATATACATCAAAAACCAATTGATTTAACTAAAACTAAATTTTAATCAGAGGACTAAGATAAACCAAATACATAAGAAAAATACAATATGCAACATACAATGAGAAGCAATTCTAACTAATAAGAGGATAATGATGACTTAGATAATAACCAGTTGTCTGGACTTGATCAAAATTGGAAAGATGATGGAACAAGCTTAATCCAAAATGTCCATGCTTTTTCTGGAAGATTGTGATCTATAGGTATGATGGACAATATATCACAAAAGGAAACAACACCACCTCGTGTGTTAATGTCTGAATTGGGTGCTAGTGTCCTAGTAGTGAGTGTGGATCTAGTTCTTTCAAGGTCTAATAATGTTTCCTTCACTTCACTTTAAATCTCATCTATCTCACTTTAGGGTTATCCTATTGCGATTGTACCTATAAAATAAACTCTAACTACCTACACAAGGCTCAAGCACACATTAGATTGAATAAAAGATGTATATGATTGAGTCAAAATGACCTCAGCGGTCACCCCAATGTGATTTTCACTGAGTATTTCACTATATTTTAGACTGAATGTAGTTATTGTGTGTGTATGTGATAGAATCATGCCCCTTGCAACTAGTTTTCCCTTGTGTAAGTTACACTAAGATAACGGGCTACAAATACTTTTCCCAAGATAATGCGCATCATGGAATTCAAAAAGTTTCCTCCCTATGAAGTTAATAATGTAGAACAAATGCAATCCTCAAGGGTTTCATTTTTCTTAATAAGTAGATAGAAAGTAATAGACCAATTACCTCTATTTCTAATTATTTCTTGATTGCCTCTTAGAATAGTTAGTAGGTTATGTATATATATGATTCCTTTTCTTGAATTTAGTCATTAAAAACCCTAAAATTTGACCCAAAGTGATAATTAGAAATTTAGAAAAGATAATAATTGATGTGGAATTTAAAACATAAGAAAGTAAGGGAAAAATACAAAAGCACTCAAAGGATATAGTAGTTCCTGAGTGCTCATGTCCATTACTGGGTGCTAATGTCCAAAGATATTTGAATATAAAATAGGAAGTGCCGAGTTGGGTAACATAGTGTGTGTTGTCCAAAAGTAAAGGGATAATCACATAAAAGTATAAGACAAAAGCATGGAAATATAAAGTGATGTCAATGTAAAAGAAAAACAAGTTTTGTTAATGTTTAGTTTTATTGCTTAAGAATCATGCATCTAATGACATACTATAGACATGACGTAATAGTACTAAGTGCATAATTTTGTGTCTAAATTTCCCCCCACTGTATGTTGGTGAATGAATATTTGGCAGCATAAAGTAGATAGGAAGAACATACCTTTTGCGGAGCCAAAGAAGATTGTAATTGATAATGCGCTGAATATAAATTGTAGAATGTGTACCATGGAGTATAAAAGGGGATGGGAACCCTAGGTGCGATCTATATACAAAGTGGAAATGATACCTAGATCTGTAATTAAAATTTATCTTTTCCTGAGAATTTTGTGCTTGAGATTGGTCCTTGTTCCATTTTCATTTTCTTTTATCAGGATAAGGACAAATATGTAAAAGAAGAATAGTGTAGTCAATTCTCATGATGTATAAAATTTAAATTTAACTCAAAGAAATAAGAATTGAAATTTGTATTAAAAATAATTGAATCAAGGATAAAGTACACCTTAATTATAAGAGAGAAAGGATAGAATGTTCCTGTGTGTTTTTTTCCTTGGATATGGTTAGACAATTCGAGAGTGATCAATTCTTGAACTGATGAAAATACTATAAGGATTTAGGAATCTTACCATCAGAGCAAGAGTGTTAGGAGATTTATCAAATTTTCCATCGACCCATTGACACTTCCCCTTGGATAAATTCCAATGCATATGTTCACCAATCCAATAGTAACTAGCCACGAATGACACTTTTTCTATGGCTATCATTGTCGCTACATATGCCCTAGGTGTTACTCCTTATTTAATACCAATAGGAAAAATTTGAACCAAGAAAGAAGAGTAATTAGTTCCTTTCCAAAATTATGAAACATGCCACTAAGTTATTTCCTTTGTTCAAAATAGTAAAAGGGAGTTGAATATTTGTTGTTGTATTATGTGAAAATGTGGAATTGAAAAACTATATGAACTATAAAATGTTTGTTTTTCCCCTAGGAAAAAACCACCCAAGGAGTATACTAACACACACCATTCCTATAAAATATGGGAATTTCTATCCCTCTACTACTTATGGATCATATATTATTCTAAACCATTTTATTAGATCTTGTTTGATAAAAAAAATTCAGTACCATTTTGTATCTATTTTTTAGACTTGTGAAAGGGTGAAATAATCACCTGATGGTTACCCTCAGTCATTTACGTTGCATGAGATGGATCAAAGAGAGTGCATCCGAAATGAGGGAACCTGAATCTAATGTGCACATTTAAATAAGAAATATTATAGGGGGATTAATGTATGTTCATGGTAACAACCATGACACTGCAAAACAAATGTGAAGAAGGCTATAAAAATGTGCTAGTGACATACAATCATGACACAATGCAATATAAACTAATCAAATACATAAACTCATATATAGATAATAACATAGTAGGTAGATAAAAACATATGACACCATGTAGGATTTCATAAGACACTAATAGCCTTCAAGGTCATACAAGAAAATAAGAAACAAATCACAGGGCATAGCCTAAAAAAATGGAAAACAAGACACAAGAAAAATAGATAACCATGTTTGAGTGTAATCCTACAAGACAAATTCTAAAAATGAAGCACCAATTAGTATGCTATAATAATTAATAGTATGTCAAAATGTATATATCTTAAAATATGAATGAAAGTAGCATATATCGCGACGATAACACCTGAATGTAGAAAGGTATGGAAATTAGATTCCCCTAGGAGCCTCGGTGGGACTTATAGAGAGCAATGTCAAGCATCATGCATCATGTGATAATCTATATGTAGCCTACATTAACCTCAAAGTATCATGTTAATGCACATGTGTATATGTAAAAGGATAGAACATACTAGGAATCAAGCTAACATTATAATTAAAATCCAACATGAAATAGTATAAGAAAGAAAAGATACATCCAACCAAGATATAAGCTAGTGTTTTTGTATATTTGGAGATATATGAATGTTTTTATCTTATTAGATTATGAAATCCTATGACTAGGAAAGGGAATAAAGGTTACAACCCATTGTGTATGTGTGAAAAGTGAGGTCCATGTATGTAAGTGCACCCTCAATAGTCATGTTTGAATCTAGAACAAAAGTGTGTCATTAGGTGGCAAGGGTAACACAAGAGGTACTATAGAAAAATTCAACATAGTGAGGGGATACCCCTATAGATTCTAATATTAAAAATTATGAGTAGTAATTTTAGTAACATAAATAATAAGAGTGTGTCTGTTAGGAGAAACTAGAATACATGGAACATTGGTAATCAATAGGCACAATTTAGGAAGAGAGGAAACATTAAAGTCGTATCTACTCGCCCTATGACTATAGAAGAAACTATAGACATAAATGTGGAAAGAGGGGTATTTATTGTCTCCATGGATGAAATAAGATGAGGCATATCATATGATTCAAGAATATAAGTTTAATTATTAAATCATAACTTTGTGTTCTAACTTGTGATGAGGAAGGTGCGACAAGTGATGTAACATTGGAATTATTAAGCATATGATCATTAGAAGTGAATCAAGAGGTGTGCCAAGAAAAAAATTTGAAATTCATAATCATGTTGACATTGTGAAGGGGATATGAGTGTCTCCTAATACCTTAGGTATAATAGATGTAGCAACCATCATAGGTGAAAAGTATATAGATATAGGTAAATAAGAAGCAATATGCATTAGGGATCGAGCACCATGTGAATGAGAGTGAGAAATAGTAGGAGTATCATGGGTACCAATAAAAATTTCATCATGTAAATAAATAACATATTATATTATAAACATAATCACTGAGAGGGATGGGTGAATCAGTGAGCAATAAAATGTTTCATCCACTTAAACAATTTTATCCATTAACCATTAAACATGTGTCCAAAAGATCATAACCATAGAAGATAAAATGAGATAACATCAACACAAGAACACAATATGTAAGTGGTAAAGAATCAAGGGGAATAAAACCCACTGAAACACAACTTTATTAGAGCAATGAATCAAATTTAGTTGAGCACCGACTCAACAAGGAACACCAACCCCACAAGGAGCACAAACCAATAGTTTTCTTAGAGCACCAACCCTTGAGGATGCACAAACCTTGAAGATGAATCAAAACTAAAAAAATCAACCTTATGTGTTTTTCAAATTTGATTTTTTTCTAAAACAACTGATTATGATACAATGATGCTCACTCTCATTCCTCCAAATTTTCTAAGTCAACTCGCTTAAGATATTCTCCACCAAGATGTTTAGGTCCAATGACCTATCTATATAACAGATAAAAACACTCTATTACAGCTTCACACACTCTTTTCCCTCTCTTAATGTTCATAAATATCCTTTACACCTTCTCTATTCTTCTCTCTAGCTCACACTTTTTATCCTCTCTCTCAAGTTAGCTCAAATGATAATTGTAATTTGCTTTTATACATGATACTTGATCATAATACCTATAGGTCCAACATCATAGTAAAAATAAATCATAAAAACATTAATTAAATCCTAAATACATTCTAAAAAATACCATATATGTCAGCAATAACATCTACACACTTAAAATCCACACTAAAACCCAAGAAGGCCTAATATGCGAAAAATTGCAAATTGCCAAGGATGAGTGATATTGAACAACCATGAACTTATCTAAAAATTTGAAACCCCTTATGAATGTTTCTAAGTCCTCATCATGCATTAATCAAGCTTGAACACATTTTAACCATCATATCATGCAATGAAGCTACCCAAAAGGACAACTACCCTCACTAGGTCTGAAACCTTAAAAACTAGTCTTCAAAGATCAAGCCATAACTTCATCAAATCTAAAAAAATTGCAAGTTTTATATACCAATGGAGATATCATGACCCCATGGTCATCACTAAATTCATAAGATTTCATAAATCATACTAAATCACTTTCAAAATACCTCTACTACCAGATCACCTGAAATAGCCCAAAACTATCCCAAAACCAATCTTGAACAATGAGCCATGAAAAAACTCCTAAGGGATCAACCATGGTCTGAAACAAACATAGAAATGTATTATAGATCTGATAATTCATCCACAACCAATTTAGTCACCCAGTTCAATGAAAAACCTAAGAGAAAACACACATTTTCCATAAAAACACCTTTTTGAGTGGGTTCCACACACATCCAAAACCTATAACTTGCACATAGAGAAATATGGAGGAGTCCTCTAAAACCTCAAATCATAAAACTTACACAAAAAATCCATTCTGGGCCACCGAGAATAATATATTCTCCATTGTTTTAGAACTTGGGTTTTAAGAGGGTTTAAAACTAGTCTTCCTTCTTAACGATTGTTTATAAATTTATGGGCTTTAAAGTCCAAAATAATGCCAAAAAACTCAATCTAGGTGTTTCACCAATAATTTTATGCTTTCTAGGATGAAACATATAGAAGGTAAATGGTTAAGGCGGAATACTTGTGAAGCAAAGGTGGAAAGTAGAATGAGCACGTTGTTGACATTATCCAAGCTGATTGTAGAGAACTCCTTTTATCTGGGAAGTACTAGCTACAAATGCAAAGAAAGACCAAAAGAAGATTATTAAATAGCATATGATGGTGAACTTCCTAGAGTATGCTAGATCTAGGAAGCGTGGTGCTTCTTAGAGAGGTTGTCAATCCACCGTTTAATAACAATTTAATGTAAACACGAAACTAAAATACATAGGTCATATTGTAATGTAATGATTTAGGTTTCTCATACAAAAAATACACTAGATTAAAATATAAATATCAAACAAAACACTAAATATAATTAGAACTAGGTTTTTTTTCAGGTAAGACATGTCTGTTAGAGGTTTGGTAAGGGTCTGAGGCTGGTTGGTTGAGGTTTGAGTTGGTTTTGGATGAATGGAAGGCTTGCTGGTCTAAGAATATAAAATAATACAGAGACTGGTATCATTTGAGTGATCGACGCTGGTATGGGGATGAAATTGATGACGACAAGGGAATCGATGTTGGTAGTGGAAATAGGTAGTAAACTATTAAAAATGGGTTTTTTGGCTCTTTGTAATTACACAGAGAGCGAAGGAAATGTGGTTTGGGTCATAATATGGCTGAAAAGACTTAGGAATACTAAGAAGGAGGTTAAGAAGGGTGAAAAGGCTTGGGGTGGTTGAATACTAGGTTGGTGGGAAGAAGGTGATATATGGGTAATAAAAGAAATGAAATACTGAAATAAGCAAGAGATCTACAATGGAATAAGCACAAATGATTAAAATCACAATACTTACTTGGTATTTTATAGATCCTGTGAGTGGAGATGGTTGATGGTTGATTGGAGAAGAGGTGCTTGAGTCCAGTGCTGCGGAATCTAACCTATGTGCTCCAGTGAGTATTCCAATGCTCTAGAAAGAGAACCAATTTCTTGTCTTGTAATGTGGTTATGTGTGTTCTTCATTTGAATACAGGAGAGCTTGAAGATTCGAGATTGAATGCATTAAGGTTCCCATAACCAAATGACCAACTCGGGTGAAGAGTTGTGAAAGTTTCTATAAAGTGATTGATGGTGGTTAGGTAACCGATGTTGACTGAGGATAAACCAAAGTTGGTTAGGGTGAAATAGTCCTTTTACCAAGAATAGGTAGATATTCCTAGATTTGGCATGTTTTCCAAGTTGGATCTACTTAGGGAAATGGAGTTATCGTTAGAAAATATAGGAGGATCATAGAAGAAGTCCTGTTAGGTTTAGGAAGAATTCTCAGTTAGTTAGGTTAAGTGGTGACTCAACACTGAGAATGATGAATCAGTGTTGAGAGTGGTGACTTGGTCATTATGGGTTAAATTCCCATGGAATGGGTCTAGGGTGATGTGTCCTAATGAGGTGGATGTGTGAGGGTTAAATTAACTAAATTAAAATAATTAAATTAATTAATAATGTGAGGTGCACATTAATTCAATTATAAGTAATTAAATTAATATGAATGCGGGGTAAGGGGTCATGGTTAGGTGAATACACTATGTTAATTAATTTAAGGGGACTAAGGGGAGTGTGACCCAAATTTGGTGTCTACATTTTCCCATTTTTATCATGTAGCTTGCAGTGATAAGCGACCTTGAAAAAAAGAGGAGGTTGTTTCCCCAGGTATGAGTGAAGGTTAGGTTTCCCTAATTATGGGTGGAGGTGATCCCCCTTAAACTAGGAACCGATGAGGTGATTAACAGAGTCAATGAGTGGTTTGATAGAATGAATAAGTGAGGAAACATGAGTTATAGGTGGGGTATAGGTAATGGTGATATCAGTTTGGGTAATAGGTAGTGGCATTCAAACACATGCATGCATATAAAATGTGACAAGGTACCAGGTTGAAAAGCACACAAAATCTACATTTTCAAACATCGATAAGTTTATCCAAATAAGGTTGATGTGGTTCAGGTATCCAAGGTATAGGATACGGTCTTAAAACACAACTAGGGTAGGTGTAGGAACAAGCATTAGGTGTGTTCCAAAACACCAAAAGGTTTGGTCAAGATAAACGAATCAACATTAGGCAAGGAAAGGTCATTAGGCTAATCAACATGAGTAGCGTTATCGTAAGGTATAATGAGTAAATGAATTCGAGTGTCAAATAGGTGTAGGAAAGTTGGGTAAGAGGTAAGGCCGTAGGCAAGGCCCTAGTAGACGTAACAACATGCCCCAAATGACTAGGTAGTTGGGTGATAGGAAATTATGTAATTAGGGTGAGTGATAAGGATAGGTGTAAACTAGGGTAAAATGAAAATTATTTCAGGGAATCCATTGTTTTGTTATTTTTCTCATGGAAACTAGGTGAGTTATGCATGGTGGAGTCAGGTTTTATAGGCATGGTGGAGTCTAGGTTGGTTAGGCATGATGGAGTCTAAGTTGTTTAGGCATGATGGAGTGTCAATTGGGTAAGTGTTGTTTTGATGGTATTGAGGTTGTGTTAGGTATCGTTGGGTCATAGGTGTAGGAATGGTTGAGTCAAAATTTTCCAAGTGAGTGTTTTTATGAAAATTTTGTGTTGATATGGTTTGGTTAAATTTATGAGTTATTGATTGTTAGAGTATGTATTTACCTTAGCTCATGTTCACCTAGGTACTTTATTTACCTTTATTGTATTTATCCTCACCCACTTATGTGTGTGGATATTTCTTTTATCTTATTTAAATATTAGCTAGTTGTTACGTATAGTGCTTTCCTTGATCTATGGTATTGAATAGATCCTCGATGTCTAGTTCTCTCCTAAATCTATGGTCTTGACTAGTTCTTTGATGACTAGTTATTTACTTGATTCATGGCTTGATCTACGACCTTGATTGGTTCTTAGATTGTTATTCCTTGCCTATTTAAGCAAGGCCCATTCTCAATGTATTGCATTGAGTTCCATAATAATATATGATATTGCTGCTCATTTGTTTGCAAAGGTTTTATGTAAAGCTATTCTGGTGAATTACTTTCATCTTATTAATCGTGGTGTTTGATTAGCATCTGTGTTCTTGGCTTTGTATGATCTGGTTATCATTCCTTTCATGGTATCAGAGCAGGAGATTACTGTTGACATCCATCTGTAAGTTTTATTTTGTAAATAAATTCATTGTATATTCATATATTTGGGATTTGGTCATATTTTGTTGCTGCATGCATTTTTTATGCAAAATGGAGGCTTTCATTAGATCTGAAAGGTGGGAAAACCCTAAGATCGAATGTAAACTCAACCATTTCTGGAGGTAGTCATTTTTTTGGGTTTTTGCATTGTTGCAGGGAAGGACACTGGTCTACCTCAGGATCCGTACCGTGAAGGAAAAAGTGCGGGATTCTTTTTTTGGGTCTGTTGGATTTCTTGAGATATGTATAGGGTAATTTTCTGTTGCAGCGTATCTATCTTGGTTTATGCACAAGAAGGTTTTTGGATCTTTCCTTTTTTGGCAGGGGTCCACAGGTGCTGTACACGTTTTTACTATTTTGGGAAAATCCGAAGGTTGCTATTTTTGAAAAGCAAAGGTCACTGTATACACAGTCCAGAAATAGTATTTTTAACCACAAGAGGCAGTTGGATGTGACTTTCTCGAAAACATGCGACACACCCCAAAATAGTAAGTTGTGAAAACACCCATTAAAATCCTTAGCCCTTGGTCATATGGCATGGTCATATGAGGGCTAAAAGATTGTTATTCCTACTGGTAGGTACTTAACTTCAGCCCCCTTTAATTTATTTTGTGTGGTGAAGTCAACAACATTTTATTTTGTTTTAGTGGCACCTAAAATAAATAACAGAGTAAAATATTAAAAATATTGTAACTTTTGATCGGTAACTTGGTTTTGAGTGTCATTTTTAGCAAAAGTGCTTTTTTTTTTCGTGCTCTTTCCATTGGAAATATTTATTTTGAGACTTGCACTATAATTATAAAGTTCCAAATATGGAGGAGTGTTGTAATCAATTGTGGACAACCATATACATGCTAAATTTTTGGGAGTTGCATTTTTTACCTATCATGGATTCTGAGAATGATATGCTTTTCTCTAAAGTATGTGGACTTCAAGAGGATATTGTAAAATTTGTGGAAGAAAATAGATCACTCAAGAAGCTAAATTCTCTTCTACAATCACTCATTCATGATAAGGATACAATACTACACTTCTTGTAGAATAAACTTGCTAGCCTACATCATCACCATCATATTGTGGACAACCATATCCATGCTCCTAGTCCACTTGCTATTATTGGTCTTGTACCCAATGACATTGATTTGCCAGTCTTTGAGCTTGAACCTACTTTTGATGCTTCTAAACCTATGAATCTTGTTACTGCATGCTCTTCCACATCTGTGCCTATTACAATACCACTTGTTGTGTATCCTACTTCTGCTCAGTTACATGGTTTTTTTAAGAATCATACCACTGCATTTAGTTCTCGCATGCTCCATTCTATGGGTCTCACTAGTGGAGTCATTGACAGAAATTCACATGGTATTATTTCCTCTATTCCACATGTTAAGTGGAATTCTCATCATGACATTTGTTTTTGAGCAGCAAATATTTCATTGGGATCACACATTGACAGAGCTCATTTTTTTGTTCACTCGACTCTTTCTGAGGATCATGAGCAACACATGAGTTCTGCACCTTCACTCAGGATTGAGAAACCTAAGATTTCAGCTGTCAGACATGTTCAACCTAACACACATGCTGATGTTATTTTGCATGCACCCATTGTGCATTTTGTACCAAGTCATATACAAGCATCTTCTTCATCTATTTGTGTTGATTTGGGGTGGATATCTGATCACTCATGGAGGTGACATAGGCATTCGTTGAGAGGACTCTATAAGTGTGGCTCCTACACCATTCAGCATCTTGCTCCACTTTCTGTACCTTATGCATTGTGATGCTTCTTGTTTTGAGCATTTTTCTTTAGCAGGTGTAGTGTATCTCTCTTGTTTGTTGAGAGGTTTTGTATCTATATTTTTGACACTTTTGGCATGTTGACAGTCTCTCTTGTGGGGGAGCTATTTTGGTGGAGCCTAGTGTTATTTTTTCAGTGTTCGAGTAGTTGTTTTAAAAACTCATATAGATTTGTAGCATCACTCCACCCATTCAGAAGTATGGGAGGGTGTGGTGTTGATCCTGTTTCTTCATGTTTCGTGTCCTTGCCTTGTTACCTTGGCTTTTCTTGGATCGTGACACTCTGGAGTTTGTATCCTTGCCTTATTGCTTTGGTTATTATTCTTGGATCATGGCACACCTATTTTCACTAGTTGATCGAATTATGTTTGGTGTTTTTTTTGCACTTTCGACATCACTCTGTTGACAGTCTCCTTGTATGGAGCTATTCTGGTGAAACCCAGTGTCAGTTGTTTTTGAGTTTTGTGATTGAGTAGTGGATTCAGACCATAGTACACACCAAAATTCTTCAGCATTGTATGATTTTTTTGAGCCGAGCTTCTTGGGATGCCTTGGAGTGGGTCTTACTCTCTTTACTTTGTTGTTACTAGTTTTGGGTACCTTACGGTATCCCTTTTTTTCGTAGTTATTGTACATGAGTACCTCATCACGCCAAGTTGTCGGGACTCATATTGAGGACATGCCACTTCTATTTTGGCCCCTAGCTTCACTTGAGGGGGGGGGTGTTAGAGTAGGTATTTACCTTAGCTCATGTTCACCTAGGTACTTTATTTACCTTTATTATATTTATCCTCACCCACTTATGTGTGTGGATATTTATTTTATCTTATTTAGATATTAGGAGATATTATCTAGTTGTTACGTATAGTTCTTTCCTTGATCTATGGTATGGACTAGTTCTTTCCTTGATCTATGGTATGGACTAGTTCTTTCCTTGATCTATGGTATTGAATAGATCCTTGATGTCTAGTTCTCTCCTAAATCTATGGTCTTGACTAGTTATTTGATGACTAGTTATTTCCTTAATTCATGGCTTGATCTACAACCTTGACTAGTTCTTAGATTGTTATTCCTTGCCTATTTAAGCAAGGCCCATTCTCAATGTATTGCATTGAGTTCCATAATAATATATGATATTGCTGCTCATTTGTTTGTAAAGGTTTTATGTAAAGCTTTTCTAGCGAATTGCTTTCATCTTATTGATCATGGTGTTTGATTAGCATCTGTGTTCTTGGCTTGGTACGATATGGTTATTATTCCTTTCTTTGATATGATGGAAATGCTAGATGGTTCATGTATAATGAAATGATGTATGTTTTGTAATATGTCAATTTTGAAGTTAGTTTCTAGATGTAAACTAACTAGGTTATGACATGTGTTAAAGGGAGGAATGGTTAGGGGAAAAAGTGGCCGAGCTAACCTCCAAGGGACCCATACCCTTGTAGTGCTACCAACATAGCCCCAATGAAAAAGGGTCCTAGGACGATGTAGTTATCCCATATGATAGGGAAGAATATGATGAGGTAGATGGATAGGCTGGTAGGTTTAGGCATGATCGAGTCTAGGTTATTTAGGTATGGTTAAGTCTATATTATTTAGGCATGGTGAAGTCTAGGTTATTTAGGCAAGGTCAAATGTTTAAAGTGATTTGATGAAAATAGATGAGGAAAATTGAGGTAGGTGAAAGGAGAAGAAATCCTAGAAATTAAGTGTAGAAGGTCTAATCATTTACAGAAGAATCAATAAGTAAGAAAAGAGGAAAACTATAAAAGAGGAGAAATGATCCATAAGTGTCAAGGACCATAATGAACATATTGAGGATGGGTTTATGAACTTAAACCCCTAAAGGCAGTGCATGATTGACTATTCTAAGGGTGAAAGAAGTTACATGATCATGAAATGTCGCAATTGCAGCACGTCCCTTGAGTAGGTAGAAGAAGAGAAAGGAAGGAAGGTGAGGTGGACTGGTTTATTTAGCATAATATTGTTGTGAGACAACATGCCCCTTCTGCAAGACACCCAAAACTAGAATAGACAATTCCATGATGGAAAAGTTGTACTTTTCTTGATTTTTTTGTATTTCCTTTTTACTTTTGTTTTATAGACTGATCGATGTGGGAATTCTATGTGGAATGACTAGAATGACTCCTTAAGGTTTTCATGAAGTTGATTGATGTAGGAAGCTTCAAAATATTTATTTTTATTTTTTTTATAAATACTCTTCTTTTTGGATAGACTATGTACAATAGGGCTAACTTTTTATAGCTGTCCTTTGTGGGAGCATTCTATTTATAGAAGCCATATAGAAAGATAGATGTTTTTGAGGGATTCATCTATTTATAAGAAGTTTTACACAAAGAGTGGAATTTTGAACATCCTATATATTACTTTTGATTTTTTTTGGACTTTTAGGTCATGGATAAGACTATAAAGGAGTATATGTTTATTTTATGAAGGCAACAACCATAGCACACAAAAGGTTAACAATGAAAGAGAGGTTTTTAAGTGATGAATAACCATGTGATTCCATCCTGAAAATAATGAAAAGTATCCATGATAATCATGTCATGAGTAGAACCGTGGTACTCATATTGAAGATAAGGCTAAAAGATGACAGATACTCACATGATTCTTGTTTAGTCATTAATCCTTAAAAGGGGTAGATACAAGTAATAGTTACTCAAGGGATGAGTGTGTAATAGACAAAAGGTGATATAGTAATTGATTCAAAAATAAAATGGTCAAAGATGCAAGGCATTGAGGGGATCAGGTTTTGGTTTACCTTTGAGAGAAGATAAATGATAAGCTCATGATCCATAGGTATGTGTGATAATGTAGGGTCCAAGCCAATTAGGAGAAAAATTGCCCCATTAATTTTCTCAGCTTTGGTTACATGTTGATTTTCCTTCAAGACAAGATCACCGACCTTGAAGGTTAGTTCGTGGAAATGTTTGTCATAGGCACACTTGATACATTTTTGATAGATTTGAAGGTGACTGAGAGAATTTAAATTCCATTCATCTAGAAGGTCAAGTTAGGACAAATGTTCTTTACGAAATTCATCATCATTGAGCATTTCTTTGAGTAAGATACGAAGTGATGGAATTTGGAGTTCGAGAGGTAAGACAACCTTTGTACCATATACCAAAGAGAAAGGTGTGGTAGTAGTTGAGGTGCAAATACTAGTGTGTTAAGCCCATAAGGCAAAAGGAATGTGTGTGTGCTAATCCTTACCAATATCGTCAACTACTTTCATAAGAAATTTTTAAAGAGTTTTTTTATTCGATTTGTCTTGGCCATTTTTCTAAGGATAATAAGGTAAAGAAAAACTAAGTTGAATGCCAAAGGTGTCACATAGTTTGCATAGAGTTTTATTTTTGAATTTTTTTTGTTATCAGTGATGAGGTGGTGAGGAACACTGAAGTGACAAATGATGTGATGGTTGATGAATTTGAATTTTTTCTTAACTTTTGTAGAAATGAGAGGTATAACTTCCACCCATTTAGTGTAATATTCAGTTGCGGTGAGAATCCATTGGTGACATTGAGAAGAATGAGGGTTAATCTCTTTGACAAGATTCAAACCCCATTGGGATAAAGGCTAAAGGTCTCAGGTGACCTGTAACGCATGAATAAGGGTGTGATGAAGATTAGCATGTTGTTGACATTTCACACAACATTTGGCATAGTCACAACAGTCTTAGTTTAGGGTTGGTTAGTAGTAGCTGAGGTGAAGGATACACTTAGTGAAAACAAGGCCACTGAAATGACCACCAGAAATACCCTCGTGAACTTCCTTAATGGTGTATTGGATTTTCAGAACTTGTAAGGCATCGTAGGAGGATACCGTCAAAGTCACATTTGTAGAGAATACCCCCCATGATAACATAGCGAGATACACTTTTGAGGAAGGCTTTTTTTCTATTGCGAGTGAGTTCCAGAGGCAAATTGAGAGGAAAAGGTAATCAATGAACTGCTTATGCCAAATGTCACGTGGATAGGTTTCAATTCTTCCTACAAAGTTAACATCTTGGAATAGATAAGATGGTGATTGCAACCATTGTACTGTGAAAAATATTTTTGAGTCAGAAGGTGAAGTAGGTATTTGAGAGGTAAGACATGCCATGATATCCACAAATTGTTTAGTGGAGCGTGGAGTGGTTTGAGGTTCATAATGATCAAAGGTAGTCAAAAGTATGTCGACATGATGTTTATACTTTTGAAGTATCTCATTACGACACATGTATAAACCATTGATTTGGTTCACAACTAGTTTGGAGTCTTGAAATATATTAGTGGATTAACATCTAAGGCTATGGAAATTTGAAGACCTAACACGAGTGCTTTGTATTCAACAATTTTATTAGTATAGTTGAAATCTACTTTGAAAGATAAAGACATAAGATCACCATCAAGACGAATAAGAATGAGCCTTGTGTCACCCCCACGTTGACATTTAGAACCATCAAAGAATAAGGTAATATGATAAATGGTGTCATCAAGGAAGAGGGTAGCGATGGATTCATCAGAAAAATCAAAATTAGAAGATTGATTTTTGGAAAGAGGTGCATGTACAAGTTGTTCAGAAATGGTTTGTCCTTTAACAAACTTTTGATGGATGAATTCAAGATCTAGCTATGCAAGAAGTATGAAATAACATGCAACACATTGGTGTTGGTAAGGTTTAACATACATGTAATGTAAGGGGTCAGTATTGGTGACAATGAAGGTTTTGTGGTTGAGTAAGTAATGGAGAAGTTTGGTCGTGACGAAGACTAGTGATAAGCACAATTTTTTGGCGTGAGTATATCTAGTCTCATAGTCTAAAAGCATATCACTTATATAATAAACCGCTTGCTCCTTGTGTTGCTTGTCGCGATAAGCGAACATGACACCCAAGGAATGGATTGTGGTAGAAATATAGAGGTAAAAGGGTTAATTAAATTTAGGTGGAATAAGGATAGGTGGTTGGAAGAGGTATTGTTTTAAGGTATCAAGGTTTTGTGGAATTCATCATCCCATTTGAAGAATAAATCCTTTTTGAGAAGATGATGAAATGGATGACAATGGTCAGAAAGATGAAAAATAAAGTGACAAATAGATTGCAACTTGCCTTGTAAACTACGAAGTTAATGAAGGTTAGTAGGTGGAGGCATCTCAAGGGTAGCCTTGATTTTAGTGGGATCAAATTCAATGCCACGTAAAGAAACTATTAAACCAAGTAGCTTTCCTGAGAGAACAATGAAGACACACTTCTTAGGTTTAAGGAAAACATAATATTTGATGAGATGGTCAAAGACAACCTTAAGAACTATAAGGTGTTCAGCGTGATGTTTGGATTTGGCAAGAATATTATCAACATAATCTTGCAATATGCTATGCATGATGTCATGAAATATATAATTCATAGCCTGCTGATATGTGGCACTAGCATTTTTAAGACCAAAGGGCATGGCACAATAACAAAATGTCCCTTAAGGAGTGATGAAGGTGGTTTTGTGTTGATCTTCTAGTGTGAGTAATATTTGGTTATAACCTAAGAAACCATCCATGAGTGATAATATCTCATGACTGGTGGTGAGATCAACTAGTTGGTCAATACTAGGTAGAGGAAAGTTTTCTTTGGGGCAAGCCAGGTTAAGGTTATGGAAATCTGTGAAAATATGGAGTCTCCCTGTCACTTTTGTGACATGAACAATGTTAGATATCCATTAGGGATAATTAATGGGTGGAATGAAGGAAACATAAAGGAGGAAATGGAGTTCTTCTTTCATAAGAAGGGAAATGCAAGAATGCATTTTTTTTCAGATTCTGTTTCATGGATTTGGCATCAGGAATGGTTACGATATTGTGGACCATGATATTTGGGTTAACACCAGGCATATTGGCATAAGACGAAGAAAAAGTGTTGCTATGATCTCAGAGGAAAGAAGTGAAATCTTCCTGTTCAACAACATCGAAAGGTTGGCCTATCTTTAGAATGTGCAAGTCATCTTGAGTGTGAATGTTGATTTCAATGGTCGATTCATTCAACATGGTTTATGTCTCAGAAGGTAATGACCAGTGAATATAAGAATCTTCCGCATTGAGGTAGGTGAGAATAGAATCATCATCCTGACACAAAACCAAGTTGATAGAAGGTGTGTCATCATCGATCATGTTAGGATACATGAAGGGAAGAGAAAATGGAGCCTCACAATTGCGATGATAAGTTAGAGGTCCCAGAGAAATGGTGTTCATGATTTTTTTAAGAGGAATGGATTCATGATAATCCATTATGAAGCATTTGAAGAAAGTGTTTTGAATTCAATAATAAGGTTTTGGAAGTGTTCCTGGTTCCCAAGATTGCCTACAAGGTGTGAGGGAAGAGCATACACACTTTGAAAACCTCTGTCAACCAAAAAAATGTAGAAGGTAGAATGTGCGCGTTGTTGATGTTATCCAAGATGATTGTAGAGAAATCCTTTTTGTTTGGGAAGGACTACTTATAAATGAAAATAAAGACCACAAGAGGAGTATTAAATAGCATATGATGGTGGACTTCCTAGCATATGCTAGATCCAGGAAGCATGGTGCTTCCTAGAGAGGTTGTCAATCCACTGTTTAATAACAATCTAATGTAAAAATGAAACTAAAATAAATAGTTCCCATTACAATGTAATAATTTAGGTTTCTCATACACATAATACACTAGATTCAATGCTAAATATCAAATGCAACACTAAATCTAATTAGAACCAGGGTTTTGTTCAGGTAAGGCAAGTCTGTCAGATGTCAGGTAAGGGTTAAGGGCTAGTTGGTTGAGGTCTAAGCTAGTTTTGGATGAATGGAAGGATTGTTTTTCTAAGAATATAAAATAATACAAAGACCGGTATCGGTCAAGTGACTAATGTTAGTATGGGTATGAAACAGATAGGGAACCAACATCAATAGGGGAAATAGGTACCAAACTATTAAAAATTTGTTTTTAGGATCTCTGTGATTGCACAAAGAGTGAAGGTAGTGTGGTTTCAGTCGTAATATGGCTAAGATGACTTGGGAATGCTAAGAAGGAGGTTAAGAACGGTGAAAATGCTTAGGGTGGTTGAATTGTGGGTTGGTGGGAAGAAGGTGATATACGGGTAACAAAAGAAATAAAATACTGAAATAAGCAAGAGATCTACAATGGAGTAACCATAAATGATTAACACCACAATAATTACTTTGTATTTTACAGATCTTGTGAGTAGATATGGTTGATGGTTGATCGGAGAAGAGGTGCTTGAGTCCAGTGCCATGGGAGTATAACATCTGTGCTCCTGTGAGTATTCCAATTCTCTGGAAGGAGAACCAGTTATTTGTATTTCACTTTGGTTGTGTGTGTTCGTCATATGTATGCGGGAAATATTGAAGATTTAATATTGAATGTAATAAGGATAAAATAACTAAATGACCAACCCAGGTGAAGAGTTGTGAAAGTGTATATAAAGTGATCGATGGTGGTTAGGTAACCAGGGCCGACGAAGGATAAAGCAATGTCAGTTAGGGTGAAATAGTCTATTTTACAAAGAATACACAGATCTTCCCAGATTCGGAACGTTTTCCAAGTTGGGTCCACTTAGAGAAATGGATTTCTTATTATAAAAGGTACGAGGATCATAGAATAAGTCCAGTTAGGTTTAGGAAGAAGTCTCATATAGTTAGGTTAAGTGGTTACTTAGCACTGAGAATGATGACTCAGTGCTAAGAGTGATGACTTGTTCATTATGAGTTAAATTCCCCTAGAATGGTTCCAAGGCGAGGTTTCCTGATGAGGTGGATGTGTGAGGGTTAAATTACATTAATTAAAATAATTAAATTATTTAATAATGTGAGGGTGCAAATTAATTAAATTGTAAGTAATTAAATTAATATGAACACAGGGTAAGGGGTCATGGTTAGGTGAATACTTTACATTAATTAATTGAAGGGGACCAAGGGGAGTGTGACCAAAATTTGGTGTCTACTCTATGACCCTTCCCAAGATACCATGAATAGCTTAGACTACTATTCAAATATTTCACATGCCAATGTGCATCAGAAAGTCAATTTCAAGTTGGGATTTTAACTTGCAAAAACTTGATAGGAGTAAAAATGGCGTATCTTGCAAAATCTTCAACACTAAGACATGAAATTTGGAAAACACATCTATATCAACCTCCTACACATTATTCAATACTCATGTTTTATCAAACATCTCATACATAACTTATTCATGTCATACCTCATTTTGCTGACTAGGCCTCTAAATTAGGCCTCTTTCATATGCTTGTTTCACTAAAACTAACCTCATCATCACTTTGATATCCTTTAAAACCTACAATAACCTTCATCACACATCATAACACCTTAAAAACATTATATGTACCTCTAAAATATAATACCACACTTCTAGAGGCCACTACACTACTTAATAACCCATGAAATGCAATACAATATCAACAAGATACTCACCTTGAAATGACACTACCAATCAACCTTCATGTTTCTCTCTCCTTTTGACATAAATGATAATCAAGAAATCAATGAAAAAATACTCTTTTGACATCAATGACAACATAATTCCAACAATCTCCCCCTTTTTCATTGATGGAAAACATATTTATGACAAAATATACAAAGCAACATCTTCCCCATTTTAAATTAATGACAAAGATACATACCTACAATTCCTTATGATAATATTAGGCTCATATTTTGGTTGGAAACCCTAATTTGATACGATCCACCCTCCTTTCTTCTTCAACATGCCAAACAAGATTGGGGAAGTGTATTTCATAAATCTCCAGATGGGTTTACAGGCATTCAATGCTTCTTGTTGGTCGTTGTGTTTCAAATTCAGGTTTTCCCTCCTTCATCGCTTTATCCTCCATGGATTCATCTATAAATGTAAGAGAAAGGATCATTTATTGTGTTGGACACTCTATATCCTTACGCATTTTGCTAGGGACTCTATATTTCCTTTATTTTGAGTTGTAGGCCTCTAGATTTGGCTCTTGCATGTGGATATCGGCCTCCTTCATCATTGTAAAAACTTTGTACATTTTTGGTAGTAATAGAAGCATATTTTTGTGACTATTCTCTATCATAACATGTTTGCATTCGTTCTTCTTGCATTTTATTTTGCGTTGTGTGTTAATTATGCTATTTCAGGTCCTTTACAGTTCCATATTTAGTTTTGTTCCATGAACGATCTAGTGAATACTTGTTTCACTGTGCTACTCGTGCCTAGCCTCCTTTCACACATTTCCTTTCACTCTCACTAAGAATAAATAGTTTTCATCCCTCTTTTCTGGTGCTATTTCCTTTTAGTGTAGTTTCATTTCATGTTATCCTTCTATCCATGGTCCCTTAGCATCATTAGCTTAGTTTTCCTTCCAGCACTAGGAGTAGTAGTAGAAGTAGAAATAGATAGAGGAACTATAATTCTCTGGAGATCCATCCCAAGTGCGTAAGGTCCCATAACTTTGGGATGGTTTCATTGTGGTCTCAAACACCTCTGCACTTCCAAGATCTGAGAAGTGGGTGCACGTTTGAGAAACAATAGTTTCTCGCATGCCCTATGTGACCAACATTGAAATCTCAAATTTCATATCTCTAAGTTCTAGTGTGTGGAATTAGTATTTCATCATTTGGAGGATCATTAAAACACATCTAGTGACTCCTAACATTTTATGATCTTTGTTTCAGCAATCTTGAGCACCTTTCATGAGAAGAGTGCATACAAGAAGAAGTGTAGCAACTGAATATTCTTTTGAGTACCTCCATCTATCCTCAAGAATAGTTCGTTCAATAAATCCCATGCACACATCTCTATCTCTTATGTGTCACACCCACTAGACTCATCCTCAAAATAGATAGTATGCGGACAACACAAGTTATAAGAAAATAATGTTATATTTTAGGCACGCAGGTCATAGTCGTAGTAACGCAAGTAGATCCTTAGATGAATAAATAAGAAAACAAGACATCTTTTAGTAAAAGTGCTCAAGTCCCTACTCAAGAGGCCCCATGTAAAGATCCTTTTAAATTAGTACACACCCCTCCTTTGGTAGGTCAAACCTCTACTCTAGCTAAAGTTCAGGCTTCCATGCCTGAACAGCCAAGAAGGGATGTTGCTTCCCAAATGCACAAGATGAGGGGCCTTACATTTAGCATTATTGACTAGATGAAGAGAAAAAACATAAATTTAACAATGTGGGATGCCCTAACCATTCCATCTCAGTGGGATCTGTTGCATGAAGCTCTGGTGTAACTCCCATGCATTGATCCAACTATGAAAAATCCACGCACTTCTATCAACATCTACCAAGAAGAGGAGAAACAAGTAAGTAAAGTTGTTAAAACCACACCCTTCTATAGGTCCTTGATTATAGGACAATACCTAGTGCATAATTTCATGATTGATTCATGTGCTAGTACTTCTATTATGCCTAAGAAAATATATGTTGTCTTAGGTCTGAAATATAACCCTTTGTCTAAAAGAGTCCTCTAACTTGAGGGCTCAATTGTCACTACCTTAAGAGTCATCAAGGATCTTGAGCTAACCCTTCATGCATTTCAAAGTCTGACTATTACTCAAGATGTTTCAATCATTGAACCACCTCCTTTGTTTTCCCTATGTCTATCAAGAGAATTTACTGCTAAAGTGGGTGGTTACTTGTCTTCTGATTGGTATCAGATACTACTCAATGCAAGGTATGGTACCCAGTTTACCATACAATCTAAGCCTATATTTTCCTATCATGTAGAGTCATATGTCCCATCCCCTCTCCAAGCCAACTGTTTAATCCAAGAAGGGCACGCTTAAGTTCTTAAAGAGTAATCTCTTCCACCCTATGTTCCTAACCTAGTGCTTAATGAATGGATGGAAAGACACCATTAATTTGATCCATACACTAAAAAATTGGAAGCTTATGAAAATGGTCTTGGTAATTATTGCATTCTAGAAGAAGAAGATATGCTGTCACGTGCGCTCAAGAAAGAAAATGTTCAACCTGGTCTATGGAATTTGTACTTTGGTGGATCCAGAAGTAGAAATGGTGTGGGATTAGGAATGGTTATCATTTCCCATAAGGATGAGAAATAATTATTCACACACAGGATCTAATTTGCATGCTCCAACAATGTGGTAGAATATGAAGCATTGGTGCATGGCTTGCTCATTGGCGAGAAGAAGAAAATTAAGGCATTGCAGACTTTTGGAGACACAGAATTGGTCATCCATTAGGTTACCAAAAAAATCCAGAAAGAAAATAAGCTTCTCAAATCTTGTAAAAACAAATTTTCAGACGTCCTTAAGAGATTTGATGCTCTAAATATATAGGTGGTCCCTCATAGAATGAACAAGGAAGCTGACCAGATGGCCACGCTTGGTTCATAGTTTTTCCTGATGAGGACTTTGTCAAAGGAAATACTCAACATATCAATATGGTGATCAGACCATACATCCCATATAATAAAACCGGCTGGAAAGTGTTTGAAAATGATGTGTAAATCATCCAATTTATCCAAACTAAAACTCAGTTCTTATCAAACATGTAAGCTGACTTGCATGATAGCTATGGTGACCAAGTGATACAGCTAAAGAAAAAAATGTTTCCTAAAGGGTTGGTCACCTTAGAGAAAATTTTTAGCAATGATGATGAGTTCAAGGGTGGAGAAAGGTACATGTGCATTGCACATGAAGACTGCTCCTTAGTCACTATTACACATGGGAAATATTTATTGCTCAGCAAGACTTGTGCACATGATGAAAAGTAGGCCTTCATTTCTCTCTTTCAAAAATGGAGTGATATCTTCTCATGGGAGTATGAAGACCTCAAAGGTTTTGATCCAAGTGTTTATCAATACTCCATTGACCTTGATCTTGGGATCAAGCCCATCAGGTAGAAGTAGTGACCAATCAATCCAAAGATAGAGCCCCTCATGAGAAAGGAATTATCCAAACTCATCAAGGTGAAAATTATTTTTCCTATAAAATGCTCAACCGAGGTTACAAATATGGTTCTAGTACGTAAGAAGAATGGTGAAATCAGACTCCGTGCTGATTTCAGAGATTTGAATAACACATCTCTAGGGGATCATTATACTTTTCCTTCAATGGAGCATATTCTAAAGACTATGGATAGCGTGCAAATATTATCCATTCTAATGGATATTTAGGTTTCAATCATATCCTGGTCAAGGAATGGGATCAATTAAAAACAACGTTTACAACCAAATGGGGAATATATGCATATCAAAAAATGCCCTTTGGTCTGTCAAACACGGGTGCCACATTCCAGTACACCATGGATATTACCTTCAAAGGTTACATCAATGAGTTCATCCTGGTTTACCTTGATGACATAATAATCTTCTCCAAGCAGAGCGCAGATCATATGACACATCTGTAGAAAGTCTTTGAGAGATGCAGAGAGTTTGGGGTCTATCTTAACCCCAAGAAGTGCAATTTTGTGGTAGCACAAGGAAAAATATTGGACCATGTGGTTTCAAAGGATGGCATCAAAATTGATCCTAAGTGCATTTCAGCCATCTTGGCCCTTTCCCTACCAGCGCACAAAAAGGCCCTACATTCCTTCCTTGGTAAGATCAATTTTGTTAGGATTTTTATCTCTAACTTTGCGAGACTAGTTTGACCCATCACCTTGATTCTCAAGAAGGAAATAGCCTTCAGATGGACAAAAAAAGGAAAAAAAAGCTTCATCAAGATCAAGTAAGAAATTGCTTGTGCGCCAACACTCATCAACCCGGATTACTCAAAAGGATTTCATCATTTATGCTTATGGAACTGATACAAGTGTTGTTGTTGTCCTAACAAAAGAAAATGAACAAATAATGGACTAGCCAGTGGCTTTCTTTAGCAAGATGCTGAAGGATTATGAATTAAGATACAGTCACACGGAGAAACATGTATTTTCCATCATGTGCATGCTCAAGAAATTCAAGAGTATGCTCACCACCAATCATATTAGGGTGTTAGTCTCCAACTCTTCTGTCAGAGACTTCATCATGGGAGTAGAAATTAGTGAGAAAAGATAAAAATGGGTGACCAAAATCATGGAATATGATGTGACTATCAAGGCTATAAAGCTGGTAAGAGGTAGTGCACTCTATAGACAAATTACAGAGGATGTACATAGTGAACCTAAGGCTTCATTATTTCTGGATGAAGACCTTCTGCACGTAGAAATTGAGTAGACTAAGGACCCTAGCACATGTGACTAGATGAAGGACATGATCACATTCGTTTCTAATGGTGCATACCCTCTTAGTATAAACAAAGCAAAGATAAGACATCTGAGGTTATAATCTATCCCTTATGTATTCATTGATGGAAATCTCTTAAAAAGAATCTTGATGACTGTTGGGTTTTAAAATTTTACTTTAACAAACCACAGTCAAATGAAAACAAGTATCTCCTCTTTATGGGAGAGTTTCCCTTATTGAAAGCAAGAAACAAAGCTTATATACGAATGTACAACTTTCAAAGTGTGGATTCCTGATACTTTGAAATGTTTTAAGCCTGAAAGATTATTAATATGAAAAAAATAGAAGAACCAAGGAGATGAGTGTAATCTTTTTTACCCCTATCACAAAAGCAAGGAACCCCATGCGTACTGGCCTATCACCCAGTGGATGTTGGGTGCTCACCCGAGGCACGCACGGGTGTTGAGTCTCTCTTTTATGTGAGTTTAGTGGAAAAAATCCTTCATGTTTTGTGTTAAGAGATTTGAAAGGAAGTCAAACATGCAAGTACCATAGAGCTCAAAATGGCCTCTAGATCCTTACAATCATTCTAGAAAGAAAGTACTTAACAAAGTATATAAATTGTATCAAAATAGAAAGAAGTTATATGAGCATCCATACTTAGCATAAACATAAATGAAAGAATACCTATGTGAAAGATGTATGTATCAGAATCATCAACGTTCATATTCAAATAAACTGGTAACCTCATTACATCTATGGAGCCATTATAGAATGTCACAAAGAAGCAGACTGCAGTCATGCGTTACAACTGGACTAATGTAGCTAGGCTATCAAAAAGAAAAATTACAATCCCCATGCCCATAATACATCCTTTGCCAAATAAAATTACTCACTAAAAAAGTTCTTGCAGTATTTCTGTAGAGCTCTGCCCTCTTCCAATCCTCTCTCTCTCCCCATTTGCTTCTACAGGTGCTTGTGTTTATAACCTTTCTGGATTGCCAACTCATCCTCCAGCACCATCAGATTCGATGCCAAGTTTCTGAAAGTTGTCCTCCATGTGATCATGCTCTTTGAGTCCTGAGCTTTCATATTTTCACCATAATGTGCTTCTATAAGCTTCTACCATGGGCATGCTTCTTCCTAGGCCAACCTGTCACCAGGATGACACCTTATCCACTTAGTATGCACAGTCAGGTCATGATTTTTCATGTGTTCTTCCCCAAATGCCCAATTTGGCTAAGTCCCAAACCCTTGGTTCTATCTGCATGCACCGTGCGTGCCATGAGCTTCCTTAAACCCTTCTCTTAAACCCTTCCCTGGGCGCTTTATCTTTGTACGCCAATATTTAACTTGGTCCTTGCACACCTACATGCCTTTTGTAATTAGCCAACATTTTATGGGCCCAACATCACCCCACACTATGCCTGTTCTCTATCTGTGAGAACAATTCTTTAGTGAAAGAAAGAATAAAACAGGATTACGCCTTGGAACAAGAATAAGGGGATGAAAGAATGGGGAAAGAAGAAAGAATGGGAGAGTGAAGGAATCACTACAACAAGCTAGGAAAATCCTTTTGCAAGTCGGCCTCCAACTTGTTCCAGGCATTGACTTCTTTCTATGCTCTTTGATAGAGGTCGCCGATCAGGGTGCTCAAAACTTAGTCCCTTTCCTTGGGTGCTCATGGTATAAGTGATTTTCTCTAACTCCTTGACTACATCCTCTAGTGCATCCATCCTTCATGTAATCTGCGGATACAGTTCCTTCAATTGGTTTTGATTGAACCCCTTAAGGTTTCATTGGATTCATATTTCTTTTTGACCTCAGTAAGGATCCTGTCGCTTTTTTCCCTATTCCCCTTATTTTTCTCCTGGAACTCCTTAAGTTCTGATTCATGAGTGGTGATCAAAGTACCTACCACTTTGTCTCTATCCATGCATTTTTCATATGCAACCTCAGCAGTCTAGGAAGCAGCCTTCACATCGGCAAGAACCTTTCTGTATTCAACTATGAGTGCTACGAACTTCAACTTATCTTCCTTCTCTAAGTGCGCAACCACTTATTCTGCAGAATCCAAGGATAGCAACTATCTTTCCATGGTGAGGAACCTTGTTAAATCTTCCAGGCATCCTAAGGCTGATCCATACTTTTACGTGGGTTATGCTAGGTTCGGATGCTTCAATACTATAGCCTCGTTAATGGATTCCACCTTATTTTACACAACACATACCTAGGCCTTTTCATCCTTCAACTCACGCTGCCACTGGGTGTTGATCAACTTCTCCTGGATTATCTCCTTTGTTATTGCAGCTAGCTCATCCTCTTTCTTCTTCAGCTCCCCCTCTAGATCCCCGATTCTATCATTCCACCCGAAGAGTCTAGCTTCAATCTTAATGGAGATCTTGTTGAGCGCGTTGTACAATTTTTCATCTGAGAGCTGCTGAGCATCCACCACTGGGTTGTATTCTCTTGATCTTGACAATGTTATTATTACCTCGTGGCTTACGTCAAAATATAGCTCATTCAAGATGAGACTTTATTGCCCATGAGAGCATCTTCCTTGTCCACGGGTACACAACCTCCTTGTCAAAAGATGACATTACTACTAGCTCCTCTATTGGAATTGTACTTTGGAACCATGTGTAAAACACTTTCTTGGGGTCATCAATATAACCCATCTTCGGCATCTCCTCCTCTGCACACCTTCCTCCCATGTGCATACCCTTAGGTACACTTACAATAAAAATGGGGCCTTTGGTGCTGCCATGTTCCTCTTCTGCACTCTTATCCTCCATGTTCAATACTGGCTCAATGCTGTGTTGCAATTTGTCCTCCACCAAGGTCTCAATGTTCTTTATCTCTTCTCCTTCTGCCACCTTGGTTTTTTGTTCCTACGTAGATCTTGGAGCCTCTTTCTTCTGTGTGCTAGCCTCCTCACCTTTTCCCATGTCCTGGGCATCTTCTCTTACTAGATATCCTTGCGCCACATGAAAAGGAACCCCTGTTCATCTTCTCCGCCTTCCTCTTCTAAATCATGCACACTAGAGATAGGTGGCCCTTGATATTTTCCAGGATCCTCTTCCCTACTAACTTCTTCTCTATTATAATCTTCTTCACTATCATCTTTCTCTCCTATGTACTTATCCAAATTCTCTGTTTCTTCCGAGATGATCTCTTCTTCTACCCTCTACTTCTTCCTAACCAAAGATTCTAGTATAGGTGATTCTGTTTCTTCCTCTTATGATGACTCCTTGTCTAATGGATTTCTAGCTTACGAGTCTTCTCTTTCACTATTGGCCTCTTCTTATGCATGTACATACTAGTCCTGGAACTTGTTCCAGGGGAACCTATTACCTATGTGTCCAACACTCTTGGGATTTTCTTTTCTGGCTCTTTTTTCTCTGGTTTGGGCACATGTCTCTTCCTACCAGTTGGATCTTGAGGTATAGACACCTCATTCTCTAGATACATGCCCTTCTCAAACTTGAGTCTTATGCAGATGTACATGTGTGCTGCGGATCCTACTGTAATGGGCAGAGTCATGGGCCTTGTAATTTGAACTTCATGCGACACGTACCGCTCCATGTACGTGCACTTTCCTAGGTAGACCAACCATTTATGCATTTCCCTGTGATCCTGGTCCAGATTGCCAAGGTCCAGTTTAAAATTCTTAGAATTCTTGAACCTGTTTACTGCCGCTTGGAAGTATTGAGCTGTCAAGGAAAAGGGGAGCTTGTACCATGGAATCCATATCTCATCTGACAGTTTTAATCTACCCAGGAAGAAATACTAGTACACAACAAATTCTGCTTCTCCCCTAGTGGCTACTGGTAGTTGTTCGGGAATTTTCCATTCTTCCCCAAACGCATTCCTTAGGCACATATACCATTTTTCCATGCGTGATTTATGCATAGTTTTCATAGTATCACAAGCATATTTCTCAAACCTCTTTGTGGGTGAGGGGTCTTCAGTAAGGTACTCCCATATGAACTTTTCTGATGCATTTGACACCCTGATCTCCAAAAACACAATGGTTAGCAGGACATTGCCAAAAATTATCTTATCACCTTCCTTCACGCAACTAAAAATCTCATCAGCGATGAATGCAGACAAGTTGTAGATGGTGCCCTCTGAAATTTTCCTGTAAACATTCAACCATGGCTTATTAACCTGAGTCCATCTCTCCTGGCCATTTCGCTTTGCCACTAAGTGCGCAGCCATATTCATTACCGGGTCCTTAATGTCTGTGATATCATAATACCTCTACCCCTTCTTGTATGAAAAGGTGGTGATAGTCTCCTTAATTGACTCTTTGTTGGTCAAGTCATCTTCTAACCCATCTCGTTCATAGATGAGGCCTGTGAAATGTGAAATGATTTGAGGGATTATGTGCATCTTATTCCATGCAAAGTGGAAGTAGTCTCATGCACATGCGACATTAGCCATTGATATAAGAGCTCAGGTTTCCCTAAGTAGGGAAACTCAAAGAGTTGTAATAACCTTGCCTTCTCCAACTTAACCTTCACATCATCATTGTAAATGGGAAAACCTTCTAGTGTCCTTTTATTTTTTGGGCACACTAACTCCAGCGCCAACTCCTTTTTGATTGTGATCATACGATGATTGTAGTCATTCAAAAATATGTTTATCAGATGGGACTCCCACTCCTTCCCCAATAACACTCCATATGGGTACTACATTTTTGCATACCACTCTTCATTTGTGCTTGCTTCAATTTCTTGTTATTTTCCCTTGCCCTTGCACTTTCCCTTCTTGGGTGTGCTAACAGGTTACTTGGGTGCCTTTATTTAGGTCTTCTTACAACTTCAATCACTCCATGTTATTCTGTTCTTCTGCTCTCTCCAACCTTAGATCTTGAACTTGTTGTAGACACTAAAATTAGGTCACACTCCCCTTTGGTCCCTTGACATATAAGCACCCTTTATTACATTTACCTAGCCATGACCCCCCTTCACCCCACTAATATTAATTTAATTAAATTAATGCATTATCCTCACTATATTTATTATTTGAATATTTTTTTAAAATAATATCCACACATACACTTCACTTAGACACCTCATCAAACCAACTAAACCTAAGACCTCTTCTTAGTAAGTTGTCATAACTAACTAAGACTTATCGAAACCCTAAAAATCAATGCCTACATACCCTCTAACCACATTCTTGCATTCTCACAAGAGGATCTCAGTATAATCCATGGGATAATGACACGACAACCAAGAAAATTAGGAGGATCTCCCTAGTTTAGTAAACCTAGGAAATCCCACCTTGACTGACGTCGGTTACCCCGAACCGTCGTTGGTTAAGCCAGACCACCGTCAGTTACCCATTTTAACCCCTAAACTACCTTATTCTCAAGGTTAGAAAACATTGGGAGAAAGTTGACGAGCAAGAACACATCTCAGAGAGATAACGCATCTTCAGAGAGAAAATTCTAGTGAAAACTTGCATGCAAGGAAGGAGATTGAGCATCTTCTCCTGCACATCCATCCTAGCCATGACCTGATCTATCCAAGCAAAAAGGAGTGTATATGCAGCCCATGCAGAAGCTTTTCTTCAGTTGGTGATCACTTGCAACCTTCAAACCCATCATCAGCACCTCCATCCCTCACACACAGGCATTCAGGAATGGAATCCAAGTAAGTATAACATCATACTTTCCTAGTTTATTTCATTTCATCATCATTTTATCATCCATTGTTTATCTTGCCCCCTATTGACCTTCTCTGACATTTTCACCTCCATATACCCATTAAAACCTCAAAAAATCCTAATCCAATAACCCAATATTTCACCCCGACTCACCAAAGTCCTTTGTGCAATCACAAAGGAGACCACATCTTATTCTGTGACATTTTCAGATCTCATAGTAACTGGCACCGGTTACACCTAACCGCCATTGGTCACCCCTGACCGAAACCGGTCTCTGTATTTTCCCACACTGCCTAGAATAGAGACCTACCTACCAAATTTCATCTCACCCCCATTCACATGTGATCTACCCGAGACCTCTATTGAACCTACAAAGACCCAGAACCAATCATTTGACCTTTGGATTCTATTCTAGCTTAGCCTGTTAAATTAGATCTATTTCTTATTGTGTTTTAAGTGATATACCTAAATCATTTTAAATAAAAATATTATTTACTTTGTTTACAACATTAAATTGTTTAAAATAGTGGACTGATAGCCATTTAGGAAGTATCATACTTACCAGATCTAGCATACGCTAGGTATTTCACTGCCCATATTGTTTAGTTCCTTCTGGTGGTCTTTTTTTCATTACAGGTAGTTCCTCCTAGCCAAAAGGAAGATCTCATGATCAGCTGTGGATCTGGAAGTCATATGCGCACAACAACCCATCAACCAAAATTTGAACATGTATTCCTCCTACACCCGTTACCATATCTGTTTCCTCAACACTTCAAAGAAATGATCTAAGAATCAGGTGAAACATTTTGGCACGCCCAGTGGGACCCATCCGGGGTTCCTTGCATTTCATTCATTCCTAGGAAAAAATTGTGTGTTTGTTTCCCTTCTGAAAAGCATACACACTAATTTTCTTCTTTGGTAATCCTCCTCTTCTTTCTATTTTCTCTAAAGGAGACTTTTCTTTTGGTGTGATTAAAAAGAACCATTTCTTCATGTTTTCTGCATTGTAGTGAAAGAGCATCCCTCTTCCTCTTCATCTTATCGTGTCATCCAATTTCACATTTTTGATTTGGGTTTAAAAATAAGTGCATTCCATTCTCATTTATTGCATTAGCTCACAGTAATTGAGGACAACCTATACGCTGGAAGTCATGCCCAACTGATGATTGACAAAGAAATCATAGAAAAACACTTCTATCCTTTTCTATTTCTCAAAGTCTTACCAAACCACACAAAAATTAAAAATACATACATTCTTAAACAACATCCTTCATGGAAGAAGTTGTAGGTGATCACATAATCATGGAATAGTGGGCACCTAGCTCACTGCTCTGTTGAGTCATACTTCAGAGTGAAGCCTGCCCCCACCATAACATACCTGAAACCTCACCTTTTAGATCTCCTTCTGTGTAGGAAGCTATCATCACCAAAAAATCTATTTCACAATTCATGTGTTAGTCCCTAAATGGCATAAGCTAAACAAACATAATAGAAAAGGCACTCCTAGGATCACATTTTCTTAGTGTTTTTGCTTGGCTTGCGTTTAGAGGTGAGAGATCACTTTTGTCACTTTTTTTTTCATCCTTGCATGCTCCTCATCACAACTGGTGTATTCTAGCTTCAATTGAGTGTGCCTAGGCCATATCATCATCATTCTCAAAATTATAGGTCTAATTCTACATAGAATTTTAATTCACAACCACTTTCTTTCATCACTATTTTAATTTCACAGTAACCACCATCGGTTACCCCTAACCGCCATCGGTTATACCCAACCGACATCAGTTCCGGGTCCTTTTGCTAACCTACTCAAAAGGAAATTTTACTTCACTTTCTTCCACTTTTCACAGTCTCTGTCACTGTCATTATTCCCATTGATGTTTTAAACATCCTCAGATTTGGCATACTTGTCATATTTTACCTTCTGCCTCACTGTTTACTCACTGTCATTGTCTACAGTAACCGACATTAGTTACCCCTCATCGACATCAGTTTTCCCTAATTGGCATTAGTTCATTTGTTTCACATTCTAGCCACCATTTGGTACTTAATCTACTTTTTGTTTCCAGATTCACATGTTCCTACCATTCTCTGTGTCATTTACAAAGAAGCAGCCCTACCTGATCAGTATTGGTTCACATGGTGCTGACCCGAAGACAAGCAAGCACCCTCATATTTTATGCCAATTTTCAACCACTCCCACCTAGTCCTTCACCACCTTCTATTTTATCACCAGCCATGGATCCCATCCAACCTATTACTATTGCTACCAGAGATGAGGAGTTCACACGACTCCTTGACCAAAACCCTACCACCTTGCAGTTTTACCTTTCCCACTCGTCCACTCGAGATGCCTCAGGTCAGTTGATATATGACATGCCTGTATCTATCACTCTAACACTCGCAGCCACTCCCACATCAGCCCCATCTGGCTCTATGCTACCCACATCCACCATACCCCCAGTTGTTTCGTAGTTAGGTCCTATACCTGCTATGGATGCCACGTCTGCTACCTCTTTGGCATCCATTAAATCCTCCGTACCCTCGACAACTACCCCATACACAATCTCATCCACCCCTAATGTCTCACACATACCTGTAGCTACATTACCACCTCTAGTGTTGGTGACCACTACCCCATTTCAGAACATGGTTCTTTCCATTCCACAATCATTAGCCCCTATTGCCACTAGGGTTACTGTTGTCAAAAATTCCCCCCCAGGTAATTTTGATAAAAGATTGATTCAAGGCCCAAAATCATGTTTCTGGGGTCCCCTCAGCTTCCTTCTAACTCTCCTGTCCAAGAAGAAAGCCGAACCGACCAGAAAAATGAAGAAAATTGCCTAAGTCTTGCTTCGCAGAGTTTGGGACATCTAGGACAAAAATACATGGAAGACACGGATCGACCGGTTTGGCGCAAGTCAGTACATTTTGGGTGGTTCAGAAGTATTTGTCCCGAGCAGTCTAGGACAATTGGGACAAAAGTGCGCGGAGGACGTGAACCGGCCGATTCGACCGAAACAAGAAACTTTCATTTGGGACATCCAGGCCAAAAGTATGCGCGGGACGCGAGGAGCCGAAAGAGCCGAGAGCCAATGGAATCTTGCCACATGTCTTCGCCGTAAAGAGGGACAAGGAAGCTTGAATCAGGAATTTTGGAGATTTTTGTCCCAGGTAGTTTGGGACAACCAGACCAAAGGGACGCGAAGGACGTGAAAAGCTGGGAGAGTCGCCAACGAATCAGAACATGACACGTGTCCTAAGGTGGAGGAGCTCGGAGCCAGGGAAAGACTTAGGAGAATTTGGCAAAAGTTTGGCCAAAAAGCTAAAAGGTAAAGGATGACCCCGTGGCCCCTGTCCTCCAACTAGATCATGCCATGTGTCCTAAGTGGCGGGGGCACGGGGAGAAAATGAGAATTTTTCCAAAGTATGAAAAAGGTAAAAATTTCAAAGGGGAACCCATGGAAAGGTGGAGGAGAGAGAATTGCGCATCCAATCAGCGCCTGACAAGTGTCATCTAAGTGGCAGAGTGTGGGAAAAATTCAAATATCCGTTTTGGCTCTTTTTTGCCCTAAATCTTCAGATCGCCATAACTTTCGATTCAGAGTTCGTATTTTCATGTTCTTTACATCAATGGAAAGCTGGTGAGATTATCTACACGATTCCAGGGTCAATCTTAAATTTTGGTTTAGATTGGAGAGAGAAAATAAAGAAACACCTCTGGCATGAATAATAGACAGAACTGACGTTTCAACAACCAACTTTAATACAATAGACAGTTCGTCGTTTCTGCTAGACAGTCCGCCGTTTTGCCAGAATTCACCGCTTCTGCCATAATAAGATGAGCTAAATGTGACCTAGAAGTGGTTGGGGTAGATCTGACTTTCTTCTCTCTTCAATCTCTCATTCTTCCTAAATATTGTAAGGAGGGACTTCTTTGTAAAGGTTGAACATTTCCTGTTTTGCTCCTCCCTTCTTCTCCTATCAGGAAAATTTGTGGAGTTCAAACTTCCCATTTGAAACTGTAATGCGACTCTACCTCTTGGCATTTTGTAGTGTATTGTATCAATCTTTAGAGCAAGTAATGCATGTCTGTGGATGATTCTCAACCCTCTCTGTGTTCATTTACATTCTCCTGATCTTTCATCTGTGCATGATCTTGCATCACATTTGAATGGTCTGTGTTTATTGGCAAGATAGGTGTACTTCATTCCTTGGTGCATCACCTATGTTAGCTTAGGTTTATTTTTATGCATCTTCTTACCCTGTCTCCTTGGCAAGTTAGATTAGGTTTTGAGTAAAACCTCTGCATTTTCGTGTGCATCTGAACAGAGGAATAGGAACCAGCCTTCTTTGGAGACTCCTTACTCATTTCTGCAAGTCCCACACTTGGAGAAAGGAGTCAATGTTGTGCAATCACACTGGATGCTAGAGTGATCAACCTAGAAATCTGATCAACATCCAGGGGTGTTGTGGTTTTGCATCAACAGTTTTGGCACGCCCGGTGGGACCCTAGAGGTCTCATTTTTATTGCAGTGAAGTTGATGTGCATATGCTGCAATTTTCTTGCTTGAAAAGAGCTATTATTTACATATCTAGCGACTCCAAGGGGAAGAATCAACTGGTTTCAGTAGTGCAGGCCTGAAAACTCATGAGAAGAGTCACCACAAGGTCAAGAGTTGGAGAAGAAGAAGTGCTGTTTGAATACCTGCAATTATCTCCAAGAAGAAGGCAAAGAGAAAGAAGGACTCAAAGGTCTCCATCTCCACCAAACAGAACTCTCTCAACTCCTCCACCTGGTAGGCCTTTCATTCAATATACAAGGGTTTTAAGACCAATTAGAATGGCACAAAACAACCCCTATGTCAACTTCATAGGTAATAGCCCACTTGCCCTCAATGCACAACATCCAATTCCCATTGCAGCCTTGAAGAACATTCCATACTTCACTGGAGAAAATCAGACTACTCCAGGTGATCATGTTAAAGATATTACTAACCTTTGTGCAATCCATGAAATCAATGAGATGCAAGTGGCTGTCAAGTTGCTAACATCTTCATTCAAGGGGAAAGCATTGCAATGGTTTAGAAGCCTTGGAGCTGGTTCTATCACAAATTAGAATCAGTTGTGTATAGCACTTCATGAGCAATTTGGAGAAAAGGGAGACAACTTGTCTCTTTTGGAGCAGCTGACAACCATCAAGAGAGCCCCTAATGAGCAGCTAACCGACTTCAACTTTAGATTTCAAAAGACTTGGGAGAGGATTCCAGTGGTAGTCAGGACAACAGCAGAAGGTGTTTTTCTCTACTATCTCAAAGCTCTAAATTTTGATATTTCTATGTTGATTCAGTCCATGGGAGGCATAACTATCCCTATGGCTTATAGCATTGCCATTAGGGCTGAAAATTGTTTAATCCAAGTTGGAAAACTTGCCCCTAGACCTTCCATGCCAATGTTTCCAAGTTTAAAGACTCCAAACACCAATCAAGCACCTAATTTGGCTCCTTCTCCCACTCCTAGAAATCAGAGTTCAAATGAAGCTTCCACTTCATCTCCAAGTGCCCCAAATGAGCTTCAAGAAGTCATGAAGCAATTGCAAAACATAGGCAATGAGCTGGTTACTCTCAAGAGGCAACAAGCCCAAGGTTTTAGACCTTCTTATCAACCCCAAACTCAGCCTAACAGGAAGCCATACTAACCACAAAGGCCTTCTAATCCAGCTGTAATTATAAATCAAACAAGGCCTCCTGCCAATAGACCATTTCAGCTCTATAATCCAAATGCCATATCTACCTCTAAGGCACTTGTGCCAACACAAAACAACATTTCCTAGGAGTACGATTGGTGTTTTCCATGTAATGAGCCTCATAACCAATCCATGTGCTTCAATGGTGCTCTCAATCAAGCATTAATGGTGACAACTACTGGTGTGGAGGGTGAGGGTAGTCAAGGAAACAACCAACAACAAGAAACATTCCAACAACAATCAGCGCCAAATGACACCACATTGGTAAATTGGCAAGCAGAGGATTTTTGTGGCATGAACTAGGAAGTTTCTCAAGGTGTTGTAGCCAACACAAGGTCAAAAAGGAGGAATTTGGGTGAAGAACAGCCATTAGCCCCAACCAATCCACAACCTTCCATGGTTCCACATATGGTTGGCAAGAAAATTCCAATTTGAAATACACAAGGGCAGCCAAGAACAACTCATAGGCCAACTCAGATACTAGTTGTTGCTACCCACATGCAAGGAGTTTATGTGCAGGAAAAGGGACAACAAAGAGATCCTTCATCACCATTCAGTATCATTGATCAGATGAAGAAGACAAACATCAATTTATCAATGTGGGAATCCCTATCTATCCCAGGCCAAAGAGATCTGCCGCAAGCTGCCATGAAGGACTGGCAAACTTCGAATCAACAAATGCAAGACAAAGTGCTTACAAATGCTACCCAGCCTGAGGGAAATCATGGAGGACAACAAGGTAAAATGTTGAAAACCCCTCCTTTCTATGTTTCATTGATAATTGGAAATCAGCTAGTGCACAATTGCATGATAGACTCCGGGGCAAGTAGCTCCGTAATGCCTAAACAAATAGCTGATCAACTAGGGCTCCAGTATGAAACAATATCCAAAGGGGTAGTGCAGCTAGATGGGACAGCAGTAGAAACAGTTGAAGTGATTAAAAACTTGAGTCTTACCTTGCATGCATGTCCAAACGTTGTTGTTTTACAAGATGTATCAGTTATATATCTTCCACCACTCTTTGCCCTTTGCTTGTCAAGGGACTTCACAGCCAAGATTGGAGGATATTTGTCTGCTGATTGGTCACACATGCTGTTCAGAATGAGGTATGGAACCAAAGCCACAATCAGGTCAGAACCTATTGAAAACTTCCATATTGAACCTTACACTCCACGTCAGATTAATGCCAATTGTTCAGCATTTGATCAAGAAGACCACCCAAGCATTGATGAGGCCGACACCAAGGTTGGAAGCATCCTGGATCTAACTCTTGATGAATGGGCAAACAAGATACATGCTTTTGATCCTTATCAAGAAGTATAAGAATCTGAGCTAGGGGTCTATTGTATACACGAAGAAAATCAACCTATTCCTAGCATCACCAAGCCAAACCACAAGGATGACAATGAGGTATGGTAGCTGTTTTTTGACGGATCAAGGAGTAGACAAGGTGCAGGAGGTGGAGCCATGCTTGTTTCACCTCAAGGAGTAAAGTACTATTCAGCTTTTAGATTTCAGTTTGCATGCTCCAATAACACTATTGAATATGAAGCCTTGGTGCAAGGGATGCATTGGGAAATCAAGAAGAAAATAAAGAACTTGCAAGTCTTTGGGGATAGTGAATTGATTGTGAATCAGGTCAAGGGACAACATGCTACCAAGAATGATCTACTCAAGTGCTACAAGAACAGGGTGTGGGACCTCATGGAAGATTTTGAGGGTTTTGGCATCAAATCCATTCCTAGGAAAGAGAATCAAGCTGCTGACAGGCTTGCAAAAGTAGGGGCAGCCTTTGACATTGTGGAAATCATTCAACAAGACAAGGTATAGCCAAAAATCCACGTGATTGTGAGGCCTACAACACCAGATAACAATGTCAGTTGGCAAGTGTTTGAGAATGACCAACAAATCATCCCTTTCTTGCAAGAAGAAGCCGAGTTCTCAGCTAAGAATCAAGAAAAATTGGAACAACAGTATGGTGACCAAGTGGTACAGCTTAGAACTAACAAGCTACCCAAGGGACTTATCACTTTGGAGTCCATTTTTAATCCCAATGATCAGTTTAGAAAGGAGAAATAAAACATTCAGGTCAAGAGAGAGGATTCAACATCCATCTTGGTAGAAGAGAACAAACCATTGCAAATTGGAAGGATGACAACTAAACAAGAAAGATATGAGTTTATACAGCTGTGTCAAGAGTTCCCTGACGTGTTTGCTTGGAGATATGAAGGCTTGAAAGGTTTCGATCCCGAATTAGCTTAGCATACCATTGAACTGGATCCAAATACTAAGCCTGTCAGGCAAAAACAAAGACCAGCCAATCCACACATGGAGCCTCTCATGAGGAAAGAATTGGATAAGCTGATTGAGTTAAGAATCATATTCCCAATCAAGCATTCTAGTTGGGTTGCCAACTTAGTTCCAGTCAGAAATAAGAGTGGAGAGATCAGATTGTGTGTTGACTTCAGAGACTTGAATAGAGCCTCTCTCAAGGACCATTACCCACTCCCTTCCATGGAGCAAATATTGCAGGTTGTAGCTGGTTCAAAAAGGTTCTCATTACTAGATGGATATTCAGGCTATAATCAGATAATGGTGAAGGAGGAAGACCAGTTCAAGACAACCTTCACCACCAAATGGGGCACATATGCCTACAAGAAGATGCCATTTGGACTATCAAATGCTGGAGCCACTTTCCAAAGGGCAATGGATATGGTATTCAAGGGGTTGATCAATAAAATAGTTTTGATATATCTTGATGACATCATTGTATTCTCCAAAAATGCAGTGGATCACCTCTTTCATCTGAGGCAGGTATTTCAGAGGTGTAGAAGATTTAGGGTATCATTGAATCCCAGAAAATGCATATTCTTGGCTCATGAGGGGAAAATTTTGGGCCATATTGTTTCAAAGGAGGGATTAACGATTGACCCAGAAAGAGTTGAAGCAATTCGAGCGTTGCCATTGCCAAGTCACAAGAAGGCTCTTTAAAGCTTCTTGGGAAGGATCAATTTTGTCCGCAGGTTTGTTCCAAACTTTGTAGCTCTCGTAAAGCCAATAACGCTGATGTTAAAAAAGAGCATGGCATTTAAGTGGACATCTGAAGGCAAGGCAAGTTTTGAGGCAATAAAAGAGGCTATATGTCAAGCTCCCACTCTCGTCAATCCATACTTCTCCAAGGGTTTCATGCTATACGTGTTTGGTAGTGGAGACACAATTTCTGCAATCCTGACACAACAAAACAAAGAAGGATTAGAATAACCAGTTGCTTTCTTCAGTCAAGGCTTGGAGGAATACGAAACTAAGTACTCTTTCATCGAAAAGCACGTCCTTGCTGTCATCAGGAGCTTGAAGAAGTTCAGACTTTTGGTCTCAAACAATAAGATTCAGCTGCTGGTGTCTCATGCTGGTGTCAAGGACTTTCTCCTAAACAAGGATTTAAATGAGAAGAGAGCAGGTTGGATCACTCGGGTGATGGAATATGATATTGAAATTAGAGTAACCAAACTGGTTCCTGGCGAAGTTTTGTGTGAGCATCTCGCTTCCAAACAACTAGACGGCTCAGAAGGTGAAGAAGATGCTGTCCTGCTACTACAGGATGGTCAAGAACAGGAAAATGATGATGTGCCCACACCCTGTTGGACTCAGAATATGATACACTTCCTACAGACAGGCCTATGCCCTCCAGAAATGAGCAAGGCAAAGAGGAGATACTTTAGATTACAAGTTATCCCGTATGTACTCATTAATGGTATCTTGTTCAAGAAAGACATCCATGGTGTTCTATTAAGATGCATTGGAACAGGTCAAGTTGAGAGGATTTTACACGAGTTCCATGACGGGGAGGCAGGAGGCCATTTCACCCCACGAGTAATAGATCTCAAGATAATGAAGGTAGGGTATTATTGGCCCACAGTGTTCAAAGACTGTTATACATGGATAAGAAAGTGCAAGAAATGTGCATTCTTCACAGGGAAAGGAAGGTTAGCAGCGCTGCCCCTTCATCCAATTTCAGTAGATCAGCCATTCATGCAATGGGGACTAGACTTCATTGGAGTCATCAATCCCAATTCTAGTCAAGGCCACAAGTGGATTCTCACAGTGACAGACTATTTCACCAAGTGGACCGAAGTAGTAGCGCTCAAAGAGGCAAGTGAGTCTAACATAATAGAATTTTATGAAGAAATAGTGACCAGGTTCGGTGTGCCGGACACTATAATATCAGATAATGCATTAGCATTCATAGGTTCGAAGATTACAGAATGGGCTGTCAAGAATGGAATCTATTTAAGAACCTCTTCAAATTATTACCCATAGGGTAATGGACAGAAAGAGTCCACGAACAAAAAGTTGCTAAGGATCATCAGAAGAACTCTGGATGAAAACCAAAGGACATGGCATACCAAGCTAAAATCAGCATTATGGGCTGACAGGATAACACCAAAGAGGTCTACAAGTAGTTCTCCCTACAAATTGGTCTATGGGAAAGAGGCAGTATTGCCTATATCATTAGAATTTCCAGCATTGGAGCTCATGAAGCAGTTGGAGTTATCTGAGTTCAAACCAATGGAAGCCAGGTACGCAGAGTTGATGGAATTGGAAGAAATAAGAGAACATGCAGTTTTGATGATTGAAAGGGATCAGACCTTAGTAAAAAGATGGTTTGACAAGAAGGCAGGAGCAAGGACCTTCCAGGAGGGGGACCTAGGTTTGAAATGGGATGCAGATTGGGTGAAACCTGGAAGGCATTCCAAGTTTGATGCCATTTGGAGTGGCCCCTACATGGTCATGAGATGTAAAAGTGGTAATGCCTTCCAATTTTCTGCATTGGATGGAGAAGAACTCCCGATTCCAGTTAATGGAATCTATCTTAAACATTGCTACTAAAAAGGAAAAGGTTTACCCTTGTAAATATTAGCCTAGATTTTAGGTTCTCTAAGTGCGTATGCGCATTGTCTTGTTGTAGATAGGTTTCTTTTCCTAAGTGCTTTGGCACAGTTTTTGTCACTCTCAGGTTGAATTTCTACATTTTAGAGTGCTCTCGAAGAATGAGTTGCAGTATCAGGATCGGGATCAAAAATCAGGTTGGTTTCAGGTCATTACTCCATGCCCAATGGATTGTTAAAAGGCCACTGATATTCTACCTAGCAGGCAGGTGACCCTGCTGAGTCGCCAAAATGTTGTCAAAAATTCCCCCCTAGGTAATTTTGATAACAGATTGATTCAAGGCCCAAAATCATGTTTTTGGGGTCCCCTCAGCTTCCTTCTAACTCTCCTGTCCAAGAAGAAAGCCGAACCGGCCGGAAAAATGAAGAAAATTGCCTAAGTCTTGCTTCGCAGAGTTTGGGACATCTGGGACAAAAGTATGGGGAAGACGGAAATCGGCCGGTTTGGCGCAAGTCAGTACATTTAAGGCGGTTCGGAAGTATTTGTCCCAGGCAGTTTGGGACAATTGGGACAAAAGTGCGTGGAGGACGCGTACCGACTGATTCGGTGGAAACAAGAAACTTTCATTTGGGACATCCGGGCCAAAAGTACGCGCGGGACGCGAGGAGCCGAAAGAGCCGAGAGCCAATGGAATGTTGCCACGTGTCTTCATCGTAAAGAGGGACAAGGAAGCCCGAATCAGGTAGTTTGGAGATTTTTGTCCCAGGCAGTTTGGGATAGCCGGACCAAAGGGACGCGAAGGACGTGAAAAGCTAGGAGAGCCGCCAACGAATCAGAACATGACACGTGTCCTAAGGTGGAGGAGCTCGGAGCTAGGGAAAGACTTAGGAAAATTTGGCAAAAGTTTGGCCAAAAAGCTAAAAGGTAAAGGATGACCTCGTGGCCCCTGTCCTCCAACCAGATCATGCCATGTGTCACAAGTGGCGAGGGTGCAGGTAGAAAATGAGAATTTTTCCAAAGTATGAAAAAGGTCAAAATTTCAAAGGGAAACCCACGGAAAGGTGGAGGAGAGAGAATTTCTCATCTAATCAGCGCCCGACACGTGTCATCCAAGTGGCAGAGCACGGGAAAAATTCAAATATCCGTTTTGGCTCATTTTTTGCCCTAAATATTCAAATTTCCATAACTTTCAATTCAGAGCTCAGATTTTCATGTTCTTTACATCAATGGAAAGCTGGTGAGATTCTTTACATGATTTTGGGGTCAATCTTGCATTTTGGTTCAGATTGGAGAGAAAAAATAAAGAAACGCCTCTGGCATGAATAATAGACAGAACTGACGTTTCAACAACCAGCTTTAATACAATAGACAGTTCGCCGTTTCTGCTAGACAGTTTGCCATTTTGCCAGGATTCGCCACTTCTGCCATAATAATATGAGCTAAATGTGACCTAGAAGTGGTTGGGGTAGATCTGAATTTATTCTCTCTTCCCTCTGTCATTCTTCCTTAATATTGTAAGGAGGGGCTTCTTTCTAAAGGTCGAACATTTCATGTTTTTCTCCTCCCTTCTTCTCCTATCAGGAAAATTTGTGGAGTTTGAACCTCCCATTTGAAATTGTAATGTGACTTTGCCTCTTGGCATTTTGTAGTGTATTGTATCAATCTTTAGAGAAAGTAATGCATGTCTATGGATGATTCTCAACCCTCTCTGTGTTCATTTACATTCTCCTGATCTTTCACTGCGAATTTTGTTATCTGTGCATGATCTTGCATCACATTTGAATGGTCTGTGTTTATTGGCAAGATAGGTGTACTTCATTCCTTGGTGCATCACCTCTGTTAGCTTAGGTTTATTTTTATGCATCTTCTTACCCTGTCTCCTTGGCAAGTTAGCTTAGGTTTTGAGTAAAACCTCTACATTTTCGTGTGCATCTGAACAGAGGAATAGGAACAAGCCTTCTCTGGAGATTCCTTACTCATTTCTGCAAGTCCCACACTTGGAGAAAGGATTCAATGTTGTGCAATCACACTGGATCCTAGAGTGATCAACCTAGAAATCTGATCAACATCCAGGGGTGCTGTGGTTTTACATCAACAGTTACCATGACCCTTCCACCCCCATATACATACTACCAACAACCTCCTATTTCATCCATTAGTCATTCCAGGTATGTACCCCCTATTTCACTACCTTCTTCTCTACCACCCTATATGGCAGCCCCATACACTGGAGTGCCACCCCTATTATATTCCCAAAACTAACCTTCTCACACTACAGGAGGCATCCAATCATCACAACCCACCAACAAACTAATGAAATTGATGTTGGAAAAGATGTAGACATTGGAGGCATCGGTTTCTGGCTCCCACAACACTCTCACCTACGATAAGATTTGCAACAAGCCTATTCACCCATCCATTCCTATCCATTCATACCATGTGCATTGGGAAATGCATAAATTCAATCGTTTTAATAACAAAGAAGACCCACAACAACATTTGTGGTCTTTCAAACACGGGTGTTATCTGATCGCTCATGATGATGCCTTGCTTTTGAGAACCTTTCCCATGTCCCTCATTGGACCTACGTTAGATTGGTATAGTGGGCTACTTAAACACTCTATATTCTCATTCAATTAGGTAGCCCAAGCCTTCTAGGATAATTTCTCGATCAATATCATCAAGAAGGTTACCATGACTGATGTATATTCCACATGTCAGTATGAGGATGAATCTATTGTAGATTTTGTCGCTTGCTAGCATAGCCTGATCAATCAACTTACCTTCCAACTACCACAAACTAAACTCATCGAGATCTTCACACAAGCTTGTGCTAGACATATCTCTCCAACCTTGTAGGTCGAAAACTTCCAAACATTCAATGAGGCATTCACTATGGCACGAAAATTAGAGATTCGGGCGATCGAAGAGAAGAAAATCCAATTATGTAATAAGAATTCAGCATTCAAGTTGAATAATACCTCTTCTTCTTCCAAACCACAAACCAATTATTCAAAAGCTAAGGGCATCGCTAACACAGTGGTACTCAAGGCTGGCTCAGCTCATCCATCAAATCAGGCTACACCCTCATCTAATCTCTCACATGTCTAGAATTTTCAATTCAGATGAGAGCAACAAAAATATACCTCAATTGGGGAACCTTACTCTTCTATCTTAGAAAATCTTATCAAATACGGAGCCATCACCCTTCCACCTATAAAACCACACACTGGTTTTGACCCTACTCAACCCATGCCTGCATGGTATAAAGAACATGATTTCTATAAATATCATCGAGTAAAGGGTCATAGTGACGACAACTGCATCAATTTCAAAACTATTATCCAAGAAATGCTCGAGAAAGGTGAGTTAATTGTGGATAATCACAATGCCACCCCAAACCAAAATCTAAAAATATTCAAAAAACCATTTCCCAACCATGCCCCTTCATGCAATCAAACCGGTGAGACATCAACTCATGATACCTATACCCCGAGGTTCATGCTATTTCCACGAGGTACCTGTCACCTCCCAATTACCCCATATTCCTTCCATAGAGGAGATCCTAGCCTGAAATCCTCCTTCCAAATTGGAACCAACCTCCCCTGTTCCTTAACCAACAAAGGAAAACCTTTCATCTCCTTCATCACCAATGGAGGGGTCTTCCGCTAACATTGAGCCCATCTCACCCCTAGCTTCACCACTTAGAGAACCTTTACCTATAGTACCTCCTCCACCCATAGAAGAGCTCCCATTATCTCCTCCACCCACAGAGGAGCACCCATTTCCTCCTCCACCAACAGAGGCATGCCCATCTATTCCTCCACTTATAGAGGAGCTCCCATCATCTCCTCTACCTATCATCGACCCAATTGAGATACCTTTTCCTCTTGGCGAGCATTCTCCATCAGCTACCTAGAATCATGCCGACCTACTTTTGACTCTCTTACCCATGGAAGATGAAGCTAGCCAATCCCCCATCTCTAAGACACATTTTACAGGAACTGTCATTAGGTCCTCACCAACTCCACCCACAGATGTGTCGCTCTCACGTTTGTTAAATCACTTAGATTATGTGGATAGGGATTTACTATGGGGGTGCCTCTTACTCCCTATCTCAACACAGATGTACAGATCCCTCGTTGATACCTCCACTATCTACCGAAACACATTTTGACCAATCAAACCAAATACAACCACCTCTGTCGCAACCCCTTCCATGATACCTGTTAGCACTCAAAACACACCCTTACCCATAATCCAACCTACATCTAAACCCAAACCCACACCTACAACATTTTTCTCAACTAAACCTATTACCACTTTAGGGGTCACCCCAACCACTAGCCTTGCTCATCCACATATCAAAATAGATTTAGCTGTATCCTCCAACGTCAATACCACACCTACTCCAACACCCAAACCAAAGAAATAAACTCATCAACCTCATACTCTGGCTGCACCAATCACACCTGCACTTATCCCATTTGTCTTAAGACCTCAACTACCCAACATGGTCAAGCAACCTTCACCCATCCATAAACCTATAACAAAACAACCCATTCCTTCTTCACAAACCTCTAACCTACCTAGGCACACAACATGAATTACACCCACACGTGTAGTCTTTTTACCACCAATATCTCCAATACCCTCAGCTATTGCTTCACTACCCACTACACTTTAGTAATTGACCCTCACACTCCAAGTACGACCCACATCATCTACCTTCACAGCACCCCCATTATCCCCATGGGTAACTCACCCTCTTCCTCCATCTACTTTTCCTTCTAGACCTCATAAACCCACATCAAATTTACCCAAGAAAGTGCAACCCAAAAAAAAATCTCCACTACCCCACAATAAGGTAGTCAAAACAACCACACACCCTCCTACCTATTCATCTATTGTACCGCTACCCAGAAAAACATGACCAATACCTAAAACCGCACCGACACCTAAACCCATAGCTCGACCCGTTCCTCCTCTTCCAAAAATAGTTCCCCAACAATCAACCACACCTACACCCAAACCCATGTTCACTTCCCATTGTGATCCACTAGCAGGATCCTATGCCCAAATTTTAACCAACATCCTCGAGACGTCTGTTATCACATTACCTCCACTCTGACCTTACGACCCCCTCAAACCCAAGCCAAAAGGGTTTGATGATACTAAAATTTGTGCATACCATCATGTGCCAGGGCATGATGTGGAGAACTGTAAGGCCTTAAAAACCGTCCTTATCTAATTGTGTCTACTAGAAACCAAATTTGACGATGACGACCTTCTCGACAAGGATCCTGCTTCACCAACACCCATTCCCACACTGCCCACTCAACGAACACAACCTCCACCCTCACCTCTCCTAGAGCCACCCTTAAGATTTGAAATTAACATGGTTCGCATCAGAGAACTTGCCACACCACCACCCAAATGTCGTTGCGCCCAATTGACCTCACAAGGATTTTATCCTCCAGTAGGTTTTTACACTTCATGTCATTACACCACTCACCCTACACCTTCTCCATTTTCCAATTCCCCTCAAATCAACATGATAGACGTCACTACACATGCATAGAAGGGCAAAGAAAAGGAAACTGACCCACCAACTAATCCTATACCCAACATACCATTTGCACCCATACCTAAAATAACCATCCGTGGCCCTAAGTACCCCATCTCTAATGGTGTCACACATCACACCATGCTCAAACAATTACACCAATCCCCCCTCAAAATGTCCTTATATGACCTCATCCAAACCTTAGAATTCCATCATCAAGCTCTTATGGTGGTTCTTCAATCAATTAAGGTTTTAACTAATGACCCTACACCCATAGCCTCCATTATCACACCCCATCATGTAGCCTCTCTCACCAAATTACCACCCTTATCTTCACCCTATCTTGTTGACCCTGTGGCCTCCCTTAGCTTCTCAGAGGAAGAGATCGTGCACACCAAAATGATGACCTAAACCCAGCCCTCTTCATCTCTCTCCACATCGATGACATATGGGTACACCATGTGATGATTGATGGGGGTGCTAGCATTAACATAATTTCAGACCATGCATTTACTCAAATGCGCATACCTGATAATTACATGCATACACATCCAGTCATGTTGTGTTCATTCAATGATGCTATCACCTCTACACTAGGCATCATCATCCTTCAAATTCATGTGGGCCCCCTCACTATTCTAGAATTGTTTTACATTTTAGAGGGGGAATTTGAATATAACTTTTTACTTGGTAGACACTGGATCTGTTTCATGGGTTACATTCCTTCCACTTTGCATCGTTGTGTAAAGTTTGAACATGAAGGACACACTTATACCATTCCATCTGACCCATCACCTTTCAAAACATTCAACATGCTTTACTGACCTAATGATGTGCACATACCTATCAAGCCGTATACCTCCGCAACCAATACTGCTTCACCTACACCTCCACCTACCAGTACAACCGCTGCTTTCACCACACATACTGTTAGGAAAAAATCACAACACCCCTGGATGTTGATCATATTTATAGGTTGATCACTCTAGCATCCAGTGTGATTGCATAACATTGAATCCTTTCTCCAAGTGTGGGACTTGTAAAAATGAGAAAGGAATCTCTAGAGAAGGCTTGTTCCTATTCCTCTGTTCAGATGCACATGAAAAATGCAGAGGGTTACTCAAAACCTAATCTAATCTTGCCAAGGAGATAGGGTAAGAAGATGCATAAAAATAAACCTAAGCTAACAGAGGTAATGCACCGAGGAATGAAGAACATCTATCTTGCCAATAAACACAGACCATTCAAATGTGATGCAAGATCATGCACAAATAACAAAATTTGCAGTGAAAGACCAGGAGGATGCAAATGAACACAGAGAGGGTTGAGAATTATCCACAGACATGCATTACTTGCTCCAAAGATTGATAGAATACACTACAAAATTCCAAGAGGTAGATTCACATTACAGTTTCAAATGGGAGGTTCGAACTCCACAAACTCGCCTGATAAAGAGAAGAAGGGAGGAGCAAAACAGGAATGTTCCACCTTTAGAAAGAAGCCCCTCCTTATAATATATAGGAAGAATGAGAGATGGAAGAGAGAGGAAATCCAGATCTACCCCAACCACTTCTAGGTTGCATTTAACTCATATCATTATGGCAGAAGTGGCGAACCCTGACAAAATGGCGGACTGTCTAGCAGAAACGACAAACTGTCTGTTGTATTAAAGCTTGTTGTTGAAACGTCACTTCTATCTATTATTACGTGCCAGATGTGTTTCTCAATTTTCTCACTCCAAACTGAACCAAAATGCAATATTGACCTAGGAATCGTGCAGAGAATTTTTCCAGCTTTCCATTTATATAAAGAACCTAAAAATCTGAGCTCTGGATCAAAAGATATGATCGTTTGAAGATTTAGGCAAAAACGGCCCAAAACGGATCGGTGAGAAAACATTTGAATTTTTCCCGCGCTCTGCCACTTGGATGACACGTGTCAGGTGCTGATTGGATGAGAAATTCTCTCTCCTCCACCTTTCTGTGGGCTTTCCTTTGAAACTTCAACCTTTTTCATACTTTGGAAAAATTCTCATTTTCCCCCGTGCCCCGCCACTTGGACCACGTGGCATGCATTGGTTCGTTGACAGGGGCGTGGGGAGAACCTTTACCTTTTAGTTTTTTGCCAAAAACTTTTGCTAAATTTTCTAAGTCCTCCCTGAGCTCCGCACTCCCTGCTCCATAGGACACGTGTCCTGCTCTGATTCGTTGGCATCTCTTTCGACTCTTCGCATCCCTCGCATCCCTTTGGCCCGGCTGTCCCAAACTGCCTGGGACAAATTTCTCTGAACCACCCGATTCGGGCTTCCTTGTCCCTGTTTGAGGCGAAGACATGCGACAAGATTTGATTCACTCTCAGTTCCTTCAACTTTTCGCATCCCTCATGTACCTTTGGCCTGGATGTCCTAAACGAAAGTTCCCTATTTCATCTGAACCAGCCGGTTCGTGCCCTCCGCATACTTTTGTCCCAAATTTCCCGGACTTCCTGGGACAAATTTCTCCGAACCACCTGAAATGGACTGACTTGCACCAAACCGGCTAATCCGTGTCCTTTACGTACTTTTGTCCCGGATGTCCCAACTGTACGAAACAAAGACTTAGGAATTTTCTTCATTTTTTCGGCTGGTTCGGCTTTTCACGTCTCGCCGTCCCAATTGTTGTGCGGACTGCCTAGCGCCTTTTCGGCCGATTCGTGCCCCGACGTCCCAATTGTCCTGCAGACCACCTGGACTAGGACTTAGCCAATTTTTTGTAATTTCTTCGGCCCCAAGCTTTGTTTTACATGTTGTCAAATTTACCCTGGGGGGTGAATTTTGGATAACACATACCTCCTCCATTCCTACTACTACTATAACCTCCACGACTGACCGATTAGCTTCCCAATCCATTAAATCCACCTCCACATCGACCTCTGACACATCATCCATTCTAGCTACCTACATACCAACCACTGACCCCTTGGAAGGTGTTTTTCAATGCCTCACTCTGGGGGAGTACCACCTATATAGTGTCAACACATTCGTTACTCTGTACGAGTATGGAAGCCTTCACCAACACCATCGCTATGATCACCATATAGGATAATTCCTCCTTTATGGTCCTCATCTTTGTACTAGTCTCACCTATGGGGGACTTGATACTACCACTTACACACCTGAACCACCATCAAAAACCCGCCCATTTTCAGTTGACTTCCAATCACTTACCAATCGCCATTTCACCCACACCTTCCTACACCGCTATGTGTGGAAGGGTTTTGGTTTTGGATTTTACAAGCAAGGCTGCCATACTATTATTCCATGTACCACCCACAAACATAACAACCATAGTGGTATCAGCTTCCCACCTCTCCCCCCGAAACCTCCTACCAAACAGGCCCGCATTGAACTCATAGAGGACCCTAGCCCTTCTCCACCTTCATCTTCATCACCACCTTCACCTGCTTCAACTTCATCACCACCCTCATCGATGGAGTTGAAAGATCCTGAATCTATCCCCCCTAACTTTATTTTTCATAAACACCATTTCCTTGGGGCCTTTGACTTATCAACATGAAGGTGAGGCCCTTTCCACTCTTCCATTCCTGTATCCTAAAATGATGGATGATGACACACCTATAATTAATGTCATTCAATGTCAGGATGATGAATCCATACTCAGCTACCTTGGTGCAAAAGATTGATATATTCATTGGTCGTTACCCTATGAGATGTAAACCATGTTGAATGAATCAACTATCGAGATCAACATTCATACTATGGATGACCTGCACATCCT